>CM062806.1:757472808-757990308 GCA_031772625.1 Pinus tabuliformis
TATCATGTTGGCACAAACACATGTCATTAGCTATAGGTGTCACTTGTGCTCACATCAACAACATCCTTTTTATAGCCTTGATTCTTTAAGACTATAACAATTGCATTAGCTCCACAACTAGTTGTCAACCTCTCTGTGGTCACATATTTACCATTATCCACTGTCAGTTACTTGACTCATGTTAGGATAACAAACACCTCAGAGTCTATATGCATGCACATCCATTATTGTATGTACCTAGTATCTCATTATTTGAAATATTTTGTGTTAGTGAACATGCATCTTTGCACTATTTTTATCATTCCTATATTGTCATTCAACAACCTATGACATAATTTCAAAACTTTTAAAGAAAATACATCAAACTAGCGAAATCCAAGTTAAGAAATTATCCCCCGATAATTATGTGTTATGAAACCAACTCAAGAAAAGATAGAAAAGATAGATCAACGCCTTAGAATTCAGCCTCTTCGAGGGGGAAACCTCCTTTACATTACATAAATGAAAAATTCTTGGATGATACAAATGACAAAACCTAATTTCTATATATAGGAGTCTAAGGAGTCACAATATAATCCAGCCGACCTAACAGTAATAATATAAAGCCACAAAAATAACAATAGAGGGATTCTATGGGGCACAGGAATAACAATATGGGGGTAATAAGGGCACAACAATATAAATAAGGGTTATAACTATAATAGTAATGGGGTAATCACTAGTATTATAGGGACTGAACATGCCCCTCTCCTTCAAAAAAGTGTTGTCCTCAACGCTTGAGTAGTTCTGGATACTTCTGCATAAAATTCTCATCCTCCCATGTGGAATCTTCAGTGGATAAGTTCTTCCACTTGATAAGATGCTCTGAAATTGATCGATTTCATAGCTTTCGAGTTCTTGTTTCTGTGACTACTTCCGGTTCCAATATAATTTTTCCTTCCTCGTCAAGTCCTGGAAATATTGTTTGAATTGGGAGCTTATCACCTATAACCTTCTTTAAACATGAAACATGGAAAACTGGGTGCAATCGAGACACTGCAGAAAGCTCCAATTTGTATGCCATAGTACCAATCTTTTGCAACACCTTGTACGGACCATAATACTTTGGTGATAATTTATTATCCTTTTTAGCTTGCTTTAGAGACATTTGCTTATATGGTTGTAGTCGTAGGAATACCCAATCACCTACATCAAAACTTCTTTCACTGCGATGTTGATCTGCCTGTTGTTTCATTCTATTTTGTGCCAACACGAGGTTATCCTTTAAGAGTTGGAGGACTTGTTGTTGATGTTCGATGTGATGTTCCACTGCCTGAACCTTAGAATTTTCTCTTAAATATGATGTGATGGATGGTGGTTGATACCCATAAAGTGCCATAAATGGGGTCATTTTTGTTGTTTTATGGAAGGAAGTGTTATACCACCATTCAGCCAGAGCCAACCATTTGACCCATTGTGTCTGTTTATGAGATACAAAGCAACGAAGATATCCTTCCAAACATTTGTTTACTATCTCAGTTTTCCCATCAGATTGAGGATGATAAGATGAGCTATGACCTAACTGAGTACCAAGACAAGAAACTAATTTTGTCCAAAAATTTCCAGTGAAAATGGGATCTCTGTCACTTACAATAATCTTTGGGTTTCCATGTAGCTTTTGAATTGTTTCCATAAATGCAGTAGAAACTGTACTAGCTTTACATGGATGTGATAATGCACAAAAGTGTGCATACTTGGTAAGTCTGTCAACTACCACCATGATGACACTCTTTCCCTCAGACTTGGGTAAACCTATGATAAAATCCATTGAAACCTCCTCCCAACGTTGGCTTGGAATGGATAAAGGTTGTAATAGACCCGGTGTCTTAATGGTTTCAACTTTATTTTGCTGGCAAACCAAACATTCCGCCACAAACTTTTGAATATCTGATTTAAGGCCATCCCAAAAAAATTCCTTCTTAACCCTGTGGTAAATTTTTAAAAATCCTGAGTGCCATCCTAAGGGAGAAGTGTGCAATTCCATAAGAATCTTTTGTTTTAGCTGGGAATTCTTACAGAGGTATAAGCGATCTTTGTACCATAACGAATCATTTTTCCAGCTAAATGCATCATAAGTACTGGAATTTTTTTGTAGCTTTCAAATAAGTGCTCACACTTCTTCGTCGTTCTTTCATTCCTCCCTTGCTTCGTTTATCCAATCTGGTTGGATAATAGAAATGGCACACAACAATGCTTCCACATCCTCATCCTTTCTTGAGAGTGCATCTGCCACCACATTTTGCTTCGCTTTTTTGTAGATGATTTCAAATTCATAACCCAACATCTTTGTGACCCACTTTTGTTGCTCTTCAGAGGATAATCTTTGTTCGAAAAAGTATTTAGGGATATCATGATCCGTTTTTACCTCGAAGTGTCTGCCCATTAGGTAGGGTCGCCATTTCTTAAGTGCATGGAGTATTGCCAACATTTCCTTCTCATAAATAGCTTTGCTTAAAAAATTTCCCTTGATTGGACGACTTTCAAAAGTAATGGGTCTTTCATCTTGCATTAGAACAACACCAATTCCATTTCTTGAAGCATCACATTCCACAATAAAGGTTTTTGTGAAGTCCGACGTAGCTAAGACCGGTTCTTGGCACATTGCCTCTTTAGGATGTTCAAAGGCCTTTGTTGCTTCCGGAGTCCATGAAAATGAATCTTTCTTCAATAATGTTGTTAGAGGTACTGCTATTCTCCCATAATTCTTAACAAACTTGCGATAATACCCTGTCAACCCAAGAAATCCTCGCAGATGCTTTATGGATGTGGGGATTTTCAATTCCTTAATGGCTTTAATTTTGCTAGGGTCTACCTTAACTCCTTCATGAAATACAATATGACCCAAATATTCCACCTCTTGGACTCCAAAGAATCATTTGGATATTTTTGCATATAATTGTTTCTCCTCCAATAGTTGTAGCACCCTGTCAACATGTTCAACATGATCCTTCCAAGACTTGCGGTAGATTAGTATATCATCCAAGAATACTAACACAATTTTTCTAAGGAATGGTTTGAAAATTGAATTCATCAAACCTTGAAATGTTGAAGGTGCATTGGTAAGGCCAAAAGGCATGACCAAAAATTCATAATGACCCTCATGAGTTCTAAATGTTGTTTTCAGAATGTGTTCAATCTTCATTCTGATTTGATGATATCCCGAACGAAGATCCAACTTGGTGAAGTAAATTGATCCATGCAATTCGTCCAATAATTCATCAATAACAATAATGGGGAACTTATCTTTAATATTGAGCTTGTTGAGCTCCCTATAATCTGGACACATGCGCCATGATCCATCCTTCTTGTGCACCAATACTACTGGAGCTGAGAAAGAACTTTGACTTGGTTGAATTATACCAGCCTCTAGCATTTCTGCAACCATACGTTCAATTTCACTTTTTTGGGCATAGGGATATCTGTATGGCCTGATGTTTGGAGGAACACTTCCTGGAATCAGATGAATAGCATGATCATGATCAAGCATAGGTGGGAGACCTTTGGGAGTCTCAAATACCTTGGAATGATTGTCCAGGACATTTTGGATATCTAGAGAAATAGATGATTCCAATGTGGAAACATCTAGCGAACATAATTGTGCAATTACACCTCTTTGCTCCTTTTTAAGAAGCTTAGTCATGCCATTAGAGCTGGTTATCTTTCCTGGTTTCCCTGAAATACCCCTTAATTCAACTTCCTTTCCTTCCATAGAAAATTTAATGAAAAGTTATTGAAAATTAAAATCTATTGTACCCAAGGATTGTAGCCATTGGACTCCTAGTACAACATCAGCACCTCCCATTGGAATGGAAAGCATTGGGCTAGTCAATACATATTCTCCCATGGATAGCTTGATATTATGGCACTTTCCAGAGCAATTTATTGTTCCTCCATTTGCAATCATCACTTGACACTCTGGTCCTGGATATAGGAAGCAATTCAATTCTTTTGCTACCCTACAATGAATAAAATTGTGGGTGCTTCCTGAATCAATCAACACTATTAACTTTTTCTTCTTGATTTGTCCTTCTATCTTGATGGTTTGAGGAGTGGTAATTCCCGCCAATGCATTACAAGATATGGTTGGATTTATTTTTTCTTCATCTAGGCTTTGTTCCTGGAGTATATCTTCTTCTTTTGACCATTCTTGCTCCGTTTCTTCTTCCTCTTCACAATCTATGTATAATAATTTCTTCTCAGCACACTTATGACCTTTAGTGTATTTTCTATCGCAACTGTAACAAAGCCCTTTTTCTCTTTTTTCTTCCAATTGTTGTGGTGTCAACCTTATAGGTTGTGGAAGACTAGGGGCAACAACACTTCCGTCTTTATAGTTGTGAGTGGTATGCTTCCTGGTTGCCATAATTTTGCTTTCCATTTTTCTTGCTAACCTGAATGCCTTCTCTAATGAATCAGGTTCCCAAAGGCGAACATCACGTTGGATATTATCCTTTAAAGACCCTATGAACACATCAATCCTATGCTCCTCTGGAATATCTTTTACCCTTATGTTCAATTTTTGGAACTCCTCAATGTGCTCCATTACTGAACCCTTTTGTTTGAGACTTATCAATTGGCTAAAAAAAGTGTTTCTTTTTGTATCTTCATCATGTGCTATCAATTATTCCGTAAAAATTGCCCAAGTGATAAATTGTTTACGAGAGCAAAGCCATTGATACCATACAAACTGATTTGGTTCCAAATATATAGTTTCCATACGTACCTTTTGTGTGTTTTGCACATTATTGAGATCGAAGAATTGCTCCATCTGTAATATCCATGTGGCGGGATCCTTGCCATAAAACTTCCACATATCGATTTTTGGAATATGGTGATTCTTCGATCCAACATTAGCGTCTATGGAATCATGATTAACATTTCTTTTGTTCTCATCATGAGTTTCCTTTACTACCTTTTCACCATTAGTGAACCTTTCTTGTAGCAACTTCTTCAATTCTTCCATGTCTGTCTTCAAATCTATCTTCAAATCTACCATCGAATCCTCCATCTTAGCTTCCATGCCCTTTATCTTAGATTCCACGCCATTTAGCTTAGATTCCATGCCACTTATCTTAGCTTCTGTTAGCTTTTGTGAGCGTGACATTTGTTGCACTTGTTCTTGTAATTTTGATATATCATGTAGCATTTCTTCCTCTTCTTCATGAGTGATGCTAGAGCTTTCAGGTTCCTTACTAGGTGTTTGCATTTTCTTTCCTCGGGGCATCATTTACCGTAATAATGCTTTACTATGCCCTTTGAATTCCGTTAAACCAAGCTTACACAAAAATTAAAAAAAAAACTACACAACTTTTTCACTTTATAGAAGCCTGATATTGAATCTGATGTATCTCTGTAATTTCGGATCACCCAGTTCTAAAATTGCTATCTGTAGTAGCCTTCGGCTTCCTCTTTCCAATGCCACAAGTCTGAGCCAAATTGGATTCTCCAAGGAAGATTTATGTGAAATCTCCCACAGTGACTTTATTTTAGACTGGTTCAGTAGAGAGAACTTGTACGACGTGCCACGAGTCACTGTTTCAACCTTTGAATCAAAAACACACACACAAGAAACTAATTCCGTCCTCTTTTTGTACCTTCTTACGAAATTCCAATCCGATCCCCAGAGAGAAAGTTATGACGATTTCCCCAGGTCACCTATTTTGAATGTAATTTAGGAGTCTGCAAAAATACCAACTTCCTGAGATCATAACTCCGCAAATATCACGCAAAAAGCCCTGAAATTCGGACCCAAGGTTCAGAGCGATTTCTTCTCAAATGGGTTTTTTTTGTGAGTTCTGAAACGTCACAGAAAATAAAGTTATAGTGAAAATTCCACGATGACCTGTTTGGAGCAGCGAAACCCTAGAATCCAAAGCTCTGTTACCAAATGTTATGAAACCAACTCAAGAAAAGATAGAAAAGATAGGTCAACACCTTAGAATTCAGCCTCTTCTAGGGGGAAACCTCCTTTACATTACATAAATGAACAATTCTTGGATGATACAAATGACAAAACCTCCTTTCTATATATAGGGGTCTAAGGAGTCACAATATAATCCAACCGACCTAACAATAATAATATAAAGCCACAAAAATAACAATAGAGGGATTCTATGGGGCACAGAAATAACAATATGGGGGTAATAGGGGCACAACAATATAAATAAGGGGTATAACTACAATAGTAATGGGGTAATCACTAGTATTATAGGGACCCAACATTATGGTTGTGTCATCCAAGCATAAACGTTTACAATTATGTTGGTTGCTACAGGAAACCTAGTTAGCATGCCCCTTATTTATCCTACTATAGTAACCCATGTCAATATTTAGGTATAGGAATATAATTAGAAACCATTTCGGCTAATAAAAAATTCTTATCATATTTGATTCTAGACAAACATAACTCTTTTATGTTGTAAAGGTGTTATAAAATAGGTCAATTAGTGAAACCTTCCACAAATCTACAATATGAATCTATAAGCACATAAGATATGAAACCCATCGCATATTTCAGGTATATGTGATTCAACGGTTGTTTGGAACTTTTTCTTAGGGTCCATTGCACTTCCTTGTTAGTAAATTTACATGCTCCTAAGATCAAAATTGGTTTTGATTAATTCACCCTGAATAAATTTGGTGTAAACCTGATATTTTTCTAAGTATTCACAACATTGTTCTTGAATAATTTCATGCTTATCTATTTCCCTCAAGTAATCAATATTCCATAATCCTATCATTCTTAATTTTAAATTCTTAAATAATCTACCTTCTCATTATTTTTTAGACTAATTTTTATTTAGATCACGAAATATTACGATATTCTATAGCAACTTTCCAACATTCTTATGGATTTTAACTAGCAATTTTTAAGCAACCTACAATTGCCTGTATTCTCGTGTTTCCTTTTATTTAGAATCTTAGTAGCCACACTTTGTTCCACAATTCCTATATCATTCATATGTAGCATTACTAGGAATTTCCCATCAAATAATCACATACTTTAAGAATCCATAAACTTATGTTATCAGAGAATTAATATTTATGATTCCTTATGAAGGATGTCAAAAATATTTCTCTTGAGATTCCTAAAAGTTGGAAGATGATAGAAGAGTCTTACTACACAAAAGAATAATTATGACTTTCAAATGATTTTAAGTGGCATTGGTTCTTATTAAATGCTCAATTTCGATGGTTTTTACCTAGATTCGTAACAATTCTACAACTATAATAGGTTTTTTAGTGGCCTTCCACATGACAAGACCTTCCCTTTAAAGTTTTTTCTTAACTCATTAATTCCACCATAGGTCTTATTGGTAATGAAATCCAAGGTCTACTCATGAAAGTTATCAAAGTGTATTTATGGCTAGATGTTACTACATATTACCATCTTCAATCATGTTTCTGGCTAGAACTAAACCTGGTTGAGGAGGTGTTATGTAATGAAATCTCAAAAAATAAGAAGATATAGATCAATGACTTGAAAATAAGGCTCTTTGAGGGGGAACCTCCTTTACGTCACATAAATGAACAACTCTTGGATTATTCAAATGAAAAAGCCTCCTTGGTATATATAAGGCTCTAAAGGGTCAAAATATAATTAGGACTTACACAAGAATAATAATATAAGGGCACAAAAATAATAATAGTGGGCTTCTATGGGGCACAACAATAAAGATATGGTGGGACGTATTCATGAGGAACATCTCAAACTATATGAACTATAAAGATTTTAGGCACCGCAATGCCATCGAATAGATTCCTAACCATATAAATCTATCCAAGCTCTCTCAACAATTTAGGCATTGCAATGACATAGGCCAGATAACTAACCAAGGAAATGTATTTGAGTGGGACTAAGATGGACTAAAGATTTCGTCCTCTCTATGTAACATTAGGCTTACATTCTAACCATCAACCTAAGGAGCAAGGTGTGTATCTGATGTCAGAGCTTCATAACCATTGCCACCCTCCCTACTTCGGGAACTAGAAATCAACACATAGTGTTGGCTAGATGTCCTCCTAGGAGATGTGTCTCACACATAAGGCCTCAATAAATCTCTTCCAAAATTTTATCATCATCAACAAAATTAGGAATAAGAACTAAAATAAGCTTTCTTCTAAGGTATTTAAACTTATTATTAGGAAGACACTTTGTTATTATATCAGCTACTTGATCGTCTGTCATGGCATATTGTAGCTTCACGATCCCATCCTACACCAAGTTCCTAATATAGTAGAAATTAGTATTGATATGCTTCGTCCTAGCATGAAACATGAGATCTGGAAACATCTTAATAAAAAATTGATTTCCATAATTAAACATAGTAGGATCCAGAGGATTCTTGAGAAAATATGTCAAAAACATCCTCAACCATACAACCTCCTTTCCTATTTCACATGCAACCACGTATTTTGCTTCAACACTACTCAATGCAATGGGACCTTTCTTTCTGCTCATCCATGAGATCATGGCAGATCCAAAAATAAAGCATCCAATGGTAGTGCTTCTTCCATCAGTCTCACTTCCACCGCAATCAAAATATGTGAAGCCAATAATTTCGACTTCCTAGCTATTGTACTTTAAGAGGTGATGTATCATGCCATGATGATATCTCAATATATGATTGGCAGCTATCAAGTCATCGTGATGAGGCTCCAATCAAAACTAAGTGAGGATTTTCACAACAAAGTATATATCTGACCTAGAATTTATCATATACATCAGATAACCTACCAACTAATGATAGGAGGTAGGATCTACAAGACTTGAGTAGGAGGTCCTCAGCTTCTTGAGATTAGTTATGATATGAGTATTTATGGGCTTGGTATCCATCATCATTAATTTGCGCAAAAACTTAATGATATACATTCCTTCCCCAAAATATATCTCCCCAGGATTTTTCCAGACTTTGAGACCTAGGTAATAGTGCATCAGTCCTAGATCCTTCATCTCAAATTAAGCTTACAACATCTTCTTGCATTCTTGTATTATTCTCTCCACAACTATAATGAATAGATCATCCACATACAATATAATAATGAATGTCTCATTATCCACAACCTTTATGTAGAGATTTGGATTAGCGGAACTCTTCACGAACCCAATTCCTAGAAGGTATACTTCCATTCTTGCAATACCATACCTAGGAGCTTTCTTCAAACCATATAGTGGCTTATTGATTCTATATACATGAGTATCTTTTCTATTCACCCCAAAGCCTTCAAGTTTCTCAATGTATACTTCCTCATCAGTGGTCAAATTCGGAAATGTTGTCTTCACATCCATTTCATGGATATTCCATCCCATTGTAGCAGCAAATGAAACCAAATATCTAATGATAGTATACCTTGAAGTGGGTACAAATTTTTATTCATAATCTATGCCTTCCTTTTGAGAGAATATTCTTGCAACAAATCTATCTTTGTATTTATCTATACTTCCATCAACAACGTGTTTGATCTTGTAGATCCATTTTGAGTTGACAACTGATTTGTCACTAGGTCTAGGAATGATTTCCCTAACCCCATTCTTCATGATGGAATGATATTCTTCCTACATATCTTTCTTCCATACTTTTTGATGAGCAAATTCTTACAACCTAGATGTTTTTGCTTCAATTAGTCTTGTCATATATCCAACATATCTTGAATATCTCTTCAGCCTTTTTCTTTCTCTAAAGGTTCCTTTTGCAGCTCCATGCCCTTCAACATCTTCAAGCATAGATTTTAACCAATTTGACCTTATTCTTATTCTTGAATTATAGAAGGGTTGTCGGGTTGTACTTCTTGATGGCCCAGCCCTCCAACGTTGCGTAAGGGTTAATTCAACCGTGTGTAATATTAACTCGACCCTAGTTGGTAACCGCGTTAGGTTACATGTCCCTCTTGTCTCTTTGTTTTTAAACTATGGTTATGTCACATGTCACATTTGCGGTGCGGCGATATTAAACACGCTTCAGAGGTCCGTGGATTTGGATCCACTTTGAAATCTTCATGTAATTAATACAGTCCCTTTTCACCGGTCATAGAACGCCATCTGTCGGTCTCCTCGATCTGGTCGCTCCCGCCCTTTGACAAACCCTACCCTCGTTCGGCTCTCATTTTCATTTGTTCATTGTGTTGTGGCTCTCCACTCTGCTCTGCCGAGGTATGTTGGTGCCTCCTGGGATTTTTCTGTTCTGTGCGTTGGGATTTTCTCTGAGAGCAACAACACTGTCAGTTCCCTGCTCCGTGCTATGGTATGATTGCTGTTACTTTGGACTGTTTTGGGCTTATGGGTTCGTTTCTTTGGTTTGGTAACCGTTGTTCTTGGTTGTGACAGGATAGCCCTTTAGCTCCACGCTCCTGGCTTGATTCATTCGACCTTGCCGCATCCGAGGTAAATAATTGGTCTATGCTATAATCTGCTTTGCACTTTCCTCAGGTTCTTATGGACTCGTTCCTTGTTATTAGGTTCTGGTTGTCTGTTTCGGCCTTCACTTGCAACGCCGCCTCATCAACCACATGTACACGCTAATATGATTGTGGTTTCATTTTGTTTTCAATGTTACTTTGTCCCCTGCTAACCCACTTCCTCCTCGGTTGTGTAGGTTACTTAGAGTTGTTGGTCGCCGAGGGTTTGCTCTCTGCAATTTCTAGGAAGCAGGAGAAAACCGGCCAGACTCAAACAACCGGGTAGGGTCATTCCGACCACGAATCTATTGTTAGCATCGTGATGGGGTTTTGCTACTCCTGGTTCTCGCTTCTTTTGTGATTACAGTCACTTGGTTGTTGTTGGGTCCGAGTTCCACTGTGTCACTCCATGGCATGAATAGCCCTTGATATGTTTTATTTAGTTTAAAAGGTTTTTTAAAGTTAACTTGTTTTTGTTTGAGCACTGTCTGGCTCAAAAACCCTTCTGTGCATTCTTTGCTTGTAATGGACGGTGGTTTTACCGGTTAATCGAATAAAACGTTTCTTACTTGCTTTCATTACTTGTATTATTTTTCAAATGGGTCGATGGTATCGTATGCGTTACCAGGTAATTCGTTGGTGACTGTTTTGTATGCTGAATGGATCTCCCTTTCCCTTTCGCTGAAAATGGTTCCCTGTGTGCTATGTTCCTCCCTTTCGGCTCGTGTAGACCCTGTTGGAATAAATACAACTTGTTGATCTATTGATTACAGTTGCATTTCTACTCACCAGTAAAAGAAATTATGAAACAAACATAGGAACTCAATGCATGGAATAATTGGCAGTGGATTTAAGTTGGCAAAAATAAATGATTTTTATTACAGAAAACTTTCTTTCTATTTGTTTCTTTTCGCTGGAGATTCCCCCCTTCCAACTATTTTTCCTTTGTTTAAATACCTGCAAGGTGTAACTGCTACTTGCTTTCGGTTGAACTGTTCAACCAGAATCTGTCTAACTGTTAGGCAGTTCTTTTTCTTTTAAAAAAAAAATTAACCAACTGCTAATTATTTCCTAAACTAAAACAGTTCATAACCTTAATCCTACTGTCTTTAACGGACTTCTGGAAAATGAAACAAATAAAAGAAAATGACAAGTTTAATAACATGTCCAGCAATACATGAAATCTTCGGTTTGTTTTTTTTTTTCGAGACATTCAACCACCTTCTGTCTCCTCGGAGCTGGATGCTCCTGCATCAGGCTTTCGGGGTGGCAAAGAGTCATGGCTCCATTCCATGAGGTCGTCGACAGAATAACCTGCTTTCTGTATCTGCGTTGCGTCGAGCCGTGAACTGTCCTCCATTGGACGGTCCTTCCACTTGACCAAGTACC
The DNA here is from genome assembly GCA_031772625.1 of Pinus tabuliformis. NCBI lineage: Eukaryota > Viridiplantae > Streptophyta > Pinopsida > Pinales > Pinaceae > Pinus > Pinus tabuliformis. The sequence continues at coordinate 757,484,632 of CM062806.1, forward strand.
GTAGATATTCCTTCCTGCGTGTGCGCCTGGTTACCTGTGTGTCAAGGATTCTCTCGATCTCAACGGGCTGTGCCATTTGCATCTGTCTCATCCATGAACTTTCCTCACAACTGGTGTTCCGTGATGGCTTTGTTGCTGCGCTGTCTTCCGGATCACCGACATAAGGGAACAGATCTGCCACGTTAAAGATGGGATAAATACCTATCCCTGGTGGCAAGTGTAGGTCATAGGCATTTGCAGAAAACTTACGAATGATTTTACAAGGACCAATCTTTTTATACTTCAACTTGTTGTATTCCCATTTTGGAAACCGTTCCTTGCGTAAATGTGCAAGGACTTCATCTCAAACGTTAAACTGAACTTCCCGTTGCTTTGAATCAGCTCGCTTCTTATACTTTTGACTACTGTCCTACAATTTCAGCTTTACCTACTCATGTAAGTCGCTCATTTCTTGGGAAAAATCTTCCCCATCAACACTTCGTTTCTCGAGATTTCCCAAATCTCGTAATTCATGCACTCCATGTGGATGCATGTCGTATAAGATCTGGAAGGGACTATAACCGGTGCTGCGATTAAGTGAATCGTTATATGCGAATTCCGCCTGAGCAAGTACACGGTCCCAGATCCGTGAATTTTCGCCTATTAAGCTCCGTAGCAAATTCCCCAGACTCCTGTTTACCACTTCAGTTTGTCCATCGGTCTGCGGGTGGTAAGCGGAGCTGAACTGTAACTGGGTGTCCAACTTTTTCCACAGGGTTCGCCAAAAATGTCCGGTGAACTTTATGTCCCTGTCGGAGATGATGGACCTTGGGAGACCATGCAGTCTAACGATCTCGGTAAAAAACAAATGTGCTACATAAGTAGCATCACTGGTTTTCTTGCAAGGTATAAAGTGCGCCATCTTCGAAAATCGATCTACGACTACCATTACTGAATCGAAACCCCGTTGTGTCTTAGGCAAACCCAGAACAAAATCCAAGCTAACGGAGTCCCACGGTCCGCTCGGAATGGGTAATGGTAAATAAAGACCTGTATTCTTACTGTGACCCTTTGCTAGTTGACAAATCTTGCACCTACTTACGTACCCTTGTACGTCCCGTTGCAACTTTGGCCAAAAATAGAAATGCCCTACTTGTGAAAATGTCTTGTCTATACCGAAATGTCCGGCCAGACCCCCACTGTGTTTTTCCTGAATAATGTTCTCTCGCATAGAATAGTTGGGAATACATAACTGTCCTCCCCTTAATAATAACCCTTCCTATAAATTGTAGTCCAACCATGGACTATTATTTCTCAACAGAGGGTTTTGGCAGGCCTCATAGGCCTCCTTAAAATCTGCATCTGTTTGATACAGTTCCCTCAGGTGCTCAAAGCCTAAAACTTGCATTGTACTTTCCTGTAAGAGTAGGGTCCTCCTACTCAGTGCATCTGCCACCTTGTTCGCTTGCCCACTAATATGTTTCAATACAAATGTGAAACTCTGAAGATACTCAACCTATGCTACATGCTTATGGTTCAATTTATGTTGCTGCATGATGTACTGTAATGCAGAATTATCCGTAAATAAAACAAACTCATTACCTAACAGGTAATGTCTCCAATGCTTTAATGCTTGTATAATTGCGTAGAACTCCTTGTCATAGGTTGAGTACTTATGTCTACTCTCGTTTAGCTTTTCACTGAAATACGTGACTGGTCTATCCTCCTGACTAAGCACTGCCCCAATGGCAGTACCACTGGCATCACAACGAACTTGAAGAAGTGTGTTGAAGTCAGGCAGCCTCAATATCGGCCTTTCGGTAATATTCCTTTTCAAAGTCTGAAAACTATTTTCCACTGCTTCGGTCCAGTGAAAAGGTTGATTTGCCTTCTTGATTGTATCCAGCATGGGTGCGCAGATTTCACTAAAATTCCTGATGAATTTCCTGTAAAAACTTGCTAGTCCATGAAAACTTCGAACATCAAATAAACTTCTTGGAGAAGGCCAGCTAACTATAGCTGCCACCTTTTCTTGGTCCATCTTCAGTTCATTCTCTGCAATTACAAAACCCAGGTACACTAACTCCCGCTGAAAAAAGGTACACTTTTTCAGATTGATCAGCAACTCGTTTTGCTGCAGCTTCCTCAACGCACTTCAAACATGCCTGAAATGTTCTTCCTTGGTTTTACTGAAAATCAGAATGTCATCCAAGTAAACAATTACAAACTTCCCAATGAATTCCTTCAGCACCTCATTCATCAGGCGCATGAAAGTACTGGGAGGGTTGCTCAGCCCAAATGGCATCACCAGCCACTCATACATCCCTTCATTTGTCTTGAAAGCTGTCTTCCACTCATCTCCTTCCCGGATTCGGATCTGGTGATATCCACTCTTCAAATCAATCTTCGAGAAAAAATCCACCCCACTCAAAGAGTCCATCATATCGTCCATTCTCAGCAACGGAAATCTGTACCTAACAGTAATTTTGTTAATGGCTCTAGAATCCGTGCACATTCGCCACTCTCCTCCTTTCTTTGGAGCCAAAACGGTCGGTACTGTGCAGGGGCTCATGCTTTTTCTAACCAAGCCCCTATCCAACAACTCGTGAACCTGCTTCCTAATTTCTTCGTGGTCCTTAGGGCTCATACGATAGGCTGCTTTATTTGGCAGACTTGCCCCTGGTATAAAGTCAATACTGTGACTGATACCTCTCCTGGGGGGTAGTTCATCCGGAAGATTGTCCACCACGATATCTCCAAATTCCTGCAACATATTTTGGATTTCCTCGGGCAAGTCTGAAATCTGTGTGTGCAGTATCACTGCCTTTGGTCTTCTTACGACAGAAAAATTTACATCATTGTCTTCAATCTGTTTTAGAAATTCTTTTCCGCCCATCAATAGTGCTTTTACCCCACTGGTCTCGGCTGCACTCTCCTCTTTAATGGGTACAAGCGTGTGCTTGATCCCATCTTTGACAAACTTATAGCAGTTAGTTTTCCCGTCATGAACTGCGCTTCTGTCAAACTGCCAGGGTTGTCCTAGCAGTATATGACAGACATCCATTGGCATAACATCGCAGATAATTTTATCCTTATACTTGCCTATCTGGAACTCCACCTCACACTGTTCATCAACTAACAGTTGATGTCCTTTCTGCAGCCATGACACTTTTTAGGGAGTGGGGTGCTTCAGTTTGTTCAGTCCCAGTTTCTCCACCATCTCTACAGCCACTAAATTGTCGGTACTTCTGCTGTCGATGATCTACTTGCAGCACTTACCCTGTGACTTGCAAATTGTTCGAAACAAAGCCTTTCGCTGGTCAGGTTCTGCAATTTCTTTTGTTGGTTTCAACAGCACCTTATTCAACACCAAAGCTTCACCTGTCTCTGGTGCGTTCTCCACTTCCTGAGGTAATACCTCAGCATCCTCTGGCTGGGCGACATAAGCTCCTCTCCCACCTACTGGTTCACCTTCAGGATAGTCATATGACTTTTGCCCCCACTTGTGGCAATGATAGCACTGGACAGTTCCCCTGCCCCGACCATTTCCTCGCCCTCGCTAGGTCGGTCGTCCTCCTCTAGTGCTATTGTCCTTCTCTGCTGTTCCTGCAGATTTAGAACTGCTGCCTTCTTCACTTGAACCTGCACCTCTGCCTCTGCCAAAAACCTTTCCTTTTCCCCTGCCAGTTCCACCTCCTCTCCTGGAATTCTGTTTCCTGTTGATTTTCTCCTCCGCCTTTAGAGAAAACTGGTATGCTTCATCCAAATTTCTGGGTGAGAGGATACCAATTTCATCCAGTATTTCCCCTCTCAACCCATTCACGAATCTGGCTGTCTTTTCTGGGGTATCTTCCATATACCCTGCCCATAGATTCAGCTTATAGAACTCTTTTGTATATTCTTTAACAGTCATCCATCTTTACTTCAAGTTCTGTACCTGCCTATACAACATGATCTGATAGTCTTTCGGCAGAAACTTCTCCTTCAGTTTTTCTTCCATCCTGGTCCACTTCTTTATAGGTTGTTTGTGTAGCCTTTTCCTTTCTGCCTAAACGTTGTCCCACCACAAGTACGCATGTCCTTTCAATTTTGTGGCAGCGAACTTCACCTGCTTGTCCTCACTAGTTTCCTCAAACTGAAAATACTTGTTTACTTCACTCAACCAATCCAGTAACACATCTGCAGACAAACATCCGTCATAAGTGGGAATCTCATGCTTTGGCTTATGACTAGACAACAAAACTGACTTTAATAACCTGAGTTCAGGTGTCACCCCTTCAAACTCGTCTTTTAATTCTGCCACATCTTCATCACTATCATTTGCTGGGTCTCTCCTTCCCCCAGCTTCTACTACTTCCAATCTTTCACGCAAAACATGAATATCCTCACGTAGTCCCTCTTCTGCTATTCTTCGGACTGTTGTTCCTCTTCCTCTTCCTCTTCTGCCAACCTCCATTTTTTCTATTCAGCAAACCGGCTCCGATACCACTTTTGATGGCCCAGCCCTCCAACGTTCCGTAAGGGTTAATTCAACCGTGTGTAATATTAACTCGACCCTAGTTGGTAAACGCGCTAGGTTACAGGTCCCTCTTGTCTCTTTGTTTTTAAACTATGGTTATGTCACATGTCACGTTTGCGGTGTGGCAATATTAAACAGGCTTCAGAGGTCCGTGAATTTGGATCCACTTTGCAATCTTCATGTAATTAATACAGTCCCTTTTCACCGGTCATAGAACGTCGTTTGTCGGTCTCCTCGATCTGGTCGCTCTCGCACTTTGACAAACCCTACCGTCGTTCGGATGTCATTTTCATTTGTTCATTGTGTTGTGGCTCTCCACTCTGCTCTGCCGAGGTATGTTGGTGCCTCCCGGGATTTTTCTGTTCTGTGCGTTGGGCTTTTCTCTGAGAGCGACAACACTGTCAGTTCCCTGCTCCGCACTATGGTATGATTGCTGTTACTCTTGACTGTTTTGGGCTTATGGGTTCGTTTCTCTAGTTTGGTAACTGTTGTTCTTGGTTGTGACAGGATAGCCCTTTAGCTCCACGCTTCTGGCTTGATTTGTTCGACCTTGCCGCATCCAAGGTAAATAATTGTTCTATGCTATAATCTGCTTTTCACTTTCCTCAGATTCTTATGGACTCGTTCCTTGTTATTAGGTTCTGGTTGTTGGTTTCAGCCTTCACTTGCAACTACGCCTCATCAACCATAGGTACATGCTAATATCCTTGTGGTTTCGTTTTGTGTTCAATGTTACTTTGTCCCCTGCTAACTCGCTTCCTCCTATGTTGTGCAGGTTACTTAGAGTTTCTGGTCACCGAGGGTTTGCTCTCTGCAATTTCCAGGAAGCAGGACAAAACCGGCCAGACTCAAACAACCGGGTAGGGTCATTCCAACCACGAATCTATTGTTAGCATCGTGATGGGGTTTTGCTACTCCTGGTTCTCGCTCCTTTTGTGATTACAGTCACTTGGTTGTTGTTGGGTCCGAGTTCCACTCTGTCACTCCATGTCACGAATAGCCCTTGATATGCTTTATTTAGTTTAAAAGGTTTTTTAAAGTTAACTTGTTTTTGTTTGAGCACTGTCTGGCTCAGAAACCCTTCTGTGCCTTCTTTTCTTGTAATGGATGGTGGTTTTACCGGTTAATTGAATAAAACATTTCTTACTTGCTTTCAGTACTTGTATTATTTTTCAAATGGGTCGATGGTATCGTATGCGTTACCTGGTAATTCGTTGGTGACTGTTTTGTATGCTGAATGGATCTCCCTTTCCCTTTCGCTGAAAATGGTTCCCTGTGTGTTATGTTCCTCCCTTTCGGCTCGTGCAGACCCTGTTGGAATAAATACAACTTGTTGTTCTATTGATTACAGTTGCATTTCTACTCACCAGTAAAAGAAATTATGAAACGAACATAGGAACTCAATGCATGGAATAATTGGCAGTGGATTTAAGTTGGCAAAAAGAAATGATTTTTATTACAGAAAACTATCTTTCTATTTGTTTCTTTTCGCTGGAGATTCCCCCCTTCCAACTATTTTTCCTTTGTTTAAATACCCGCAAGGTGTAACTGCTACTTGCTTTCGGTTGAACTGTTCAACCAGAATCTGTCTAACTGTTAGCCATTTCTTTTTCTTTTAAAAAAAATTAACCAACTGCTAATTATTTCCTAAACTAAAATAGTTCATAACCTTAATCCTACTGTCTTTAACGGACTTCTGGAAAATGAAACAAATAAAAAAAAATGACAAGTTTAGTAACCTGTCCAGCAATACACGAAATATTCGGTTTGTTTTTTTTTTTTCCGAGACAGTCAACCACCTTCTGTCTCCTCGGAGTTGGATGCTCATGCATCACTTCTTCTTCTTCAAATGTAGGTAGATTTTCATCATCGAAAACAATAGGAATATTCGTTGATCTTTTGTAGTCTTGATTCTCATCAAACATAACATCCTTTCTTACTTCAATGTGTCTCCCTTCCTTGATGTAGATTTTATATTCCTTTGAGGAGAGACTATATCCAACGAAGATCCCTTTAATGCTTGTAGAATATATCTTCTTTTGTTTGACCTTTGGAATGTGGATGTAGGAAGGACTCCAAAAGATTTAGAGATGGTCCACACTTGGCTTCTTCCTTGTGAATGCTTCCTCATGTGTCGTATTTTCAATAATTCTATGAAAACTTCTATTTTGAATATATACGACATTCATTGCTCCTTCTCCACATAGAAATTTTGGCATGCCTTGGTCAAGGAGCATTGTTCGTATACCTTCTTCAATTCTCCTATTATTTTTTTTTGTCACTCCATTTTGTTCAAGATAGTAGGGAACAATAAACTCCCTCTTAATTCATGTTTCCTTACAATATGCAATCATTTATTTATAAGTGTATTCCCGACCATTATTGGATCTCAAATTATTTATTTTTCTTTCAGTTAGGGTTTCCACATCACATCTAAACTCTTTGAATTTATCAAATACTTCATCCTTTTTCTTGAGAAGGTAGAGCCATGTCTTTCTAAAGCAGTCATCAATAAATGCTACATAGTAAAGATGACCTCCAAGTGATTTGTGAGACATGGACCCACACATATCTAGATGCATTAGGTCTAATATTTCTTTCAACGTCATTTCACTATTTGAAAATGTTTTCTTATATGTTTTCCGAAAGAGTATCCCTTGCTTCACTATCTTATTTGATATTGGGGATGCCATGAACTAGATTTGTAAGGGTGGGAATTACCTTGTAGTGAAGATGACCATATATTCTATGCCATAGCTCAACAAAAATGATTTCGATATCATCTAAGGCTTGAGGAGGTGGTTTAATGAATCTATAAAAACTTCTTTCACGAAATCCAATAACCCTAGCTTTATCAATACTTGAATCTTTTACCCAAACCAAGACCTTTCTATCAACAAAAGAAACTCTATCTCCTTTATATTATAAGCAAGAATTTGAAAGAAAATTATTTTTCAATCTTGGAACATATAGTATGTTGTTGAGATGTAGTTTTTCTCCATTCTCCAGCTTGAAAGATATAGATCATAGGCCCTTAACTAAATAAGTTTTGTTGTATCCCAATTCCATTGCATGGGAAGATGGTTCCTGTGATAGATTTTGAAGGTTTTCTACCTTCCCCTACCATATTCCTTGATGATCGACTATTAATGATCCATGCATCATCATCATTAACTGATCTTGTAAGTGTTGTTGAGACCCCTTGAATTTTGACCTTATTGAATAAGTAGTAGGAAATGTTCTTGATCCATATTCCTATAGAATTGAATCCCATTCTTATCATAGAGGAAGTAATCCTTTCCCTCAATAAAATGAAGTGATATTAAATCTTATTTGATTTTAGCTCTTATACCATGTTGAGAAATCAATGATAGGAGAATTAGGATTAGATTCATCTTTCTTGATATTTACATGTGAAGTATGTTGGCTTATTTAACTTATTTGTTATATTATATTTCACCAAGAAATTAAAAAACATGTTCATTAATATCAAAAAAACACAAGACACAAGAAGTAGGCACTCTTCCATGGAAAAACCCCTATTTACGAGAAAAACCATTCAAAATATCTTCCTTCAATAGTTTTCCTTTAGACTCTTCAACCTAGACATAGAACTCCTCCACACCTAGCCAACCTCTCCTTCTTCGATCCAACATTTGACCTAGTAGCAGTAGCACTTTGACCCTAACAACTTCAAGTTGGAAACTTCTAGCATAAAAAATAGTTTTTACTTTGAAAAGGATACTTCAATCTCCTAATCTAGCCCACATGATAGAGAGAGAGAGATGCCAAAACTTTGACTTCTTCCTTCCCTTCCTTCTTGACCAAACTCACAATCATTTTAGCCTCCTTCTTCACCTTCTCACTTTTCTCAACTTCCAACCTCAAATGTCGAACTATGTGTGAGAGAGTGAGGTGCTCCAAATGAGGTCGAACTACCTTCTATATATAGCCTTCCAATGATATCGAATTTCCTTCCTTGAGGCAGACTTGATCTTCTTGAGGACGAATTGGCGTGGAGGTTAAATATTTTTACCAAAATAATTCTTTTTACATGATTCAAAAGCCCAAGAAGGGTCTTATAAAATATGCAATGACTCGAAGGACTCTTTATTAATCTTTGGTGATTTGAATGTGTAAACTTGAACATTTTTTTACAATTTTCATGTGAAAATTTATATGTGTTTTGGGTAGAGGATCAACTTACTAAACACATAAACAGTAAATTTTAACCAAATTTTACATCCAAATAGACACAAAACCAACATATCTGAAACACATAACATAAGAATTATAAAGCAGATCATCCCTCTCTTGTGCTACATCTCCTGTTATAGCCTCCAATCTAGGGCCTCTTTCATTAAAAAATCTCAAACGCGTGTTTACATTATTTATAGCTGAAAGAGAAGAAGTAGTGTCTCATATCGATCCAACACTATCAAAAAGCCCTATTTTGGTTCTTTCTACACCTCATTTGGCCAAAAACGAAGAAAGTTATGCTTGTTTCCTCATTTTCCCAAATTTTGCAGTTAACCTTCCTACAATTCAGCCTCAACCTCGCTTGAGCTCCCCAAATGTAGAACCAATGCACTAAAACTGGAAGAATTCACACTCAATGGGTGATTTGTAGGATCATTTAGGGCACCATTAAGTCCCCAATCCTGAAAATCATGGTCACATGGCGCCATGTGACTGCAAAGGGGCCAAAGATCCTAGGCTTTTTCTAGCCCCCATCGTTGGCATGCATACATGGCTATATACAACGCATGTGACCATGGGTTAGCCCCCTCACGGCTGGCCCCTCCTCCACATGCGATTGCTCACATTGAGGTGCATAGGGCTTGGGGCTAGCCACTTGTGGTTGGCCCTCAATCTCTTTCCAGCACGGTTTTTCACTCTCGGTCTTCGCTATTGCATGTCACTGTCTATAAGGGTTGTGAGATTGGTCGTGGACCAAGTCTTGTGGCACAAGGGTAGTGTTATAGACATTTTTGTGCCTTACAGCTCCAAGCATGAAATGTCCATAAACCAAGGGCTCCTAAGTCCCTAAAGTGTTGTTCTAACCCCTAAAGGAACAAGGTCAACAAATTACAGCTTCTCCCAGAAGTTCTCCACCAGAAACTGCTCAGAATAAGTCAAAACACGATCATTTCAGCTGCTCCACTAGCTAAGTGCGTTGCATAGCACCTAAATCCACTGGCTAGGTGCATTGCAATGCACCTGAATGCACTATGAGGGTGCGTTGAGCGAGAAATGACAAATGGCAGTGTCATTCCGCGAGGTGGAGAGACAATGGAAGCTTCTAGAAACTTCTCTTATGACACTTGCCTCATTGAATTCGACCAAGGATGAGTAAGAGGCTTTCAGTCTCCAAGTGGAAGCAAGAACTGACAGAGAGAAGCCACTAATCAAATCGAAAGCTGACTCATCCTCCTTGCATTCATCTATATATGGATCCCTCATCTCAGAGATCCAGAGGCTAGAATTTTGCACATTGTAAGGAATTGTTGTTGGTTTTGAGACAAACATCAGAGAATTGGGTGATCTATGCTTCGTTGGAGGTGAAGAGGGGCTTCTTTGCTGGGAGGTTGATGCTGGGTTAGGAATCATCGGTTGTAACTCCTCATGGATCTTATTGTTTATCAATAAAAACTATTTGAGTTTCTCCTCCATGCTTTTGTAACATTGATGCTTGTTACATTTGTATGGTTAACTTAAATCTAATCCTAAGTTATTTATGAATATAGATCCATGTCTTGGTATAGTTTTCTTCTTCTGTGATCTTACAGGTACTTGGTGAAGTTGGGCAAGTAAGGGAGCAGGTAGCTGGAAGCTGTCAAAGAAGAGAAGCATTGGATCAAAGGATTAGCGCAAGACACAGGTTGGTTCTTCCTATTCTTCTCTATTTATAGTTCATAAAGGAAATACAAAAGTAGTTTTCTCTGTTTGTTTCTAAGGCAACTGTCACACCTTAGTGGGATAGAGCAGTTCTAAATAGACACTTTTCCCGATAACAAAATGGCGACTCCACTGGGGAGAATGTCTAATTAGTTTGTTTGTGTATCTCTTGTTGTTATTTCATAAAATTATAAGTAGCATTCGAACTGCATTTTCCATAACAGATGAAAAGTAGACATCTGTTGCTTCAATTCATTCACTGGATTTGTTTATGATTTGAACAGCTGATTCACAGACTATCTGATTACCCTTGTGATAGCTCTTAGACCCTCCTTAGATGTACCCCTGATTGTGCATTACTGATTGCTTTTACTCGGCCAAAAACCAAAGACTAAACTGCAAACTATGACCCAGAACCCGGATAGAATTGTCGTTTCTGGCCCAGCGCAGGCACTGTGAAGAGATTCTGCATTTCAACGCACTTCCCGAAAGGGCAACCTGCGCTGCAATGCAGTTTCTCTGTGTTACAGGTGCGCTGATCAACCTAGCCCTGTGCAGCTGAGGTTCTTGTGCTTCATTCTTTCCAGTTTTGTCTCCGAATTTTGCAGCCTGTGATCAGTATATGACTGTTTCAAACCCCTTTTCCTTACTAATATTCCACCTAATTTGTACACAAGAACTGTAGATGTTTTTGTGTGTTTTTTGAGTCGTTTACAGTTTTCCATTGCAAAAGTATAATAATCGTACTGTCGTCCTTTGATTTAGATCTGTCGCATGTGTCGATTTCGATCATAGGAGAAAGTTTATTTGTTGTTGATGGTCGATTATTCTTTTACTATTGCCTTTGCTTTGAATTTGTGACTTTCTAGTGTCAAAACGAGCATTTATTTCAAAATCATAAAGTGTCGTAATCGTCTCTACCTTTTGGTTTCGAAAAGAAGCTTGTTTGTGTTTGTCGCTTGAAAGCAAATTCAGATTTGTGCATCAACTTTCTTTTTAGCATCAATACTAAGAAAGTGAAAAAAAAATACATGCATGTGCATTTGCATATAGACAGTCTGTTTGGCTTGATTTAGGAAAGTGCATTTACAGTGTGCTCTTTGCTCTTTGTGAAAAGATTGTGTCTTTCTTTTCCCCTAGTAGCTAGGATTTTCATTGCCGAAAAGAGGCAAAAGTTTGTTTACCATCTTTAGATTGCATTTTAGGAATTACATCTACATCTCGTGGTGAACCCAAAAGGCAAACTTCATAAGAAAGATAAACTTAAAATAAATTCAATGAATCTAACAACGCTTTGGAACTTAACGCACAACATTTAGAGGTCTAGGCTAGAGACGTATTCCGACGTCGTAAAGCCTGGTAACTGTTGTCCTCACTGATGGTTGGGTGATTCCTCCACTTTGAGACGATAAGTGCCAGTACGGACTTTTGCTCCCATGTACCGTCGAGTATATTTTGGGAGACCCCTATAGGCTTAAATCCTTTATCCATAGGAAGCCATGTCAGCCGCCCTACTGATCGCAATGCACTGAACACAGCATTCGGGAAGATTGACTGTCGTACCGTAAAAAGTATTTTGCAGTTTTGCGATTAGTTTGGTACTCCCTCTACCTAGACCTCCAGAGCAGTCCCTTTCGTTCCTTTTCAGACTCCTTAACGGAAAAGGTCCATCTGAGCACTTGTCACTTAAGGCTCATTAAAGGTCCATCTGAAGGCACTTGTCACTTGTTTTTTCTCGACTCTTAAAAACTGAAAAAAGCAAGTTGTGTCAAAGCGTATAAAAATTTGTTTTAAACGGAATATTCATACCCCTTTCCTATGTTGATCTTGGGTTGAGAAAATGGAGTCTACCAACCAAGGAATTCCCCTTGGTTGAAATCCTAGTCCCTTCTCCTCTTGGGGAGATGTTGGTGCACCCCATATGGTGACATTATCACTTCCAGGGCTGACAATTGGTTTGCCTGTATGGCTCTTCTCAACCTCTGTCGTTCAGAACACCACTATTCCTAAACAATCGAATCAGCAATTAGACGAGTCCAGAGTTGCCCACCAACCTTCTACTTCCTCTAATTCTTCCTCTTCCCTTGATGGGGCTGGTAAAGATAAAAGTTAAGTTCCTAAGGAGAAGAAGGAAAAGAAGAAGAAAGAGAAGAAGAAGAAGGAGCCAAAGGCAAATGGGGGAAAACGAGTGTTGTCTAATGAAAATCCACACACTGCACCGACCAGGCCTAAATCACCATGTGTCATTTGCAAAGGAGACCACTTTCACAGAGATTGTCCTTGCATCCCTCGGATATTAAGGGACTGGTCTCCTCGTTTGCACAACCCGGTGTCATCAACCTCTGATGATGAAGTTGAAAGCACACCATCAACTAGTGAAAGTGAAGCCCCAGGACAAAAAGGGAAATCTAGATTTCCTTGTAAACAGTGTGAAGGCGATCATGCCGTCCACCGTTGTCCCTTCTTAGACGAAGCTAAAAGAGTTTTGGATGATCATCCGGTTTCACCGTTACAAATTCCTCCTGGATATAAAATACTCTTGCCGAGTCCGTCATTAGTTGAAAATACGGCTGGCCCGCTCAGGTGGTCGGCTGGAGCACCTATCATTGAAGATAAACCATATGGATCCATACCAGATGAAAGTCAAAAGGTCGAGGCGGTAGTTGACTCAGTCTTGCCTTCAGAGGTTTTATCTTCAGATGATACAGTCAGTGAAGAGAACAAGGGTTACACCGTCCAAATTCTCTTCATAAACACAGACTCCGACGAACATGGGGGCAATTTACCCATTCCTTTACTGCAGGAAGGAAGTTCATCAGAGCCGTACCCGACCGTCTATTCAGTCCCACCTCCAAGCAACCTAGTTGTCTCCTTTGACTGGAATCAACTAGGCAGACCTCGTTTACTAGCAAGCATACCATTACGAATTATCGTTCAAATATATAGAATGATTATGGCTGGTACCATCATAGATGAGGGGGCTTATGTGAGTATCCTTTCCTCAAATACTTGGAAAGCGCTTGGTTCGCCATTGCTTTTGCCTGAGATGAGAAATCTGACGGGCTTTGATAAAGGAACCAGTCGACCTTTAGGGATCCTTCCCAATGTGCCCATAACATTGAGAAGGAAAACAGTTCGCATGAACGTAATGGTAGTTCAAGGACCCCTGGATTACAATCTACTCCTTGTACGAGACTATATTTATTGCATGGAGGCAATTATCTCCTCACTCTTTAGAGTAATGTGTTCTCCGCACGAAGGAAGAGTGGTCAAGCTCATAGACCAGCTTTCATTTCCCGGATCATATAGAGCAAATAGTCATATACCATCCCTGAATGGTCTTTTCACGCAAGAAATGTCTCAATCTCCAGTCCGCCCTCCCAATGAGCGCGCGTAATTCGGAGGGATATGACTAAAACCCAGGGGGCATGCATCCTGGTCTGCTTCGGTAGGAAAACTTCGGGTATAGGGTAGGTTTCCGCGGGAGAATATGACTAGTCTATACCCCCGTCCGTGATTGGAAGAGGGGGTTATTCTGGAACAAGATTCTCTTGTCAAAGTTATGTGAGTTGGTGAGCGCCGCCACTCACCTTTGTTTATTTCGGTAGATATTGCCAAAGAAGTGTTTTGTTTGCGCCGCGAATAGAACAATCTTTGGGTAACCTGTAAGAGGTACCCTTCCTGATAAAACAAATGTTTTGTCAGCTCGAATAGAGGGTGACCTTGAAACTCTGTTTTATACCTGGGGGCATGCAAACCTTTTTGAGTGCAAGCGATGGGCGACTATTTATCTTTTTAAATTTTTAGGACCTCTAACCCTTTAAACTCGTAGGATTGGTCGTCACCTAACTTGCATGAAGAAAGGATGTGGGGAAAAACTCTAAAAAATGTCATTTTTATATGAGACATTCTTATCATATGACTGGATTAATCGAGCAGTGTTACCGCAAGGTTCAAGCTCGTTAAAAAATAAACCCGCACCGAGCAAATGTTTCCACCCGTGTTTAAGCTCGTTAAAAAATGAACTATCCCCTGGTAAATAACCACCGTGAATGTAGCACTTCAGCCATTAAAGCCTTGGTCGCACCGTCACCTCAACATTTTCATTGGCCAATCATTCACCTCCATTTGATTGTTTACCCATTTTGAGGAACAGCTGCGAAGAGAGATTTCACTAGCCATCCTTGTGACACTGCCGTGATTGGAAAATTCCAAACCTTACCTGGAATCAGCTGCTACCCTTTTTATCACTCGTTCCTCAAAAGAGGAGTCTTCTTTAAGCTCTTTTTAACTGACTCGTAAAATATGAAAAGATTGCCGAGTCCTTGGCCTTCCAGCTCGTTAAAGGGACAGGAAGTGCTATCCTTAATCTAGATTTTAACATTTTTGGACCTGAGGGATTATTGCACAAAAAGATCGAGCGCTTGTTTTGTTCGTCTCATTAAAGGTATCGAAAATTCATCCCTTCTGTATTGTTTTATACTTTTTCGGACTTAAGGGATTAGGTGACGAAAAAGGAATTTTGGAGTTACCTTTACGTACCTTTTCAGACTCTCTAAAAGTGAAAAGGACCTAGTTATCTTTGTCGTTAAACTTGTTAAAAAGGTTAATAGCGACAAACTTGTCTTTAGACGAGAATGAGTTTCACTATTGCTAGGCTCGTTAAAACAAAGCGATGGGTTTGCCCGAAGGGAAAATTATAGAACACGCATATGTTATCTTCCTCAAGCTTGACAAAAATAAAGAGGTGCTGGTCAGCAATGACTGGGGAAAAATTGGGAAGAAAACTCAAAGAATCTTTATTGGTAGCAAGTCACTCTTGAACATGACACTTCCACTCCGCGTCCGAGTCGGGTTGGGTTGTTTCATTCACCGGTCACATCGCCATGGTCACACCATACCATCCACATTTTGGGTTAATGCTACCAATCCATCACATCAGTGTCGCTGACATGTTCAAGAGAAGTCATCCAGAAAGGCCACCTGTGTCCCACCCACTACCATACATTATACTCCATTCTTTCATGACTGCCACCCTGAACCGTATATCATCAGATCATTTTCACCTCCATCAAAATCATTTGCTCCGTTCCGTGTCATTGATGTGGGATTCATTAAGGCCATCCTATGACAGATCACTTCTTGTCGACATCAGCTCATTATCCAAGAAGTTGGTCTAGGAACACCCCGTTCAGTGCGTTGAAGCTTGCATGCCTCAATGGCAAGTTTCTCACTTTCGGCGATAGGTTTACATCAATGACCTTCGACCGAGAGATTTTTCGTGGTGTTCGACGCCAAGTCCTGTATTCACACCGCGTGAATTGTACTGCAGTACCTTGAGGATCATTATCATTATCGGTGATTCCTTTCGTGCTTGTTAACATTTTACATCATTGACTCGTAATCAAGTGATGTCTTTCCATGTTCGACTTCAAAACATTTCTCACATGGATCGACTTGTACTTCGAGTGAAGATTGGACGAGATTGAAGACCCTGGATCTAGTTTCATCCATCCGGGCTGTGATATATATTCAGGGAAATAAAGACATTAAAATGTACAACATTGCAGCACAGATAATCATCCTACCAAAAGGATGATGGCTCTATCAGAATCATCAATCTACCATCAGACGGTTGTCTGTCCTATGTACATGAAAATGAATTTATAAAGCTGAGCATGGGAATGCCCGCCTCAGCTAGATCATGAAAACAGTATGAAGATAATGTATTGTATTGTATCTTATTACAGGTCTCCTCCTAGCATTGAAAGAACTTCGGATCCTCATAATAAAGCATTTCACCAGATTAACGGCCTCATACTTTAGGGGGAAACTGTTATGGACATTTTTGTGCCTTACAGCTCCAAGCATGAAATGTCCATAAACCAAGGGCTCCTAAGTCCCTAAAAGTGTTGTTCTAACCCCTAAAGGAACAAGGTCAACAAATTACAGCTTCTCCCAGAAGTTCTCCACCAGAAACTGCTCAGAATAAGTCAAAACAGGATCATTTCAGCTGCTCCACTAGCTAAGTGCGTTGCATAGCACCTAAATCCACTGGTTAGGTGCATTGCAACACACCTAAATGCACTATGAGGGTGCGTTGAGTGAGAAATGACAAATGGCAGTGTCATTCCGCGAGGTGGAGAGACAATGGAAGCTTCCAGAATATTCTCTTATGACAGTTGCCTCACTGAATTCGACCAAGGATGAGTAAGAGGATTTCAGTCTCCAAGTGGAAGCAAGAACTGACAGAGAGAAGCCACTAATCAAATCAAAAGCTGACTCATCCTCCTTGCATACATCTATATATGGATCCCTCATCTCAGAGATCCAGAGGCTGGAATTTTGCACATTGTAAGGAATTGTTGTTGGTTTTGAGACAAACATCAGAGAATTGGGTGATCTATGCTTCGTTGGAGGTAAAGAGGGGCTTCTTTGCTAGGAGGTTGATGCTGGGTCAGGAATCATTGGTTGTAACTCCTCCTGGATATTCTTGTTTATCAATAAAAACTATTTGAGTTTCTTCTCCATGCTTTTGTATCATTGATGCTTGTTACATTTGTATGGTTAACTTAAATCTAATCCTAAGTTATTTATGAATATAGATCCATGTCTTGGTATAGTTTTCTTCTTCTGTGATCTTACAGGTACTTGGTGAAGCTGGGCAGGTAAGGGAGCAGGTAGTTGGAAGCTGTCAAAGAAGAGAAGGATTGGATCAAAGGATTAGCGCAAGACACAGGTTGGTTCTTCCTATTCTTCTCTATTTATAGTTCATAAAGGAAATACAAAAGTAGTTTTCTTTGTTTGTTTCTAAGGCAGCTGTCACACCTTAGTGGGATAGAGCAGTTCTAAATAGACACTTTTCCCGGTAACAGGTAGGGCTTAGCCCAACCCCTCCCCCATATCATGCTCTTTCACCAAACCTTAAATAAAATTCACATACATTGTTTAAGAAGGAAAAAATGTGGCACATTGTTGCAAGCCTTGGTTGATATGAATAACATATTGGTTTCAAACCCGAGGGTTCTTTTCATCCTTCAACAAATTTTAATGTATCACTTGGAGGCCATGTGGCCACCTTTGGTTGTCCCACGGGGCCTTCCACCATTGGCCACAAAAAACCCTGTCATCAATAAATAATTAAAAATTCAACCTTGGAGCAAATTGGAGAATTTATGCAAACTCACTTTTTTAAACTTTTCAACCAATCAAATCGGGCCATGTGGTAGCCTACCACTGGCCCAAAAATACCCAGTCACCTGTCCATTTGCAAAAAAATTACTTGTTTAATGGTTCGACTAGAACACATTTATGTGAGTATCCGATGTTAGATTTCAGTGAAACAATTTGGGTTGGATTCAGATTGTTGAGATCTAACTAATTTAGGTTTTAAGTTCGGTCACACACTTTCAATTTTTAGCATTACTTTGATCCACTGAATTACTAGGGGTCCACAATGGGGAGACTAACTAATAAAATGATGACCCAAGCATGAAACCCATGCTCTAGTAAGTCATTATAACAATAATAAAAATTATTTTGGCAAATAAATTTTATGAATACCGAACCTAGTTACATTTTTCAACACCAAGGCAACCATATTAAGAATTCAAAACACTTTTCATTTTAACTACAATCAGGATATTAATCCATTTCAATAGCACAAACACTTGAGTTCGAAGAAAAAAGTTTTCATAGTTACTAGCTCATGGCACTAAAGATGAAGGTCCAACATATTCCGTATCGTACTCTACTTAAGAGAGTTCGCTGTATGTATCAATATTTTATGCCAATGGTGATGATTGCAATTAAAATCATATAATTTTATTCGATGATCCATGCATTCATAAACTGGTGTATGAACAAGATTTCTACTTGATGGGTGGATTAAATGGGTTTAGCAAGGAATTTGTATCAAGGAGATGTGATATGGTTTATAACGAATTCGATTACTGGAAGGTGCTCGTCATTCTATATCTTTCGATCTAGCAATAAAAAAAGGAATTGGTAAGGGATTAAGTCAAGCTTTTGTTTGATCATTTTATCATGGTGTTCCAAGCTCCGGTATAGTTTGAGATTGTCTTTTTGTGAATGGTTTGCAGGATTTACAAAGTCATAGCATAATAAGCTCAACAATTTTGTAGATTTTCTTTGAAAAGAGGCCAAGAAAGGCCCATATGGTCACTTTCTTTTAAGTTTTGAGGCTTTAAAGGAACCTTAATTTGTCCATTAATGAATGAAAAATGAAGGTAGATACTTTTATGGACTATGTTTTCTTAAATCTCTTGCATAAGTGTATGAGCTGTGTGGTTCTACCTACGATGATAGTCCCTCTGGTAAACTGCTATATATTTTCCCAGGACATCTTAAATTAATTTGTTTTCTCACATCTGTGAAAGATGTGGGGAAGACAGTTTTAATAATCTACCATCCAACATGGCTTTAAATTTTTAGGTTTATTGGTTATATAAATGTACAGATTAACCCATACTTTAACTAAGCATGTATCATACTATGACCACACAATTTGAAAATTGTTTCGGTGCATTGACTAAATGATGAATCCTCTCTATTAATGTTAATTTTACCATGAGTACTAATTATTTATATAACCATGTTAAACATAGAAATCATGCTCTTCAAAGAAAAAGGGTCACGTTTCTAGTTATTCGAGTACTTCTCTTATAATCCACACGGTGATGAAGTCCAATGAATTGAGACCTATAATGTTGGGCTTTTAAATTTCCTTTATATAGAGTGGTTGGTATTTCTCAATAGCTCAGGGATGATGGCCAAACATTTTTGCTTCTTTTCGACAGCAAGAAGTGAAGTTCGATTTCATGCGAATAAATTCCAATAATAAAAGTTGTTACCAAAACAAATACCCCACTTAACATTTAGTCTCTTTGGGTGGTGAAGACGCATTATCTGCATATTCTATTAACAGGAGAATCGCTTGAGGGAGAAAATAATGATGGTTCAGTTGGTTGTGTAGTTCAACCCCAAACTCTACTGAAATAATGTTTCGACAACACATACTATATTGGAAATGACCCACTAATGTTATATGACTCATTGTTCAAAACTTGAAGCAATTTTGTTGCAAAAATTTGAGATTGTACATATGTTCTGCCAAATCAACATCATTCAATTTATAGCGACAGAATCTAAGTTTATTATTTATGGGAGAAAATCATTAATGCTTTTGTGGCACTGGAATTTCCAGGATGTGTTGCCTTCTTTATACAAAATAAAGAAACTCGTTGCTCTTATTATTATTCGTCAAACTCGAACATATTATCATATGTCGTGATAAGTGAAGAGGGAATGTATTTCTTTTCTGTCATTTGCATTTTCAGATTTGCAAATTCCCATTCATTGAACGAGTCTGTGACACCTAATGTCACAAAAATACATGTGATTTGATTTGTCAAGTAATGCTATATGCTTGTGATCAGTACACGTTGATATCGCAAGGCACCTTCCTTATCAGATATCAAGTTTGATTTGAAGAGAAATCCTTTGCGGAGTCATGTCGAAGTCCCCTTTGTTTATTTATTTACCAGATGAATTAGGTGGTGAAATTCTTTACAAAACTATTTAAATTAACTGCCTCGACGCATCTACCACCATTGACGTGAACCCTAATCATTTGGGTCATTAATCTAAGACCTAACTTTAATCCCAAAATAGAACTAATGTTGTGGCAAATTAATGTTGTATAGCTGTTAAGAATCTATAGACTTTGTAAGCAATGGGTTGACAGACTTGCCATAATTTCAATCAATAATAATATAATGCATGTAACCATTGAAGTGCATAAGGGATATAAACTTGAAATAAAACATTAATATGTCACTTATCCGTTGTGGACTCAGTTATATGAGTTATAAATCAAATTATAATCTAATAATCGTATCATGGAATCCCATAAGGGTACAACGTGGACTTCATTCCATGTATAATATTATACAACATATATAACGTGTAAGATCATATATATATAATTTGTTTAAAATATCCTTTGTGTTAAATAAAGATAGTGAAAAATATTTGATTTTCAAATTTAAGATATTTTTTAATTATAATAATTTATTTTATTTTTTGATATTCAATTTATATTATTTATCAACAAATTTAATATTATGAAACTAAAAAAAGGGTTGTCTAAATTCTTTTATTTTATTTGAGATTATTGTAAATATTTTGAATTTAAATTTAATATAAATATATAAAAGATATTTTAAGAAAAAATATCCTTTATTTTTTATTTTATTCATAAAAATAAAAAATATCATTGATTAAATTTTCTATCATTTATTAAATTTTTTTGAAACAATATACTTTTAATTATTAAATTTTATTTTATTTAATATACTATGATCTTTCTTCATTAAGTTAATAATAATTAAAATTATATTTAATTTTAAATTTAAGATTTATTATTTTTTTATTATATTAATTTAAATTTAAATTTTCATATTCAATTATACTATTTATAAACCAATATGGCATTATTAATATGGAACAATTGTTGTGAGATAATACTGAATTAAATAAATACTTATACTAAAATTTTAAATGAAACATAAATTGGTTTGAAATAGATTTTAAAATAAAATGATTATTTATTTATAGTTTTTATTAAAGTTAAAATGAAAAATCAATATTAATTTTATCAGATATCAGTAATAACAATAAATACTATTTATTAGATTATTAAATATTATTATTAAAATAATTCATTATAAATTAATCATGGTTAATTTTTGTGAATTATGGTCAATATGAAAATTAACCATGGTCCAACATCTCATTCTGACAAATATTTTTTCAATTCAAAAATCAATCATCGTCAACCATGGTCCAACGTCGCATTGTGGCAAAGATTGTCTAAATATGAAAATCAATCATGGTCAACCATGGTCAATCATGGTCAATCATGATTAAACATGGTCAATCACGGTCCATTGTCTCATTGTGGCGAAGATTGTCTCAATATGAAAATCAACTAGTGTCGCATGGTGACTAAGATTGCCTGAATACATAAATCAATAATAGTCAAGCATGGTCAATCATGGTTAACTTGGTCCAATGTCACATTCTGGTAAAGATTGTTTCAGTATGTAAATCAATCATGGTCAACCATGGTCAACCATGGCCAACCATGGTCCAACATTGCATTGTGGCAAAGATTGTCTCAATATGAAAATTATTCATGGTAAACCATGTCATTCGTGGTCCAACATAGTCACTCATAGCCAATATTATTCATTATTTATAATATTTATCTTAGGGTGTACACACCTTGTGTTTACAGTATTAATCCCTTTAGGTTTTAATATTAATCCCTTTAGGTTTTAATATTAATCCCTTGGCTTATTAGTGCCTTGGTTTTACAATATCAATCCCTTCGGTTTATTAATCTAAGGGTTCATATTCCTAAGGTTTAATACTATTGATAGTGTTTATAATATTAATCCTAGGTTTTAATATAAATCGTTTGGGTTTATAATCCATTGGGTTTATAATATAGATTCCTTGGTTTTATTAATCACATTTTGGCAAAGATTGATCCGATATGAAAATCAATCATGGTCAAGCATGGTTCGACGTCGCATTTTGACAAGGATTGTCTCAATATGAAAATCAACCATGGTAAACACTAGTCAACCATGTTTATTTTAGGTTTATTATTCCCTTGGGTTTATAATAGCAATGCCTTGGGTCTATTAACATAAAGGTTCATATTCCTAGCATATAATATTATTCATAGGGTTTATAATACTAAGCCTAAGGTTTCATATAAATCTTTTGGGTTTGTAAGCATGGTCAACAATGGTTAATCATGGTCAACATTGGTCAAACATGGTCGACCATGTTCAATAATGGTCAATCATGGCTAACTTTAGTCAACCATGGTCAAACATGGTCAACCATGTTCCTACATTGCATTGTGACAAGGATTGTCTCAATATGTAAATCAACCATGGTCAATCATGGTCACATTGTGGCAAAGATTGTCTCTTGCTCAAACTTCACATTTTGACAATCATGGAAATCCATGCTCAACCAGGTCAACCATGATCATCCATGGTCAACCAAGGTCAACCATGATCATCCATGGTCAACCAAGGTCAACCATTGTCCAACATTGCAATGTGACAAAGATTCTCTCAATATGAAAATCAACCATGGTCAACAAAGGTGCAAAGTTGTATTGTGGAAAATGTTGTATTAATATGAAAATCAATCTCGGTCAACCATGGTCCAACGCCGCACTATGACAAAGGTTGTGTCAATATGAAAATCGGTCATGGTCATCCATGGTCAACCATTGTCCAACGTCGCATTGTGACAAAGATTGTCTCAATGTGACAATCCTTTGTCACATTGTGACAAATATTGTTTCAATATGAAAATCAATCATGGTCAATAATCACATTGGTCCAATGTCCCATTGTGACAAATATTGTCTCAATATGAAAATGAACCATGGTCAACCATGGTCCAATATTGCATTGTGAGAAATATTGTCTCAACATGTAAATCAACCATGGTCAATCATGCTCAATCATGGGAAACCATGGTTAATAATCATGGTCACATTGTTGCAATGATTTTCTCTTGGTCCAATGTCGCATTGTGACAACCATGGTCATCTATGGTCAACCATGGTCCAAAGTCTCACTGGGACAAAGATTGTCCCAATATGAAAATCAACCATGCTCAACCATCGTCCAACGTTGCATTATGAGAAAGATTGCCTCAATATGAAAATCAATTATGACCAAATATGCTCCAAGCTCATATTTTGACAAAGATTGTGTCAATGTGAAAATCAACCATGGTCAACCATCTTTAATTTAGAGTTCATAATATTTATTTTAGGATTTATATGCCTTAGATTTATAATATTTATACTTGGGTTTAATATTGTTCACTTAAGTTTATAATGCCTTGGGTTTTTTGTATTAATTTCTTGGGTTTATGATAGCAATCCCATGGGTTTATTAATCTAGGGGTTCATATTCCTAGGGTATAATATTATTCCCAGGGTTTAATATAAATCAATTGGGTTAATATTATTTTGTTAGGTTTATAATCCCTTGGATTTATTATTCCCTTGGGTTTATAATATCAATCCCTTGGGTTTATTAATCTAAGTGTTCATTTTCATAGGGTGTAATATTATTCATAAGATTTATAATATTAAATCCTAGGGTTTAATATAAATCTCTTGTGTTTACATTCGTGGTCAATAATGGCCAATCATGGTCAATGACGTAAATGAACCATGAACAATATGTAAATTGATATGTAAATTAAGGATGATCAACCATTGTCAATAATCATGGTCATATTGTGATAAATATTCTCTCTTGGTACAATGCCAAATTGTGAAAAACATGGTCATCCATAGTCAACGATAGTCAACCGTTATCTAATGTCGCATTGTGACAAAGATTGTGTCAATATGAAAATCAATCATTGTCAACCATGGTTCAGTGTCACATTTTCACAATGATTGTCTCAATATGAAACTCAACCATGGTCAACCACTGTGAACAATGTTTATTTTAGCGTTTATAATATTTATCGTTGGGTTCATATACCTTTGGTTTATAATATTAATCCCTGGGGTTTAATATTATTCACTTGGGGTTTTTGTATTAATCCGTTAAGTTTATGAGTCACTTGGGCTTATAATATCAATCACTTGAGTTTATTAATCTAGGGTTTCATATTGTTAAGATATAATATTATTCTTAGGGTTTATAATATTAATCCTAGGGTTTAATATAAATGCATTAGGTTTATAATAATGGTCAGCCATGGTCAACCTTGGTGTAACGCGCAATTATAATAAAGATTGTCTCAATATCAAAATGAATCCCTTGGGTTTCTTAATCTAAGGGTGCATGTTCCTCTCAGGTATAATATTATTCATAGGGTTTATAATATTAACCCTAGGGTTTAATAGAAATCCCTTTGGCTTATAATGATGCTCAACCATGGTACAATGTCACATTGTGACATCAATTGTCTCAACCATAGTCAACTATGTTTATTTTACCACTTATAATATTTATCATAGGGTTTATATACCTTGGTTTATCATATTTATCTTAGGGTTTATCATAGGATTTTCTCAATATTAAAATCAATCATGGTCAACCATGGTCAACGATGATCCAACATCATATTATGACAAAAATTGTATCAATATGAAAATCAATCATGGTCAAACATGGTCCAATGTCGCTATGTGGCAAAGATTGTATCACTATGAAAATCAACCATAGCAGATCATGGTCAACCATGGTCAAGCATGTTCATTTTAGGGTTTATAATATTTATCATAGGGTTTATATATCTTGGGTTTGTTATATTAATTCATTAGGTTTACAATCCCTTGGAGTTTTTTTATTAATCCCTAAGGTTGATAATATCAATCCCTTTGGTTTATTAACTTAGAGTTTCATATTCCTTGGGTATAATATTATTCATAAGATTTATCATATTAATCCCAGGGTTTAACATAAATCCCTTGGGTTTATAATCATGGTCAACCATGGTTCAGTGTCAGAGTGTGAAAAACACTGTCTCAATATAAAAATCAATCATGTTGAACCATCCTCAACCATTGTCAACTATGATCCAACATCACATTTAATTATTATTTTTCTCATGATATTTATTTTTATTACAATAATTATTTGTAAATTATTTTAATATTTATAATAACTATTATTATAATTATATAATAAGTATGATCATATTTATTATAACTATTATTTTCTTATTTATTTTGCAAATATTATAGTAATTATAATATTTATTTTAATAATAATAAGAAAAATATTTTTTTAAATTATAAATCTAATAACTAAATTATTATTTTTAATATTAATAAATAATAAATAATAATATATGTGGTTAATAAAGGAGCTTTCTTTAGTGTGACTTTTCAGACTTTCCAGTGTCGGAATCCAGTTAAAAAATTTGAGGTGAAATCTTGATTTTTCTTATTTAAACTAGTTTTTTGACTGTATATATGGATTCAGCACCCTGGAAAACTCCTAGGGCACTTCGATTACACAGAATTACCCATCAAGTTTTTGATTTCAATAAACTCCTGCCAGATTTTAGAGAATTTAGACTCGAAAAACATACCTTAAAAGATTCCAAAAAATCGCAATAACAACAACTCCATTGATGAATGTCAAAGGATGTATCAACCACATTTATTATATTAAGTGGTTAATATAAATATTTAAATTATTATTTCTAATATTAATAAATAATATATGTGATTGATAAATGCCAACATATATATCAACCACATTTATTATATCAACCACATAGCATATTGTTTATTATTTACTAGCATATGGTTTATTATTTACTAATATTAGTGATAATAATTTAATTATTACTTTATAATTTAAAAAACAAAAATATTTTAATTATTATTATTGAAAAAAATATTATAATTATTATAATTTTACAAAAATAATTATAATAAATATTATCAAATTATTATGTAACTATAATAATAGTTATTATAATGCATGTAATTGATCTATACTTATTATTATTATTTAAATATTTCCTATTATCTAGTATTTAATTATTATTATTAATATTAATGTTATGAATTATTATATAATATTATTTTTTAAAATATTTTTTTTTGTAAGCTTAGGTGGGACCTTCTCATTTTCGAGTTTTTACATGTTCGTTATTCACCCCATTTCCAGGGAGGGTAGCACAAGAATCGAACCCAAGATCTCCGGTTCGGTGAGACTTCATTTCCACGGCCATTGCCACTTGAGCTACCCCATGTGGACATTATTTTTTAAAATATTAATAATATTTATTTATATAATTATTTTCGATACACATGTTTATCAACCACATTTATATTAATATAAATATAATTATGCTTGTGAGAGATTTTTCGGCGAAAATCACATGGAATACCATTTGTCAACGTGTTTCGAACCAACTAGTGTGGTTCATCGTCAAGACAAGTTGAAGAACCAGATCAAGCTTAGCAAGTTAAATAGTCTGAGCAAAGCCTCCAACGGCTAACTTGACCAACGACTAGTTTGACTCTAGGACCAGGGTCAAAGTTATTTTATTAATATTTAGGACCAATCCCTTAAAATATATATAAAAATATATAAAATATTTTTAATGGGTGTTTAGTTCAAAAAAAATATTATTAAAAATTATAAGTTAAATATTGTTTAAAAGGAAATTTAGTTAAATAAAGGACCTAAAAAAAGTATTATCAAAGATTATAAGTTAATTAATAATTGAATGGAAAATCATTTACATAAAGGATTTTATAATATCTGAATAAAATAAAGTAAAATCAAAAGAATGCTAGGTTAGTTAGAAAATTACTTAAAAATTATAAGTAGATTAGAATTAAAATGGAGAATTGGCTATATAAAGGACCTTATATATATATAAAAATAATTGAAATGGGAGAATTATTAAAATTATAAGCTAATTAGAATTCACATGAAAAATTAGTCTCAAAGGACCTTATAATCAGAAATGAAAAAATTAACTCTCTAAAGAAATAAATAAATAATTAGATGAAAAAATAATGATGAGAAAACAAAAAGACATTAAAATATCTATATATATATATCAAGGAAAATTTTAAGGATGGAAAGTTTTCTTGAAGTTTAAAAACATTGGCGAATCTCACTATTCCCTAATATGCAAACTATAAAATGTTTATTGATATATTTGTAAAATTATTCAAATTTATAGTGATTTTATATATAGTCTCTATATAATGTTGGCGATTTTTAAGGTAAAATAATTTTATATTCTAAAATTTGGGCGAATCGTCTTTTATAAAAATTGGAAATTGGCGAATCTTTTTGTGGGAAAATCATGGAAAATTAGCCCACTGGGCGAAGATTAGCCCCTAAAATTTTCCATGATATATATAAAATAATAAATTAAAAATTAAAAATAAAAATAAAAAATAAAAACAAAAATAAAAATGAAACATAAAAAAATAAAATAAATAAAAATGAATAAATAAATAAATAATAAATAATAATAATATTAAAAAAAAAGGACGACCTAAAGAGGAGGGCGGAAAACGACTAGGAGGAGAGCGCTGGGACCCAACACCTACTGATTTCCTAGCCATCCTCCCTATTAGATTGCTTGACCTCTTTTCAATCTCAAGCGCTTCTCTAAATTTTCGATGATGGAAATGCGAAACCCTAGTACTAACACTCGCCTCCTCAATACAAACATGATGATTGGTTTTCTCAGCATGTTCAGCTAAAGCGGAAGACTTAGCTCTCCTATGATTAAGGTCCGCTGCGTGCTCGCTAATCCTTTGATTGATGGAGCGACCAGTCTCCCCAATATAGGGGGTCCCACAGGAACAAGGGATCATATAAACACCTTTCATATCCTTAGGGTCGATAGGATCCTTCACCAATCTGAGGGACATACGAATGGTGTTCAGGGGGCTAAAGGTCACAGGGATACTATGCTTCCTGAGAATCCTTCCAATTCTATCAGTGGTCCCCTGAACATACGGAAGATGGACACCTGGAATTCTTTCCTTTGGTTCCCTTTTAGTTAGAGAGTTCTTGGGAGCTTTAAGGAAAGCCCTATGACCCATGTATCTACTATAACCATTCTCAACAAAGACATCAAGCAGATGGGATTTTTCTTTCTCAAAGCTCTTCTTGTTCGAGATCCTTAGGGCCCGAGTAGCAAGGGTATTAAGAACACCCATCTTTTGAGCCAGGAAATGGTGGGAACTGACATGAAGATACTGCTCTGTATGAGTTTTATTCTGAAAAACTTGATGGGCGAGGGAACCATCACTATTCTTAGAAATAAGAATATCAAGGAATGGAAGGCATCCATCAACTTCCTGCTCCTTAGTTGATGGATGCCTTCCATTCTTTGATATTCTTATTTCTAAGAATAGTGATGGTTCGCTCGCCCATCAAGTATTTCAGAAGAAAACTTGTACGGAGCAGTATCTTCATGCTAGTTCCCACCATTTCCCGGCTCAAAAGATGGGTGTTCCACCCTTGCTACTAGGACCCTAAGGATCTCGGACAAGAAGAGCTTTGAGAAAGAAAAATCCCATCTGCCTGATGTCTTTGTTGAGAATGGTTATAGTAGATACATGGGTCAGAGGGCTTTCCTTAAAGCTTCTAAGAACACTCTGACTAAAAGGGAACCGAAGGAAAGAATTCCAGGTGTCCATCTTCCGTATGTTCAGGGGACCACTGATAGAATTGGAAGGATTCTCAGGAAGCATAGTATCCCTGTGACCTTTAGGCCCCTGAACACCATTCGTATGTCCCTTAGATTGGTGAAGGATCCTATCGACCCTAAGGATATGAAAGGTGTTTATATGATCCCTTGTTCCTGTGGGACCCCCTATATTGGGGAGACTGGTCGCTCCATCAATCAAAGGATTAGCGAGCACGCAACGAACCTTAAGCATAGGAGAGCTAAGTCTTCCGCTTTAGCTGAACATGTTGAGAAAACCAATCATCATGTTTGTATTGAGGAGGATAGTGTTATTGCTAGGGTTTCGCGTTTCCATCATCGAAAATTTAGGGAGCACTTGAGATTGAAAAGAGGCCAAGAAATCTCAATAGGGAGGATGGCTGGAAAATCAGTAGGTGTTGGGACCCAGCACTCTCTTCCTAGTCGTTTTCGGCCCTCCTCTTTATGTCGTCCTTTTTTTTAATATTATTATTATTATTATTTATTTATTTATTTATTTTATTTTATTTTATTTTTATTTTTATTTTTTATTTTTTTATTATATATATATATATATATATATATATATAATAATGTCTTTTTGTTTTCTCATCATTATTTTTTCATCTAATTATTTATTTATTTTTTCAGAGAGTTAATTTTTTCAATTCTGATTATAAGGTCTTTTGTGACTAATTTTTCATGTGAATTCTAATTAGCTTATAATTTTAATAATTCTCCCATTTCAATTATTTTTATATATATAGAAGGTCCTTTATATAACCAATTCTCCATTTTAATTCTAATCTACTTATAATTTTTAACTAATTTTCTAACTAACCTAGCATCCTTTTGATTTTACTTTATTTTATTCAGATATTATAAAATCCTTTATGTAACTAATTTTCGATTTAATTATTAATTAACTTATAATCTTTGATAATACTTTTTTTAGGTCCTTTATTTAACCAAATTTCCTTTTAGATAATATTTAACTTATAATTTTTAATAATATTTTTTTGAACTAAATACCCATTAAAAATATTTTTTATATTTTTTATATATATATTAAGGGATTGGTCCTAAATATTAATAAAATAACTTTGACCCTAGTCCTAGAGTCAAATTAGCCGTTGGTCAAGTTAGCCATTGGAGGCTCTACTCAGACTATTTAACTTGCTAAGCTTGATCTGGTTCTTCAACTTGTCTTGACGATGAACCACACTAGCTGGTTCGAAATGCGTAGACAAATGGTATTCCATGTGATTTTCGCCAAAAAATATCTCACAAACTTGATATGGATCATAGAAGCCTAAACTCTATAATATAATTATGCTACTGTTATAAAAAAATAAAATTATTTTAGCCACAAAGTTAAAAAAAACTTACAATTTTTTTTTGGTTTGAATAACTCAACCTAATGAGTGATCCATCTAATAAAACATATATCTTTCCGACCCTTCGCCTTCGATCCTCTCTCCAGCTAACATATCAAGGTGGGCACAAAAATGTTTTGGATGAATAAAACATGAATAAATATTTGAAAGCAAGTAACGTCACGAGATGTGAGGGGTGTCATCTAGGCAAAGGAAAATGTGATTACATTCACAATGTTGTCCATATCCTTTTATTATTAATTAAAATTTACATTGAATTGTCATATAAGTTGAATTGTTAATAAATATAAGTTAAATTATGTGTTATATTTTCCTGATCCCTCTCATTTTGTTTTTTTATGCATCGACATTTCGAACCATCCTCCGTGGTTCATCATCCGGCTTTAGATTTGTGAAGAAGTCAGAGAAAGATGAGGATAAATAAATAAAGGTTATGGTAGGTGGTGTAAAGAGCCGACAGGTTTTTTATAAAGGTGCGGTTTTTAATTAATTTATTTTAGTTTTAGTTTTAAATTTAAATTTAATTATGATTTTTGTTTTAATTTAATATGTTTTCATTTAATTTAATTTAATATAACTTAATTTAATTTAATTTAATTCAATTTAATTCAATTTTAATTTGATAAAATTTAATTGTGATTTAATTTAGTTTAATTTTATTTTGTTTTAATGTAATATAATTTTAATGATGATGATGATGATGATGGTTAATGTCGACTGAGACCAAACTCTGCTCTATCAGACCTAAAGAAAAAAATTATTTAGTTTGATTTAAGATTTTATTTCTATGCTCAAAAAGCTTGGAGAGAAGCCTCCCAAGCTCACTATAATTTTGACATCGTAAAAGGCTAGGAAGGTCAGCATTGTGACAAAGATTATGAAACTGAGATCTAATGTTGTTGTACATGGGGCACTCTAAGAGGAAGTGGTTTTCATCCTCAATGTTCCTATTACCACAGAGATGGCAGATTCTTTCTTTCCATGGTGTTTTAGGAACTGTCCAACGACCCGTTTCACTATGGAGCTCATGAGAGTTCGTTCTAAAATTTGCTAAATTAATTTTCTTCATTGAGCTAGCTAAAACAGAGAGATACTTTTGATCTTCTATGGTGGGGTTGATGACCTTCTTATAATAACTCAATTTTCTTTTAGCCGCTAAATCTTTCTTACACCACATTTTTTCTTTGAACTTAGAAGTAACAATATTTTTAATGTTATTAATGTTTTGCAGTGCATCGTTCTCGTTGATCTCCCAATGGTTTATCCAGGCCCTCGTGTCCTTATACCACCCCGATTTGAGCCTTAGATGGTTTTGGCTATAATTTAAAGCGAGCTTGGGAAGTCTGTGATCTCTTATGTTATTGAGCTTGTGCTTGTACAACAGAAGCTTAGTCATAGTTAGGCTTTCGATAGCAGAAAGACCTACTTCTATAAGGAGAATAGGGTAGGGTGTATTGCTTTTAATTTTCAGGTTATACGTTATAAAGCGTTTCTGGATTTGCTCAATCTTTCTCCAGGATTCTCTAGAGATGCTGTAACCCCAAACCTCACATCCATATAAGATAACAGGAGTGGCTAAAGTTTCAAAGAGGAACATCTTTTTATCGCACATTATGAGGTTTTTCGTTTTACAATTATTTTCAAGACCAAAGTAAGCTTTCCACCCCCCATTAATGCTTTTCTCAATGCTATAGTTCTAGTTGAGCTTGTGATGAATATCAATTCCTAGGTACTTGTAAGAATATACTTCCTCCAAGTTATTATTGTCATACATAAAATTAGCGTAGGCATCCTTCTTGGATTTGATAATCATAACTTTTGTTTTGTCAGTGTTAACAGTCATACCCATGGTAGAGCAGAAATCCTTAAGAAGCCTAAGATTCTTATCAAGATCAAGTGGACACCTTGCGAGGAGAAAAATATCATCAGCATACAGAAGAAGGATGACGACTAGCCCAGCTAAGATCATGCCAGCACATCCTACTTCCTCTAAATAACCTTCAAGCTTATCAATGTAAATGCCAAATAGGGTAGGGGAGAGAGGGGTTTAACTCCGATATTACACTTAATATCTTTCAACCACCCCTCATTGCTTTTTAGCTTGGCAACTACATTCTTGTATAATCTAATAGTGGCAGCTCTCAACTTGAAAGGAACCTTTAGGTCTTCTAATATATTTGAAAGGTTGTTTCTAGGAACCATATCGAAAGCCTTTCTAAAGTCCACAAAGCAACAAAAGAGATTGGATTTATCATTATGGCATTCCTCCATAATGATTCTAAGCGTAACGAGGTGGTCTATTGTTGATTGATTCCTTCTAAAACCCACTTTTCCTTTAGCCTGCTTATCTTCACTTTCAAGCTATATGCTCAACTTCTTTTCCAAAATACTAGCCATATAACATAGCTAAGAGAGGGCTAATCATAATTGTCTGATAATTAGAGGGGTTATTTGTATCTCCACTTTTAAAAATAGGGATAATGAGGCTCTCAGTCCATAACATAGGGAACCCTTGCTTGTCTACTTGATTGAAAAGCTTGTGTATGTGGGGGATGAGGACAGGGCCTCCAATTTTTAAGATTTCTGCCTGGTAACCTTCAATGTCCTTAGCTTTCCCATTAGCTAGGTGCTTAACCCCAAAATCAATGTCTTCTAGAGAGAAGACTTCTTTCGTTATGGGCAGGGTTTCAATGTTATTCATGATATTTGGAGATTCATAGAGCTTTTTAAGATAGGAATTCCAATCCTATAAAGCAATTTTATTATTATCTTTAGATTTCCTAGTCAGGTTCTACCTCCAAAAATTTTTAGGAGCTACCTTAGAGAGGTGTAAGAGATTCTCTTGTCTTTTACGAATGTAATGTCTCTTTTTTATTTTAGTTAGGGCTTTGTATATTTTTATTTGATCCATTTTAAGAGATTCATCCACAACTTCCTTAATAGCTCTCCTCGCATTTTTACAGTCTTTGTCATGCCATGGGTTGGTTTTGCTATTTCTTTTATTATTTGAAGCTTCAATTCAGAACTTATTAATAGAATATGAGAGGGTTGTAGTAAAATTATGGTAGAGGTCTTCTATGTCACCTATGCTAGATAAAGGAAGAAAATATTTTTTAATTCTTTCAGAAAGAGATCTTTTTTATTTATGTCAAATATTAAATTCTTTTGGCTATAAGTATTATTTTCTATGGGATCCCTATGCATGACAAAGACGAGAGTTATAAGTAAAGGCCTATGATCAGAGTCAGGCTCGTGGTCATTTAAGATGTCAAGATTTATTATTTCGTTGTATAAAGGGAGATCAGAAATAACATAGTCTACCATGCTGCTACCAAGCCCATGGATGTAGGTCATCTGGCTAGAATTGGGCCACTTCTTTAGACTGTTGCAAATTATGAGATCCTGAGCACTATGAAGCTTGACTATCTCCGACCCAAACAGATTCTCCCCGAGGTCTTCAGAGCTTCTTTTGTACCTACTAGCCAGAGTAGGGTCTTCGTCCAACCAAAGAGGATTAGGGTTTGAATAATTGCTTAGAATAATAGCTTGCTTTTTTGAAGTTCAAGCATTAAATTCACCTATTAAAAGGATATTACATTCATTCCTTAGGCTAGAAATATCATTCTCCAAACCAATGTAAGGACTATTTTTATCTAGATTCTTCTTCTTATAGAAGTTAGAATTAATGGGGGGAAAATAACATATTGCTATGTAGGTATTTTTATTATTAATGTCAGTGATCTCTATCCAACTATATTGGTTGTAACGATCGTTTTTATAAATCCTAGCATGGGGGGAGATGTTCTTTTTAATGTAACAAGATATTCCCCTAATGCCTCTACGGGATGATCGCTTCTTCCAGGTAGACCATAGCATAAAGCCATTTATGTTAGGGACCTTAGATTCTTCGTGCTCCCAAGTTTCAACAAGCAAAATAATATCAATATCATTTGAGATCAAGCTTAGCTTGGGGCCTTTGTTCCATGGAAAGCCCTGACAGTTCCAAGAAAGAATCCGGAGCATGTTGAATTGCTATTTAGTACTATCTTCTTGGTTTATCTCTCGAATAAAGGCTTTCCTATTTTTGATTATTGCCCATTTTCCTTCCTTTCTAGCTTCTTTTACCTTTTGAACCTCCTTTCTTAATTCCGCTTGATCTTCTAGGATGAGATCTTCATTTATAAATATTCCTATTCCTTTTATACTTGAGGTTTTTCTAAGTATGTCATACTTATGATTAGTAGAGCTCACGTTTATTCGGATTATTATTCCTTTATTTTCAGTGAATTTCCCCATCCTTTTGCTTCTGTGAGACATGTTGTTTCAATTTGTAATTTATTATGTAGTTTTGTCTTCGCTATGGCTAAAGTATCATCATTTACCTCCTCTTTTAAACCAAATATTATAAGGTTCAAGGCCCTTTTGTTGCGTTCATGGTCTAATTCTATTAATTTGTTCATTTCATCTTTAATTGGTTTGAAAATGAAATTTGTGGAGGGGTAGGATTTGACCACATAACCTCCTCCACATTAAATTAACCATTTACCAATATAATGTAATGTAATGTAATGCAATTTAATTTAATTTAATTAATTTTGGTTAGATTAATTTTCATTTCTATTTTCAATTTTATTCTATTATATTTTAATTTGATTAATTTTATTTAATTTTAATTTAATTTTATTTGTTAATATTATAGTTAGGTTAACTAAATGGATTAGATGATTTAATTTATTTTAATTTTAATTTTAATTTTAATTTGATCTAATTTAATTTAATTTCAATTATATCTTTAATATAATTTATTTTAAATTAAATTAAGTTTTTAATTTTAATTTATTTTGTTTTAGTTTTAATTTTGTTTAATTTAATCATGATTTATTTTAATTAATTTAGTTATAATTTTAATTTAAATTAATTTAATTTTAGTTTTAATTTAATTTAATTTAGTTTAATTTAATTTAATTGAGTTTAATTTAATTAAATTTTGATAGGAAAGAGTTTAATAATCTTACTAAAGTTTTAAGGAGTGAAAAATGAGGACCAAGAAGCAAAGGGGTCAGGATGTGTCTAGGATGTGGTGGAATCCCCTGTTAGCGTGGGAATCCAATTATCACTTATTTTCCAACCATCATCATGATTTAGGTTATTGGGGTGTTTTCTTATTCTGATAGCTTCTCTAAATTTCCTATGGTGGTACTGTTCTATTTTGGCCACAACAGAGGAGTTTTCGATGAAAATGTGATGAATTGTTTTACTAGAGTGTTCAGCCAAAGTTGAGGTTTTGGAGCGGTTATGGTTGATGTTAGCAGCATGTTAATGAATCCTATTTAATATAGACTTTCCAGTTTCACCAATGTATGTCTTGCCACATGAACAAGGGACCAAATAGACCACTTTGTGGTGTTTAGGGTCAATAGGATCTTTTACTGATTTAAGATAGCGGTTACTTGTTTTCATAGCTTTGAAAGTGGTTTTTATGTTGTTCTTTCTTATGATGTGTAAAATCTTATGAGTGGTGCCTAGAATGTAGGGAAGGTGAACTTCACCAGCATAATCATCATTATGTTGTTTGTTTATGGGATTCTCAACTTTATTGAAAGCATTGATGTCTCAGTGTCTCTTGTATCCATTCTTTTTGAAAACATCCAAGAGGTGGTTCTTTTCCTGCTCAAAATTATCATGATCTGAATGATGGTGAGAGTTAGCATGTAGGTAATGTTAATTGTGTTTTTTCTTACGATAGACCTGGTGAGATATTGTGCCATCCTGGTTTCTTTTGATAAGGATATCAATAAAGGGAAGACAACCATTTTCTTTGACTTCCATCGTAAATTTGATGGAATTTGATTGGATGTTAAGATGTTCAAGGAATTTGTTTAATTTTTCTTTTCCATGAGGCCAAATGACATAAGTGTCATCAACAAATCTTTTCCATAGTTTAGGTTTTAAGGGGGAAGACTCAATGGCTTTGGTTTCAAAATGTTCCATGAACAAATTAGCAATGATGGGAGACAGGGGTGATCCCATGGCCACACCACAAGTTTGTTCATATATCTCATCCTTGAAGCTAAAAAAGGTGGTTTTTAGACAGATTTCCACCAATTTAGTTGTGTTAGGGTCAGTGATTTTGTGAACAACATCCATGGCTTCATCTATGGGAATTTTGGTATAGATAGCTTTTACATCAAGGCTCACTAAGATGTCATTTTGGTCTAGTTTTATGTGTTTGATCTCAGTAATGAAATGATTGGAATCTTTGACAAAGGAGTTGGTGTTACCCACCAAGGGTTTAAGATTTTTAGAAAGATATCTTGCGAGGTGGTAAGTAGGGCCTCCAATCGTGTTGACAATGGGTCTAATAGGTATACCTTCTTTGTGAATTTTAGGGGCTCCATATATCCTGGGGGTGTAGGGGTTGGTTTCAATAAGATTCTTCATATTGAGTTCATTGCTTAATTTTACTAAGTTCTTGACATTCTTAGAGATATTCCTTATGGGATTCTTCTTTAATTTGATGTAACAACCACTATTGGTTAAGTGGTCTAACATTTTCTCATTGTGGTCTTTTGTGTTCATTATAACGGTCGCACCCCCTTTGTCTGCCTTTAGGACCACAATGTCAGGGATTTTGTTTGATGTTTTGAGAGCTAGGTATTCTTGTTTTGAGATGTTGCTTTTGGGTGGTTTAGCTTTTCTAAGGATTATGGAACAATCCTGTTTGATGATTTCTTTAATATTATCAAGCATGTCCATGATCCCATGTTCTATACTACACAAAATATCTTCTTTGGGGATAGTGCATGGAGAAATAGCAAAATTCAAACCTTTTTCAAGTAAACCTATAGTAACTTCGTCAATATGGGTGTTTGAGAGATTTATTATATTTACTTTTTCATCATTGGATGTTTTTGTCTGACTGTTCATTTTGATTTGTTGAGATTCTATTCTGTCCTTACTCGTGTCATCTATCATGAGATTAATGTCTTCATCAGGGGTCTTATTACTATCTTCGTTGGGGGTATTATCGTAATTGCTACTTATTGTTTCATTAATTACAGTTGTTGTCACCGTGGGTTTAACGCTTATACTGGAGATTTATTGTTGTGTCGCAGTTCCTTTCTTACTACTCGTCTTGCTGATCTCGCTGTCGTGTGATGTATCGGTCCAGTTCTCGTTGTTCAATGAATAAGGTGGCGTTGTTTTGATTCCCCCAATTTTATCGTCCCTTATATTTGGTGACGTAGTGGTAGACAAATCTGGTGGCACGGTATTGTTATTTCCGTTGTCTACCTGAAGTTTTTGTGACTAGGGTGTTTCATTTTCCACGTTGTTTGGCAGTTGTAGTGCTTCGTTCTTCAGCAGATGAGTGTTCTCTAACAGATCTGCGTATGACACAGTATCAACACCCTTTCTGTTGGATTCTTTATGATGTGTATTCGTGAGAACCGAATGTGGATCTAGCTTATTGCTTTTAGACATGAATTCCTCACTTACATTGTTCTCTTGATTCGATAATGCAGTATTATTATTTTCATCATTCACCAAATCTGGTAGTGTGAAATTGTTATTTCCGTTGTTTTCAATGTTATTTAGCATTTGTGGTGCTTCATTCTCCAGGTTCTCTAGCAGATGTGCATTACCTTCAGCATTGTTTCTGTTGGTGGGAGCCGAATATGGATCCATCTTATTGCCTTCAGACATGGACTTATACGGTGTTTCATTCACAGTGTTGTGGTGTGTTTCATCATTCGAGATAAGTGAATTCAGAAATGCTATCTGCGTAGGTTCGATTCTGGAACTTGTGTGAGGTATGGAGGCTGTCGAGGGGTTTGCACCAGTGCTTAATTTCTTTTCTAATCTTTCAAATTTCAGGGTTTGTTTTTGTTTCTTCCATTCTTCAGTTTTAATGGATTTTAGAGTTGCGCATGAGTCTATTCTGGACCATAGTGCTGGTTCAATGAGGTTAGGTAGATTCAGGTGCAGTTTAAGAGCTTTCTCGTTTAATAGATTCAGTTCCGACCGTAATTTCCTAATCTCTGAGCGAATGAGTGAATGGCTGGCTTTGGAGAAAATGTGGTTGTTTCTGTAGTTTTTCAGGTTATGCTTAATGTAGGCAAATGGAGGAATAATGGAGGTACCTTTGTAGTGTTTGAGAAAGGAAAGGTCTAACTTTTTCGTTGCAATTAAATTAAATTAAAACTAAAATTAAATTAAAATTAAAATTAAAATTAAAATTAAAACTATAACTAAATTAATTAAAATGAATCATGATTAAACTAAACAAAATTAAAATTAAAACAAAATAAATTAAAATTAAAAACTTAATTTAATTTAAAATAA
This sequence comes from Pinus tabuliformis, assembly GCA_031772625.1. NCBI lineage: Eukaryota > Viridiplantae > Streptophyta > Pinopsida > Pinales > Pinaceae > Pinus > Pinus tabuliformis. The sequence goes on from CM062806.1 coordinate 757,523,047, forward strand.
ATTATATTAAATATATAATTGAAATTAAATTAAATTACATTAAATTAAAAATCAAATTAAAATAAATTAAATCATCTAATCCATTTAGTCAACCTAACTATAGTATTAACCAATAAAATTAAAAAGGAAATTAAAATTAAATTAATCAAATTAAAATATAATAGAATAAAATTAAAAATAGAAAATAAAAGTAAATCAAACCAAAATTAATTAAATTAAATTACATTAATTATATTAAAATTATATTAAATTAAAATGAATTAAATCACAATTAAATTTTATTAGATTAAAATGGAATTAAATTGAATTAAATTAAATTATATTAAATCAAAATTAAATTAAATTAAATGAAAACATATTAAATTAAAACAAAAATTATAATTAAATTTAAATTTAAATTTAAAACTAAAATAAATTAATTAATATCCTCACCTTCATCAAAAACTAAAATAAATTAATTAATATCCTCACCTTCATCAAAAACTTGTGGGCTCTTTATACCACCTACCATAATATTTATTTATTTATCTTCATTTTTCTCTGACTTCTTCACAAATCTAAATCATGATGATGAACCATAGAAGATGGTTCAAAACGTCGATGCATAAAATAAGAAAATGCGATAGATCTTAAAGATATAACAAATAAGACAGATCGCAAAAGTCTCAAATCTATCATAAATTAAACTGTTAATAACTATGGATAAATGGTTTGTATTTATTTAAAATAAAAATAAAATAAGTCACACTATTATCGTAAATTACTTTTATTATAATTGAAAACCTAACCGTAAATTTTTGTATTTGAAAACCTAACCAGCAAAATTTTCCTCATTTACTAAAATAGATGCACATTTAACTCTTGTGAGTATCAGTCCAGTTCAAGCATCGTACAATGGCAATGGTTGAAGGAAATAATTCTTCCCTGTCCAAAAGATACATGCGAATCCGTGAGTATTTTAAATGCAGGATTAAATGCAAATTTTTGTATATTCATTATATTTCTTTGAAGTTAATCTTTTAAGTTCATTAGATTCGTTAGATTCAAAAGTTTGCCGTGGGCTCCACTCTACGGCTTTCCTTGGTATAAGATTTTACCCATCTACAACGATCCTAGAGATGAAGTGGCGACACAACAACTACTACTTCTAGCTAAACGAGTGACCTTAAACTCCGTCCGCAGCTTCCCTTGCTGAATTTTTTTTGCCATCTACAATGATCCTAGTGATTTTAACTCCACTTGCTGCTTCTCTTTCTGTAATTTTTTCCATTTACAACCATCCTGGTTAATTATTATAATTTTTACCGTGTACAAGAATCCTAGTGATGAACATGGGCAGAAAATATATATAATATTTCCGAATGTATTTCCACCATTCAATTCTAAAAATCTCCCATTTAATTTTCATATATACCAACATATTGGGAATGCCAAAGAGATGAAAGTGCAAGTGTACACAGTAATATTACTAGCATTTTCAGCAAGAGGCATAAAGACAAGTCAAAAGTGTTTTGATATTTCTTTATTTTTCATATATATATATAATATTGTAATTATAAGGGTTTCTAATATTTCAATGGAGGGATCAAATGGTCTAATGGGCTTCGAGGTTGGTTAGTCGTAACACAGATTCCCAACAATTCCATATATCACAAAGTTGCAAGAACTTTTTAACACAATACTTGCTAAATAACCCCATACTAAGCAAACAATTCAATTTATTACCAACTTTGATATGAGATAATTGTTATATTTTTCTTCTCGAATAGCATTCCCGTAAGGCTTTTCATTTCTTTGAGGAGACATGAATTTGACATATCTAACAACCCATGTTACTTTGCATTCCATATGAATTTACATTTAAATTATGTTACAACAATCTAATTTAATTTCTAGAGAATAAAAATGAAATGTCTTTGAATTACTATCTTTCCTGAAAATGAAAGAGTAATTCTCTGAGGAGTTTTCACATCCACTGATTTCTTTCTAAAATGGAGCATACGAATTGTAAGATATTTTCCTTCCACATTAGCCAGTTCCCCCATCCGCATTCCTTTGCAACTCTGTGTGAAAATACATCGAAGGAATAAAATGTTTGGTAAGATTATATGCACAAATAGAGCCCCCTCATAAGGTTTGTAATTTTCTTTTATATTTATGGTGAAATATATTTAGAAATTCATCATTTAAGATTTAATATGTTCGAAAAAAAAAAAAAAAAAAAAACAATCTTTAGAAGTTCAAATTTGAGGAGTCGACGTGACCAACATTTTAAAACTCTAATTCAATTCAAATACTATCAAAATGCTTGAGGAAAAGTCTAAGAATATTTTGTCCCTTAGTGCAAAATATGTTTTCAATTGTCCAAAGAGTAAATGAGCAAAGAAGTTTGTAGTTATTTTTCAAGCAGAAGAAGGATTCAAAGCCTACATCGACTCTCTGCATTGGAAAGTGCTCTGAATAAGCTTTCCAATGTGTTATGGTAAAAACAAAACCCTCCCATTATTCACTTAATTCTCATAATGAGGACCCTTTAATTGAATGGTTGGTCATATTACTATTTGCTTTTGTGAGTTTGGATTGCTCCAATGAGTTCGATCTCTTCATATCTTCCTATCATAACTCGTTTGATCTCATTTCGAAGTATGGTGTGCAAATAACATGTAACTAAATTGGATATTTTTCAATACCTTGGCTTATTACAATGTATATTACATTTTTGTTTAATAAGTTATAGTTCTTTATAAATATTTATTTTTGTTTTTTTAATATTTATTTGATTAATTACATAGTCCCCGAGAACAAGACCAAGTCTTATATTACAAAGTGGATTTTATATTATGTATTCGCTTATTGATAAAAGTGGAGAAAGACCCAAATGTATATATCAAATCTAATATCATATGTTTGATCCATCGCGACTTTGGGATCAGAATAATCCTTTTGAGAATCCTTGATATCAAAGTCTAAATTATATTATGAAGGGGATTAATAAAACATTTAGACAAAGTTTCGAACCCATTTAATAAAGTAGTTGTAATACGTTGCATTCCACATATTGGAATCCATGGACATTGTAATATTAAAGATCTTCGATATAAGCCCCTTTAGTATGAAAAATTTGGTTCGTAAAACCAAAATCTCTGACCTATCTCTGCACCTACATTCCATGTCGTTGTTCTTCTTCTGCATATTAGAAATTTCCTTTCAAGACACATTTAAAAAACTCTAATTTGGAACTCCATAAATTTTCTGATAGCGATATAACCCCCGATCTCTGACCTCTGATACAAAACTCCCTTTTATCTCTTATAGGGATATAACCTCTTATCTCTGACATCCGATACACAAATTTCTCTGATCTCCGATAGCTATATATCCTCCCGCTCTCATCTCTGATAATCTCTCCATCGTCGATATTCCAATGCACCTCCTCCTTCAACTTCTGATATCTGCCAAGCTCCGATATCTGGACTTGATATACGTATTAATGATGGTGTAATTGAAACATCGCATCCGTGCTTTACATCAAAATGCTTTATATAGTAACAACCATAAAACCTTTGATATCTTAAACCTCTGATTTTTTATATTCCTCAGATTCGATGAGCATATAAACAATCGTTTAATGTTGATATGGTTTCAGCTCCTCATCGAGACTTCTTTATGTTGCAAGATTTATATTATTTCCATTGTTAAAAGTTGTGATATCCATTCCTTCAATACCCTTTGTTGTTTCCACGTGTCACCCTCCTATGCGACCATTGTTACAATAAATAAAAGTCGCTATATACAATGATTTTGTGGGCATTAGTTTTTTATTATGTTTTTCACCTATTTTAATATGATTTCTGTTATTTAGGAAGAATCTATGCGATCAATGACTTCGAAAGACATTATTCCAAGTGGTACAATGCAGTAAATAAATGGGTAGAGATGGTTGAAGAAAATTTTAAAGAAAGACACAATTTGGGTGCAACACTTGTATTTCCTATTAAAAGGAAAATCAACCCTTCGAAATACGCCACACTGGTTAATGTGATCAGGAATAGGTTGCAACGATCTTCCAAGTTTTTCCATAACATTAATTGCAAGAAATTAATTATTTTATTTACTTTTTATTGCTCCGACTATTGAGTAGTAGAAGAGGACTATTAATATTTCCATTATGTATAAATACCCATCTCTAAGATAATAGGGGGATCCGAATCTAAGAGAAAAGAGGAGGAATAATACTATATCTTACGACCTATTTGTATAGGAGGCGTTAAGACTCATTTGCACTATTGTAGTGAGATCAGATCCATCTGTGCAGATAGGGAATCAATTTAGAGATAACAGATGACCTCAACTATTGTAATTCTCTGATGTTTTATGTAAGTGATTGATTTTTATAATAATATTTATTTATGTAATTAGATGTACAACACCATTTCTTGCTCTAGTATTGAAAACAAATTCTTGAGATTTCAATTTCATTTCTACAGTATGAGTACGTATGTTACTTTTCAGCACTACTTCTGAGGTTTTACTCAAATTTTCATTTAGAATCTAATCAAGTTATCTTGCAGGATTAATCAAAAATGAGTTTCGAAACTAGAAGTTACATAAGGACAAACCTTTATCACTTTGAGTTGCTAGCTACCTAGCAATTTAATCATATAGATGTCATGTTTTTCTACATGTCATTTTATTTGAACTATTTCAATATTGTGACATGAATTTCTCGTTGTTATGAAAATGTTTATTAGGAGTTGGATTTATTTACAGTTAAGTATATAGTAACTACTTATTAGGCATTTAGTTGTTCATAATTTTGTTAACAAGGATTATATCTTGTGAACTATTTCCTTGGTCTAGTTCATTAATTTTATTTCAATTCCTACATGCTTCCTTTCCTGTCATTTTAGCTTTCTCTCGATTGAAATAAGGACTACTCGTTCCTTCAATCAAGATAGGTCTACTATTAGATTCATCTTAGGTTATACCTTGCATTTAGTTCTACTTTCTGCATCCTAGAAGTCCCCTCATATAGGGACAATATTTAGAGTGCTTTGGTTGGGCCATAAAGTCAACATAAGGATCATTTTCTTGCCTCATCAACAAGAAGAGTCAATCTGATGTCTCTTCTCTATTGGTAGGTGAAAGTCATACTTTAATCTATTAGAGATTGAAACAGGGTAATTGGACCTAATTGAACCAGTCGGAACCACCATTTCAATGGAAAAGAAACTGTTTTAAGTTCCCAATCTAGTGGTCTCACTTAAGATGAAAATTCATTTTTCCTGATGAACATAACGATATGTGTAAATCCAAAAATGGACTCCTAGATCAAAAGATATGGTCTACTAAACTTTCAAGGATTAAAGCCTTAGGAAGGAAAGAATATCAAAGATTGCATATCGAAGGTCCAGAATATCAGAGATCGCATATAAAAGGTCCAGAGATATCAATGATCACATATTGGATGTTAGGATGTTATAGGTCTAGCATATGGATGATCGCATATTGGAGGTCTTTCATATCAGCAGTCGCAATATCGAAGCATCGGGCATATTGGTGCATCGCATATCAGAGGTCCTACAAATCATAACATCGACACATTGGAAGGTTGGAAAATTGGAGAATCAAAACTTCTTAAGGTGACAACCATTAAAAAGCTGTGCTATGTATAAGATTTTGATAGTGTTAAAAACCGCCGAGGAACACTGACAAAGATTAACAAATGATTTCATCGCAAAACCAAAGGTGGATAGGCCTTTTTCTCTTTCCTCTAGCAAGGCATGCAACAACATATTACACTTATATATTTTTCCATGTCATCCCAATCTCTTAGGGAGAATATCTATGTCCCCATCTACTAACACAAAAGTTGTAAAACATTTGAATGATAGGGGGTCTCTGTAAAGAGCCAGCCTACCATGACCATGGGTCTTCATGGTTATGACATTGTCATATATGTTCACCAAGCTAAGATAATCTTATAGAAACTCATTGTACGACGAGAAGTCTTGTCACAAGCCAGTTTGTTCATGAATACTAACGATTATGAATGGCATTGTCATTATCTAGTCCGCAAGGCAAGACAATGGTTTTAGAGTTTTAATAAAATACGTTTCTTCGAAAATATTTAAACATGTATGAGATATTGATATTTCAGTTGAGTTAAAAGGCAACCTTGTCGAGACTATGGATGCCTGTTGGTAGCAGTGGATCTACCTATGAAAATGAGAGTTCAACTTTTCTTACTAAACACAATTATGTGCTTCTGTTCTTTAGTTTAAGTAGAGGGAATACTTGAAAACGCCACCTGGAGGAGAGCTTTACAGTTTCAGCTTACGAATATATACAATCTTATTTCATCAGACCTCACAATAAAAGCATCTCTCGTAGAGGAAACACCTTCTATATAATTGCACCTATCTATATTTTCTTGGTAATATTGAAGACCTAGAGTATACCCATCCAACACTTATATATAATTTAATTATTTGACTATATATGCAATTGAAAACAAGAACCCCTCATTATTCACTTAATTCTCATTATGGAGAGCCTCTGATTGAATGGTTGGTCATGTTACTATTTGATTTTGAGTATTTGGATTGGTTCAATGAGTTCAATAGTTTCTTATCTTCGTATCATAACTTTTTTATATCATTTGGTTATTTGGTTTGAAAATGGTGCCTAAACGAAGATTGGACATTTTCAATTCGTTAGCCTATTAAATTTATAAAATTTACGTTACTTTTGTTTTATAAACTTATTCTTTTGTAAATAATAAACTTTTATTTGTAAATATTAATTTAATTTTTTTATTTCAATTTCTAATCAACTTTATTAATTATGAAAATAGCCTTCCAGATGAAGATCTATTGTAAATTGGCTACATGCCATATCCCTTTATCATAAAGTAGTGGAGATATTTTATTAAAAAATGTAATATATAGCATATATCAGAGTTTCTAGATTTTGGATATCGGAAGAATTCCTAAGAATCCATGATATCTAAGACTCATAAACCTCATACCAAGTGGTTGCAGTTCATTTATATATTATAAACTATAAGTTTTTAGAAGGACCACCTCCTACATCATTACTCTCGCTCCCATCAGGGTTCACAATTACCAGAGATTTTCAGCTGGCAAGCCTTTAAAAAATCTGATACAACAATCCCTCTGATCGTTAATATTCCAACATCTCTGATTTTCGAGCTCCAATCTATGATAATCATATTCCTCTGATTTTCAATATTTGATATTGTTATCTCTTTGATCATCGATATCCAAATGTGCCTCCCCTTCGACTTCTGATATCTACCAAGCTTCGATAAGTTAGACCTGATACACATATTAATGATGGCCTAATCAAAATATCATGTCTGCCTATATATTGACATTTTTAAATGCTAACAACTATAAAACACCTAATATCAAATATTCAATACAAGGCTCCAATATAATGGAGCTAATAAAGGTATTAAAGGGAATTTAATGTGAAATTACATCCGATCCATATCAAAGCCTCCCAATATTGTCATTTTTTAATCGTGGACATTATAAAAAGTTCCCATGGGCTTGCCTTCAATAGAACTAAGTTATTTCCATGTGTATCAGTGTGTAGTCATTGTTATATTAATTTTAAAGGCATTAATTTTTTATTGGTTTTGTGTAAATAGGAATTTTTTTCATATTATTATTTCCACCATTTTTATGGCTTATTCTGATTTTTTTATTCTGTTTTTAGGGTTTCCGATTAAGGCCAATATTAAAATAAATCTAGTCTCTTGCCAATGAAAATTATCCAGGAAGGTAAAGGGACATTATATTAAAAGAAAATTATTGTTTCAGTTGTTCCATGACTATGAATTCTTCGAAATAGACTGAAGACGAGTGGGATTATTCTTATCATTGAGAAAACTAAACTAGCCATTTTTCTCAACTGTGGCCATCTACACGTGGCCATAACCCCAACATAAGGAATCATTTTGTTTCACTTTACTTTAGTTAACATCTTCCCCGCCTTATGACACCACGAACCTCTCTGCATGGAACTCATGAGGTGATTCTGAAATGTTGAGGTTGTGAGTAATCGACCACATATTGTTGTATATAGTATTATTTACAATCGCCACAACAAAGATGCATGTTTTAAAAGAATATTAGAATTTTTTGAAGGTGAATACATACATTCATTTCACCATTATAGCACAAATTTTATATATTTTGGAGTATAGATTATGTTATATATAAATTACCTACAAGGAAGGGTGTTCCATCGTTTTTAGAGTAGCATTACAAAAATTAGCTATTAGATATGCTTTAGCTAATTAGATGAGATAATTGTGTTATAAAATGATATGATGTTTATTTTTATTATATGTATATGTTTTAATGTATGTATTTATTTATTTTCCATATTTGATAGGGTAATATGTTTATTTTTTGCTAGATAATATAACGATGCTGTTTCTTATATAATATGATAATTATTGATTTTTAATTGTTAAGATGTTTTTTCATTTCTTCATTTCTACATGATAACAATTTATTTGTTAAATAATATGATAATGATAATGATAATGATGATTGTGTTTTTGTTTGTTGAATGACATGCTTTTGGTTATTACATGATATGATGGTGTTGTGTTATGCTTCTTAAATAACATAGTTATGTTTATTAGATTAAATAATGTCAACAATTATATTCTTTTTTAAGTGTTGATTTGTGTGGAGCATAACGTTTTTTATTGTGCATATTTATATGTTTAATGTGTATTTTTCAATGATGAAATGTTGATTGTTTTTTAAATAATAAGATAATTTTATTAGCTATTGTAATGAAGGGATTTAAGGAGGGATAGCTATATATAGTAAGCGGTAAGGTAGAGGGGATGGAATGAGAGAGACGGGGGAGAGTGAGAAGGGAGAGAGTGAGAAGGAGAGAGGGAGATAGAGAATTACAATACTAGAGGGGGGAGAGACTGGGGGACATAATGAGAGAGGGGAGTAGTGAGGGAGAGAGAGAGAGAAGGAGAAAAATAGCTAAATAGAGATAGAGATGGTGGGGAAAGATAAATAGAACAAAAGAGAGATAGAGAGATAGAAAACGAGAGAAGGAGAAAAATAGGGACATAAAGATATATATGTTGGGGAAAGGGAAAGATAGGAAAATAGAGATAGAGGGATAGGAAAGAAAGTGAGAGAGAGTGGTGGGGGGTTGGCATAGAGAGAGAATGGGGGAGAGAGTGTGAGAGAAGGGTTGGAGATAGAGAGGGAGAGAGGGAGAAGGTGTGGAGAGGGGCAGGAGGAGAGAGTGAGTGAGAGGTAGAGGGAGAGTGATGGAGAGGAAGAGGCATAGTGAGTGAGGGAGTAGGAAGAGAGAGAGAGAGAGGGAGGTTTTAACCCCATACAGAAATTACCGGCATATGAATTCTACAACACAGAAAATAAACAATGCGAGGGCATAACACATAAAACACATATACAGAGATATTTTCCTCGGGATCCCAAAATCGAGATGACTAGATTGATTTTTTTTAATGTTCCTTTCAATGTTACAATACATATTTATACATGCCAAAGCATCCACTACCATGGAATGAAAACTATCACATCGAAAACCATTGCTTCCAAAACCATGTGCATAAACCATGCACAAAACCATAGGTAGGTCCGCCCAACCTAATATAGGGTTCAAAATACAATTCCTCGGGGCATTGCCTTGGACCCTGTAGAGAGGGGCTACCCGCTCCCCTCAAACTCCCTGGATAGGGGTGGCTGCCGCCCCACCTGTGACCCCTTCGCTGCGCAATCAACGCAACGAAGGGGGAGCGCTGCGACCCCTCTAACCCCTCGATTAACTACATGGGCTAGTCATGGAAAGAATATAACACAACCCAACATTCTCACACCTGTTGTTTTCTTTCCACAGGGGGCCACAAGAGAGCTTAGTCATTTGTCCAGCCCTACAACACCTATTGTTTCTCTACACCAAGAGAACTTCTCAAAGCTCACATATTTTGTCAATGCATCTGCAGTATTCTTCAAAGTGTCCACCTTTAGCAGCAACACCTTTCTGTATTATTTGATATCCCTCACAAAGTGATACTGAACATCAATGTGCTTTGTCTTTGAATGGTAAGCAGGGTTCTTTACCAAGAAAATTATACTGTGGTTGTCACAGTCTATCCTTATAGCTCCTTGTGCTAACCCCATACTTGAACACAATCTCTACAACCAAAATACTTCCTTGCTTGCATGAGTAGTTGCCATGTATTCTGCCTTTGTAGTTGATGGTGCCACTACAAATTGTTTCTTACTCATCCAACTGACTGCACCTCCAAGTACGTTAAACACATATCCACTTGTATATCTTCTTTGATCCAGATCTCCAGCCCAGCCTACATCAGCAAAGCCATGAATATCCAACACTCTGCCCAATCCTAGTCTTCCTTGGTAGCACAAGCCATAATCACTAGTGCCACACAGATACCTGAAAAGCCACTTCACTGTTGTCCAGTGCTCTTTCCCTGGTCTTGACATAAACCTGCTTAGTACTCCTACTGCGTGTGCAATGTTTGGTCTAGTACAGACCATCGCATACATCAGGCTACCAAATGCACTTTCATATGGAACACAAGACATGTCCTCTTCCTCTTCTTGTGTCTTGGGACATTGTTCAACATATAACTTTACACCTACAAGAATAGGAACCTTCACCGGTTAACTACCTTGCATATTAAACCTTTGCAATATTGTCTCGACATACTTCCTTTAGCTTAACCAGAGCTTCCTTTTTGCCTGATCTCTTTTAATTTCCATGCCCAAAATATAGTTTGCAGAACCAACATCTTTCATTTCCAACCAGCAACATATCATTCACATACAAGACCAGATAAATAACATGGTCACCAATTAATATAAAATACACACAATCATCTTCTTTGCCTCTGGTGAATCCATGTCCCCGTATAAATGTATCAAATTTATGATACCACATCCTTGGTGACTGTTTTAAACCATACAAAGACTTCTTTAACTTGCATAGCATTTCTTTCTTACCCTCCAGCGCAAAACCTTCAGGTTGCTTGATGTAGTTCTCCTCTTCTAGATCCCCATGAAGAAATGTTGTCTTCACATCCATTTGTTCTACCTTAAAATCAAAAGCAACAGAAACAAATAAAATTAATCTAATAGAAGCTACCTTGGCAACAGGGGAAAAATATCAGCAAATCAATTCCCGACACCTAGGAATAACCTTTTTCTACCAATCCAGCTTTGTATTTCTCCACCTTTCCTTCTACATTTGTCTTCTTCTTGAACCCCCATTTTCTACCAATGGGTTTCCTTCCAGACGACAACTCCACCAGATCCCAAGACTCATTTTTGTGCAAAGATGCCATTTTATCAACCATGGCCTTTTTTCATAGTTTTCCATCCTCTAAATCTATTACTTCCTTTAGATTTCTAGGATCATCATTAGTAATAGATGAAACAAAATTTGAATAGAAATTAGATGAACTAGACCTTTCTGATTGCCTTCTTTCTCAAACTCATCTTCTCACACACAGAGTTTGTGGCTCTTCATCTTCTGATTCCTCCTCCACTGTAGAGTTTGATTCTTCCTCCTTAAGCTCAAACTCTATCTTATTAGGTTCATCTGGTTGGACTTCATGTTTAATAACATCTTTAACATCTCCGAACACCACATCTTGTCTATACACAACCTTCCTTGTTACTGGGTTCCAAAGCTTATAACCCTTTAAACCATCTTTATACCTAATAAATATGCACTTTTTAGATTTACTATCCAACTTGGTTGTTTTATTTTTTGGAACATGTACATATGCATCACATCAAAAATACCCTTGGATGTGAAAGAGAGGGTTCCTTACCAGTCCATACCTCTTATGGAGTCTTATCCTTCAACATTGATGAATGTGATATTTGACCAGGTAACATGTTGTCTTCACCGCCTCTGTCGAGAATTCTTGTCCTAACCCGACACCACTGAACATGCTTCTTACCCTTTCTATCAACATCTTGTTCATTCTTTCTGCAACTCCATCTTGCTCAGGTGTGTATGGAGTAGTTTTCTGCTGTGCTATATGACACTTCTTACAGAATTCTTCAAATTTATTACTGCAAAACTCTCCACCGTTATCTGTCCTCAACAACTTTATCTTCTTCTCTATCTGGTTTTCCACCAGAGCCTTAAATTCGCCAAGCATGTCAAAGACTTCAAATTTCTTCTTAAGGCAATATATTCATGTATTCTTTGAGAAGTCATCTATAAATGATGCATAGTACAGAGGCGTACCTAGTGATGGAACCTTTACAGTCCAAACACATCACTGTGCACAAGTACTAATATATGTTTCTCCCTCTTACCACCGGAGGGGAAACTCACCCAATTCTACTTCCCATATACACAATTTTCACATAAATAAAAATCCAAAGAGCTATTACTCATACCTTATACCATACCTTTACCGTGAAGTATTCGAAGGCCCTTCTCTCTAATATGTTCAAGCCTTTGATGCCACAACATGGTCTTCTCTCTAGAGACCACTAGATTTTCTACTCCACTTTCAGGAACCACATAACTATTGCACCCATCGACAACAGTGCTACCTTGCAGCTTGTACAGAGTTCCAATTCGAACTCCCTGCATCAATATCAGTGCTCCCCGAACCATCTTGCAGGTATCTTTCTCAAACAATGTTTTTACACCTACATCACCGAGCTTGCTTACAGAAATCAGATTTATAGCCAATGGAGGAATATGCAGAACAACCGGAAGTGTTCTAACCCTTCCACCTTGCAACTTCAGCTTTACTTTTCCATGACCAACGATTCTAGCCTTCCTGTCATCCCCCAAGAAGACATCACCACCCTCATATTTCTCATACTCGCAGAACCACTCTCTATGGGGAGTGAAGTGAAAGGATGCACTTGAGCCAATCAACCATGCCTCATGATCTACATGTGTACTTGAAGAAGCCAAGTGCACATCCCCACCTTCATCTGAGGTGGTTTTCGTCTCTACAAAAGGAGCATCATCATGTCCCTTTCCTTCGTCATGAGCTTTAGATTTATAGTCCCTTTTGTAGTTCCCTTCCTTTCTGCATTTCTAGGTCACCACCTTTACAGGTTTTCTTGGAGATTTAGATCTCCCTCTAGATTTAGATCTCCCACTCGATGACTTACTTTTGTTTCTATTTTTGGGCCTTCCTCGTACAAATAAGGCATCACTATTATATCTCTCCATATTTTTTTTTCTTATCTCCATTAGCAAGGATGCGACTATTTCATTAAACTGTAAGGCAATTGCATTGCTACCTATTGCAATAACCAGACTATCCCACGAATCTAGTAGAGAACATAAAAAACTGATGCACTTATCTTCATCTGAAATTTTAATATCAACAGATAATAACTGACTTACCATAGTATTAAATGTTTTCATATGCTCTGTTGCCGATTCTCCATCATTCATCCTCAAGTTATACAGCTTTTTCCGTAGGCATAGTTTATTCACTAGAGACTTAGATTGGTGCAAAGTCCCTAACTTTTCCTACAAATCCTTAGTCGTATCTTCCCCTAATACATTCCATAATATTGAATCTGAGACACACAATCGTATTGTGCTCTTTTCCTTCTGATCCAGCTTCTTCCATTCTTCATTGAAAGCTCATGTTGGTTTAGGACATAGATCTACCATGATCCACTGATCATTATCCACCAACAGATCTTCCATCTTGAATTTCTACAACTGAAAAATCTGACCATTAAATTAATTGATCTTTATCTTTCCATTGGTTGACATCATTTTTCACGATGAGTATTGATCCCACAGATCTCCCACTGAACAGGGTCTACCACAGGCCCGAGCAAAACCCCTCACCAAGAAAGGCATCCATTCGAAGCTAAAACAACTCTGATACCAAATGTAGGTTTTAACCCTATAGAGAAATTACCTGGATATGAATTCTAAAACACAGAAAATAAACATTGTGAGAGCATAACACATGAAACACATATACACAGATATTTTCACTGGGATCCCAAAACTAGGACTACCAAATTGATTTTTTTTCATTATGTTCCTTTCAATGTTACAATACATATTTATACATGCCAAAGCATCCAATACCATGGGTCGAAAACCATCGCATCCAAATCCATGGACTGAAAGCCATCTCATCCAAAACCATGTGCATAAACCATGCACAAAACCATAGGTAGGCCTACCCAACCTAATATAGGGTCCCAAAAAAAAATTTCCCGGGGCACTGCCCGGACCCCGTAGAGGAGGGCTACTCGACCCCCTCAAGCCCCCTCTATGACGCTCCTTCTGCACAATGAAGTGGGAGCTCCACTGCCCCTCTAACCCCTCGATTAACTACATGGGATAGTCATGGAAAGAATTTAACACAACCCAACAAGAGAGAGAGTAAGTAAGAGGGAGTGGGTGAGGGGTAGAGAAAGAGAATGAAAGAGAGAGGGGGTGATGACAGGCATATAAAGTAATTTAGGAAGAGGGAAGAGAGAGGGATTCATGGAGAGGGAGATGAAGAGTGAGACATAATGAGAAAGAGGGGTGGAGTGAGGGAGGGAGAGAGAAGTAGAAATATAGGGAGATGGAGAAGGTTGGGCAAAAGAAATAGAAGAAGAGAGAGAAAGACATATATAGAGAAAGAGAGAGAGATGGAGAGGGAGAGCGAGAGGGAGAGAGTGGGAGAGAAATAGAAGGAGTGAAGAAGGAGAGTGAGAGGGGGAGTGACAGAGAAGGCATGGATACAAAGAGGGGAAAAGAAAGAGAGTGTAGGAGGGAGCGATACATGGAGATATAAAGGGATAGGGAGATGGAGAGAGGGGGAGGAGAGGTAGATAGAGGGAGAGGGAGTGGGAGAGGGGGATAAAGTGACTGAGAGGAGGGAGAGTGAGCGCGAACAAGAGGGATAGTGAGTAAGGGAGTGGTGAGAGAGAGACGAGGAGAGAGAGAGTGTGAGAGGAAGAGGGGGAGAGAGATAAAGAGCTTGTGAGATTGGATGAGTGAGAGAAATAAGGGGAAAGAGAGAAATTGTGAGAGAGAGAGATTGGGGTAGATAATGTGAGTGAGAGAGAGAGAGAGAGAGTAAGTGAAGAAGAGGGATGAGAGAGAGAGCCATGTCGATGGAGACAAATAGTGAGTGAGAGGGAGAGAGAGAGATAAAGGAAGCGGGGAGAGGAAGAGAGGGATCATATGGTAGAGAGAGATAAAGTGAGAAAGAGAGAGAGAATGGAAGATAAAGGGAGGTGTGTGTGAGAGAGAGAGAGAGAGGAAGATAGAGAGAGGGGGATGGAGAGAGAAAGAGAGAGAGAGTTTGTGTAAGTAAGGGAGGGAGAGAGAGGGGGAGAGGGAGAGTGGGAGAAAATGAGTGATAGGGAAGAGAATGTTAGAGAGTGGAGAGACAGAGAGAGAGGGAGAGGGAGAGGGGAATGGAGATGGAGAGAGACAGTGGGGGAGAGAGGGAGATGGAGAGAGAGAGAAGCATTTAGAGAGAGAGAGAGAGGGAGAGAGAGATAGAGTTATATGGAGAGAGAGCGAGGAAGAGGGATAGGGAGAGGGAGAGAGAGGGAGAGGGTAGGGAAGGGGGAGGAGGAAAGAGAGAGAGAGAGAGGATGAGGGCAAGGAAGAGGGAGAATGAAATAGAGGGGCATGGAATGTGGGAGAAAGGTAGAGAAATGGAGGGATATGGAGATAAATAGATAGAGGGAGAGAAAGAGAAATTTGATGGAGAGGGAGAGGGATAGGGGGGAATACAAATAAAGTGAGAGGTAGGGATGGACAAAGTGAAGGAGAGGAGAGTGGAGTGAGGTATTAGGAGAGAAATATTGAGAGGAATACAGGGAGAGAGTGAGAAACACATAGTTGGTGAACGAGTGTGGGAGAGGGAAGAGATAGAGAGTGGGTGAGAAAGAGAGAGGGGGAGAGTGAGATGGGGAAACTGGGAAAGGAAGGGAGGACATAGAGTGAGTGAGTGAAAGAGGGAATGCGATAGGAAGGAATAAGGAGAGGAAGAGAGAATTATTGAAGGAGAGAAAGAAAGGAAATATGGAGAGGGTGATAGAGAGAGAGAGAGGTGGAGAGGGAGATAAAGTTATAGGGAGATGGAGAAAGACAGGTTGGGGAGGGAGAGAAACTGAGAGGGATGGGAGAGTGAGAGAGAGGATGTGAAGGAGAAGGTGCGAGAGAGAGAGGCAAGGATATGGATAGTGAGATGGAGAAGGAGAGTGAGATGGAAAGAGAGTGAAAGTGAGGGAGGGAGAGAGAGAGGGAGATGTGTGGGATAGAAATAGAGAAAAATATGGTAATGATAAGGGGGAAAGATAGAGAGAGAGAGGAAAAAGAGGGAGATATAGAGGGAGGGGGAAAGCGATTTTAAGAAGGAGAGGAAGAGAGAGACATGTGGGGGAATAGAGAGAGGGAGTGATAGAGAGGGGAAAGAGAGATGTGGAGAGAGAGAAAGTGATAGGGAAAGGGAGAGAGGGTGAGGGGAATAAAGTGATAGATATGGGAAAGTAAGGGAGAAGGGGGGAGTGAGAGAGAGGTAGATGGAGATGTATAGGGGTAGTGGGAGAGGGAGCAAGAACTGAGAGTAAAAGAAAGGGAGGGAAGGAGAGAGAGAGGAAGAGGTGGTGTGATACAAGGACATACAGAGAGGGGAGTGATAAGAGAGTGGGACAGAGAGAGATAGAAAAAGAGGGTGAGAGAGAGACAGAGGCAGATAGATATTGAGAGAAGGAGATGGAGGGAGAGAGAGTCATATGGAGAGGGAGAGGCAGAAGGATATTGAGAAAGAGGGAGAGGGAGAATGATAGAGAAACTTTGTGTGAGAGTCTCTTCCTAATATAGTTCATACTTTGATATCGAGGATTCTCAAAAGGATTTTTCTGATGTCAAAGTCCCGATGGCTCTAAAATTTGATATTATATTTGATATATGTATTCTTTTCAATAGCTACTTTTCCACTTTTATCAATAAGCTAATTCATAATATAGAAACCAGATTGTAATATATGACTTGGTCTTGCTCTCGAGGGCTATGTAATGAATCAAATAAATAAATAAATAAATATATATGTATATATATATATATATATATATATATATATATATATATATATATCTATATATATATATATATATATATATATCTATATATATATATGTATATATATGTATATGTATATATATAGATAAAAAAAAGGTAATATGCTAACGTAGTGAAAAATATCCAATTTAATTAGGCTCTATTTGCAAACCAAACATCCAAATTCCTTTCAATGCCTTGGCCTGTTAAAATGTATAAATTGTAGATTACTTTTGTTTCATAAATTTATTTATTTGTAACAAATTAATTTTCAATTGTAAATATTTTATTTTTATTTTATACATAGCCCCCAAGACCAATAATCATTTGTAGGCTTTAAGCTTTAATTGAAAAAACAAGTGGTGCACATATCAATAAATCAGAACTTTGGTATCAGAGGAACTCATTTGAAATCCCTGATATCCAAAAGTCACAAACCTCATGCCACGTGGTTGTAGTTCATTTATATATTATAAAGTGGCTCAAGTATTATGGAGAACCTACTTTTTGTTATATTATTCCCACCTCCCTTTACGTTACATGTGACTGCTTCCGCTCTCATTTATTGGGACTACCCATATCGGGGTTTTGTTTTGGAACACATTTTAAAAATATATGATATATCAGCCCACCAATATTCCAATATGGCACTTCACCGATATTCTGATAACCAATCCTTTGGACCTCTGATATCAGCTTATCTTCAATATGCTGGACCCGATATGGTATTAATTATGGTTTATAAAGATATTGCGTCTTCTCCATATTGGAGCTTGCTTATGTAACCACATTAGAAATTTCTAATACCAGAAGATTCTCCAGCTTACCTTTCCGCCTATCACATGCCTGCCTACATCATCACCTTCAGAGCCGATATGGTTATAGAATTGGTTTAATTGTAAAATCATGTTTGATCGTATATCAAAACTTTTGGAATGGCACACATCTAAAATCTTTGATAAGACCCTTTCCTCTAGTATCTGATAAGCTATGGATCTTATACACATATAAACCATGGTTTAGTTCAAACATAGCGTCCATTACATCGTACGTTTTCCATAAGATTGTTCTGTGATGGTATTTAAAACTTTTGATATTGAATTGTTTCGATAGATTCCTATGCTTTCGATCTATCATATCTAGGGGGCCGATGTTATATTAGTTGAAAATTCCTTGATTTTTTTATATTTTTTGGGCGTAGATAGTAATTGTTTGCAAATTATTGTTTCTTCCATTTTTATAGGTAACTCTGATTTTGTTATTCTATTTTGACAGAGGCTTTCTGATTAAGGCCAATATTAAAACAATTTTTTTTATACATACTGGTGAGCACCAGTATTGCAACAATAATGCTACAACTCATGGCCTGCCTACTTTTCTCTTATCAACCCATTAGTTCATAACAAACTTGGATGTGTCGGTGATGTATGCACAAGTACTAGTTCTTACTGCAGGTTGTCACTTGGTTAGCTGATGCAAGATCACTAGGAGCACAAGCCAACTTCTATGGATTCCAAAAGAATCTCTATATCTGATGAAAATAGAGAAATATTACTCTACAGATGCTACTCTAAATGCAAAAAGAAGAAAGACTGAAATGTAAAGCAAACCTAGTAAACCCTAATTAACCAACTAATCCTACTTTTGTATAAAGCACTATGAAAGCCATGAAAGGAATGCCATTACCTACTCAAGGAAGTAAATAACATCTAACTAAGCTATTTCTGGAATCAAATAAGCAAAAAACATTGTTTTGGATTTTTATGTATTTTTATGTGAATTTGACATGCATATAATTTATTGTGTGTGAATGTGGCAGCAAATAGGTGGTGTTGGAGGGTGGTTTTGGGACTTGAAAGGATGTAGGATGGTGTGGATGGGTCCTAGGAGGTCTTAGGTGGCCTTCTGGGGGCTTTTCCCACACTCAGCCTTCAAAAGAAAGCCTACAGGAAAATCTATAGGAGGACACAGGAAATCTACAGGAGGGAAATATGGAAACTATAGGAGTCCTACACGAGGAGGCCGAGAGCAGTTTTCACTATTTTTAGGGTGTGAGAGTGGGTGGAAAAAGTGGGTGAAGGTTGGAATGAGGTTTTAGGGTGCATAGGGTCTACCAAGAATCACCAAGAGAGAGGAAGATGATTGGGTTTGCTCAAGGAGGGAGGAAGAAGTTCTATGGAAAATGCAAGAAACTAAGGCATAATTGAGGTGAGATTTGGGCGACCTATAGGGCATGGATCAGATGGAGGATGCGATGGATGATAAGCTAGACTACTGCTAGAATATGTCTACTACAAGGGGACTGACAGTCAACCAATAAGATCAAACAAGCAATGAAATGAGTGCATGTAGAAAAACAGAGTTTTGTATAAGAATGGTCTAAACTATGATCTATGAAAAGAAATGGTGAGAAATGCTGCAAGAAAGGAAAGCATGAAAGAAGACTATTGCAAATAAATAAATGGGCATGTTGAAGAAGATCTGAAGCAAAGAAAAGCTGGACTATTAACCTACTAAAAGCTGCAAACACTAGAAGTCCTATGAATGAGGAAAATCTGTGTTTTGGGGGTAGAAAAAGGGTCTTTGCCTCAAATCATGGTCCCAAAGGGAGGAAGAGAGGGAAAGGCACTATTTCCAGCCTTTTGAATCTTCTCTTTATCACTACTTAACCTACTATAGAAAGCACAAATGGAAGCAAACTATTGAATCATCAACAACAACCTATTCTTAACCATAAAAGAAATACATCTAACAACAACCTAATCTACAAACTGAAATAAAACATACAAATACAAGTAAAGAGGTGCTTGGCTGCTTCGATTGCGCCCTAACCCAAGAGCTTCAGCCCTCTGAGGTAACTCAGTGCTAGCTCAAAAAAGATTCCATATTTATTATCAAAACAATAAAAGATTACATGAAATTGTCTCAAGAAAATGCGCTCGAAGTTGGAGCAGAGTTTACGTAAGAAAAAATACAAAAAAAATTGAACAAAAATCCTACCCTAGTGAGACTCTATGCCTATCTACTTATACAAATTAAGCTACCAACAACTTCCTTAAAATCAGGGAGGCTTGGCTCCCAAAACTTGAGATAATCATTAGTCATCCTCCACTTGCTCAGTTGCCTTCTAGTGCATGATTCGGTTGCTTGTATTCCGAGCTAAATGAAGGGGAATTCAAAGTGTGGAGTAATAAATGAGGGGGATTCCCTCCTATAAGTCCTCTCCCTTGTCCACTTTGAGTTATTGCTGCCATTTCTCCACTGGATCCTTGACTTTGACCTCGAAATTCAGCAATAATCTGCATTAAACACATGTTAGATCACATGGCATCATAACTAACTCAACTGACTCCATAAGCATAAATATATTCAAAAAATCATACAATAAGATAAGAGAATGGTTGATTTGACTAGGTTAGGAGGTAAAATGAGGCCATATAATTACCCATTTATGAGGCTCATCATCACCCCCCTACTGAAGGTGTTGCTCATCCCTTGAGCAAATTAGTCGATCTCCTCATCTCTCATGGCCCTAGTGGCCTCCCTAGAATCCTAGGCTTTTGATGTGGTCTGCTCTCCTTTTTCATAGAATCTTGCCTTCCTATCTATCTCTTCCCACTGGTCCTCCTCTTCTTCTTCTCTTCTTCCTTACATCATGCCTAACAATAGTGGGGGACTCAGTTTGATGCCAATCTAGTTGACTTTCAACCTCTGCATGGAGTGCTTGTACATTGGCACCCTTCTTAATGCCTCCTTCAGCCTTATGGGGGAATGGTATTCCTTGATCTATAGACTGTGTGGTAAGGTATCCCATCTCCTCATGCATGCATGCACAAAGTCATCCCCAAGTAGCCTTTTCATATCCTCAAAGTGTGCAATGGCTTGTGCCTAATCATTTATATATCTAGGGGAAATCTGAGGATTATTGGAAAGTAGGTTGTGTGTACTAATGAGTGCCATAGGATCTAATGGCTCAACTCTGCTCCTTTATCATCAGTCTTTTCATTTTTTCCGCACTCAATTATTCATGGTTCATCATTGAGGCCATGGCCATTAATTGTAGGTCCCCTAGCTTGGCATTGGGGTCCCACACATTCATGTCTGTGAGGGCCATGTTATGTAGGTAGAATTCTGCCATATTTTTTTTATCCTCTGAGGTGCTTTGGTCACACAAATCCATAAATTGCCTGTAATATTGGAAAGGCATTGTGCCTCATTGTGCAAAAGTCTTTAGCTAGAATTGAACCCATTGGTCCTTTAGATAGAGGCAATAGGATTTGGCTGGTTTTCTGCATTGCAATTCCTTCATGGATAAGTTTGCAATGAATGCCAACTAAGTCTCTTTTTCTTATAGCTACCTCCTTAGCGATTCATTTTCAGTTTCAAGGTGGCTTCTTGTAATGGATTCCATGTCTCTGAGAGCACTCAACTCTCTTCCCATTTACCTGAGTTTGTTTTCCATACGGCCAACATCCTCAATGACAGTGGCATGAGTTCTTGTGTGAGGGACTAGAGAGAGAGAGCAAAATCTTGGGCAATTTCCTCATCAAACCCTTGAAATTTCTCAAAGAAAGTCATCCAGTTTGCTCTTGTGAATATGTCCACTACTTGGGGATGTGCATGGAGCTTAGTGGAATTAGTGGGCTCCTTTCTCATAAACCCTCCTGTGATTTTGTTTATACTCTTTTGGGAAACCAAATGTGGAGATGGAGACAATAATTTTTGAGAAAAACAAAGAAATAAAGGAGACTGTGTGTTTTTTTTTGAATAAGTAGATTTTTTTTTCTCCTCTCCTAAAGACTTTATTTCCTCCTCAAATTGAAACCGCTTCTTGCATATGTTGATATTCAATATGGGGCATGCATGAAACCTACCTCCTTAGACCAAAAATTGTGCTAAAACCTGTGTTTTCTCCCTTCAAAACAACTCACTACCCCTCCTATAGAAACCTGTTGTCCCTCCTGTAGAATTCATGTGGGTGCTCTTGTAGAACCTGTAGGTGCTCCTGTAGAAAAAGCCGAGAACAGCGATATGGGAGAGATCAATGGAGGCCAACGGTTACAAGGTTGTGGGGGCACAAGGAGACTATTGTAGCTGAGTTACGAGGAGAGAATGAAGGAAAAGGTGGTGAGAATGCTGGAGGAGGAGTACTTATTACCTTTTATGGATATTTCCAATGATGGGGGGTGAGATGGCAAAGTCTATGTTGGCCATATTCGAACCGTCGGACCCCACCTATCTTATCATCATGGCCCCTGCTTGTAATCATCCCTCATGATTGCATCAGAGTTCAAATTTCCTCCACTACCTATCCTTGATATCTTTCTTGAGCTGACTGTGCACACGTGTGGGTGACATCTCAGATGAGTGGAGTCAACTAGATGAAGGTGGCCAAGTTAACTGGAAACCTTTCCCTCATTCAATATCAACCATCTCATTGCTCTTGCATGACTATTAATTACACAAATGCAAACAAAGGAGTGGGTTAGTTACTTACATGTGATCCAAATGTATTTGTTGTGAGGTATTGTTGCTCTCTCTCTGCTGCATGCCTTTATTTCATTTGATACATATTGTCTACTTTATGATGTGTGGTTGTGTCTTATGTAGCTTCTTCTCTTGTTGGGCCTGAGCTTCAAGTTCCTTCTCAACACTCCTGTGTGCATTCTCCTGCTGCTGGTGCTAGGTTTTGATGGGATCAGCTGCTACAGGAGCTCTTGTAGCCATTTCTCCCCTTGAAACTTCAACTTATTTTTATGCTTGGAGCTTTGAGAATGATGCCAAAGGTGTAGATAGAGATGGAGAGGTAGTCGGTAGGCTTCAAGTGAGGTGGATGGTGTTGCTTCTTCTCTTATCTTTTTTTTTTGTCTTTTCCTGAAAAATTGTTTTTTCCTGTGTTTTTCTTGGACATGAAGAAGAATGATGGTTGGGGTGTGATGTAGGCTTGGAAATGATGGCAAGGAGGTTCGAAGACTATAGGAGGGTTTATAGGTTCTTCATCAGGCTTCCATGTCCCTTGAAATGCCTTTTATATCCATTTCTAGCTCTCTGTAATTCCTACAGGAGCCTCTTGTAGAAAACACAATTTTTGAAAAGGAAGCACAATGGTGAAGAAAATGCAAAAAATGAAAGAGAAAAGTGTGGAGAAGGTAGGATAGGTGCTAATGTGGATGTCAGGGTTCCCTTGGTACCTTCGTCTACTTCCTCTAGTCCTCCTGCAAACCTGCAATGCAAATGAAAAATCATTTTTCTTTTTCCCTTTTCTTTTTTTTGAAAAACAACTAGGGCACCTTAGGGAGGTTTTCACCCTAATTTCCTGCACTGGGCACCTCCAAGGGAGGTTTTCACCCAAGGATCTTATTTTTTTCTCTCTTTTCTTTTTTTGACATCACTGGGCTGCCTCAAAAAAGGTTTTTAACCCAATGATGGGACTCAAGAACCTCATGAAGGTTTTCACTTGACTCCTTATTTATTTTATTTTTTCTTTTTCTTTTTCTTTAGTGAGTGGGTGAAGTGGAGGCTAAGACATGCTCCACTAATAGTACTGTCTTATTCAAATATTCAATGAACTCTCGCTTGGAGAGGGGTTTCTTGTAGACTTTCAATCGATGTCCATTAACAAGCATGGAGATGGCTTCATCATCAATGGTTCTAATCAGAATTGAACCATTTTCATTGCATTTCTCCATAGTATACGCTCCCAGCCATCTTGTCCTTAGCTTACCTTTGAAATATTTGTATCTTGAATCATAGAGTAGAGCCCAATCTCCCTCTTGGAATTGCTTCTCCTTGATGTTTTTGTCATGCCATATCTTTCTCTGAAGCTGAACTACCTCTGTATGGAGAAGGGCTTGCAATTTGTGTTCATCCAATCCATTGAGCTAAAGTAATCTTTCTTTATATGCATGGCTGAGGTCTAGGTCCAACTAAGCTGCCGTCCTTAGGGTATTGAATTCAAATTCTATTGATAGCAAAGCCTTCTTCCCATAGACTAGTTCATAGGGTGTGAACCCTGTGGTCGTCTTCCATGTTGTGTTGTAGGCCCGAGTCACCTCAACTAATTTATCCACCTACCCATTGGCTTGTGGATGGTAAGGGGTGGAAGTCGTTTGCTTGAATCTATGATGCATGAGCAGGTCTTCAATCAAATTGGAAGTGAACTGACTGCCTTGATCTATTACCAAAAAACTTGGATACTTGAACTTGTAGAATAAGTTTTCTCTCAAAAACTCAGCTACTTTTTCCTTTGTCACTGCTTTGATTGCCTTTGTCTCTTCCCACTTTGTCAGGTAATCATTGCACACAATGATGTATTGTTTCTACTTTGAAGGAGGGCTAATAGGACCCACAAAGTCCATGCCCCACTTCTCAAATGGCTCAAAGGTCATTTGAGGTTGCATGGGCATCTCATCCTTTGGAGTAGGTTTCCCCATCCTCTAACACCGATCACACTGCTGAGATATCTCCTCACATCCTGAAGAACAGTGGCCCAGTAGTAGCCTGCTTGCAATATTTTGAAGGTAATTCTTTTTGCTGCAAAATGACCTCCACAAGGCCCGTCATGACAGGTCAGGAGGATGTCAAAGACTTCCTCATCCCTGACGCATCTTCTCAAGATCTGATCTGGGCCAAGTTTGAAGAGATTGCCCCCAATCCAGGTGAAACGGGCGCTTTTCCTTATTATCTTGCTCTTCTCTTTCGAGGATAGGTGTTGTGGGAATTAAGCTGAAACCAGGTAGTTTGTTATATTAGCAAACCATGGAGAGAGTATTGAGATAGAAAACATATGTTCATCTGAAATTTGGTTATCCACCATTCCTTCTTCACCTACAGAAAAATTTACTCTAGACAAAAAGTCGACAACAACATTTTCCTTACCAGGCTTATCAATAATGGTCAAATCAAATTGCTGTAGTAAAAGCAACCATCTAATAATGCGAGCATTTACATCTGGCTTGTTCATTAAATATCTAATAGCAGTATGATTAGTGTGCATAAAGGTTTGATAGCCTGTGATATAATGTATTAATTTGTTTAAGGAATGCACGATAGTTAGGAGTTCCTTCTTGGTCACTGTATAGTTTAGCTCTGCCTTTGACAAGTTTTTGCTTATAAAGTATATGGCATAAGGTAATTTTCCATTAATTTGTCCTAAGGTTACTCCTATTGCTTTGGCCAAGGCATCTGTGTGAATGTAGAATGGTAGGGCATTGTTTAGGCCTCTCAGAATTAGGGAAGTCATGAGCTTGCTCTTCAAGGTATCTAGGGCTTCTTGACAAGGAGAGGCCAGAAAAAGGAGAGGCTAGCTTGCTGAAATCTTTAATGAATCTCCTATAATACCCAGCTAAGCCTAGGAAACTTCTGACATCTCTCACCTTTTAAGGAGGTAGGACCCTTTGGATGATGGAAATTTTGTTGGGTTCCAGCTGCAATCCTTGCTGAGATATTGCATGACCTAACACAATCCCTTCAATCATAAGAAATTCAAATTTCTCTGGACTGAGGGATAGGTTCATCCCAATACACTTGTCTAGAACTTTTCCTAGGTTAGATAAAGCTTCCCGAAATTCGAAACCATAAGGAGTAAAATCATCCATGTATATTTCTACTGCATCATGAACCAGTTCAGAAAATATACTCAATACCACTCCTCGGAAAGTGGTAGTGTTGCACAAACCAAACAGAAGGACCTGGTATGAAAAGGTACCCCAAGGAGAAGTGAAAGTGGTCTTATCTTGGTCTTCCAGGCTGATTTGAATCTAATTGTACCCGCTAAACCCATCTAGGAAAGAGAAAAACCTTTTCCCTGCCAGACCATCTAACACTTGATCTATGAAAGGTAAAAGAAAATGGTCCTTTTTATTGGCTTTGTTCAATTCCCGATAGTCGACACAGATTCTCCACTTACCATTTTTATTTGGCACTACCACCAAAGGAGAGAACCATTCACTGTCATAGATGGGATAGAATAATCCTGCATCAAGCAATTTTTGCAGTTCTTCCTTAACAATATCTTTAAGTGCTAGATTCATCCTCCTTTGAGGATGCCTGAATGGCTTGAAATTCTTCTTGATGTATATATGATGAGTACATACTGAAGGGTGCACTCATTTCATCTCTTTATAACTCCAAGCAAAGGCATATATGTGTTTTCTCAATAAGCTACACAGTTCCTTTTCCTAGGAAATGGATAGGGATGGATTGATTTTCAAGGTTCTTTCTGGGCCACACTCTATATTCTTAACATGGAAAGAAGCAGAGTCGGCCACATAGATATTAGTTGAGGGGTTGTTTTGGGCTTCTCTTACTATGTCCTCTAATGCCGATAAACTGGGAGGTGGATTATGAATCAATTTTTTTACCATATCATCCTCATCTTGTGGTTGTAGAATAGACTTCATCCTCATCTTCCTCCTCCAACCAGAGAGGTAGATCATGTTCTAGAAAGGATTGGGCAGTAGGATATAGGATTAACTACTTGGATAGGTGCTCATTTTTTATGGTCATGTTCCCAAGTCGACAGCTGATGTAGGCATCGACGATAGCTAATTGGGGTATTCCTAGAATGAGAGGATACCCAATGAGCTTTTCCCTTGGCTGAAGAACTAAGAAATCAGCAGGGTACTCCCAAGAATCGATGGAGACCATCACATCTTCCAGAATCCCCGCAGGGGTCACTTTGGAGAGGTCTACTAGTTGTAGCACTGTCGTGGTCTTCCTCAAGGAGCCCTAGAGGTTGAGACTGAGCATTGTGTCCTTTGTCATCACATTAATGGTGGCTCCCAGATAAATCAAGGTATGTGGGATCATTGTGCCATTGATGTGGACATCAACTATTGGGCTTCCAAGGAGCAAATATTTTCAACAGATTACCTGCCCTAACATCAGGTCAGACAGTTGCCCTATGACATTTGATGGTTGGGGCATCTCTCTTGCGCCTTCCTGGATGCCTAAGGCACTTCTCTTTGATAAACCTATTGTATATAGGCACATGTTTTATGGCTTGGAGAAGTGGTATCTTCACACATAAATGTTTCAATTCTCCCAGGAGTTCAGTTTCTTCTGGGGTAGGCTGGACTATCACAAATAGTCTCTCAGGAAATGGTGGAATTACTTTAGGTTCACTTTCCTCTTTATCTTCCTCAACCTCTCTGGGTGGAGGCTAGCTATATGGGAGAACTTTCCTAGATCACAAGTTAATTTCCTGAATCTCCATAGCATAGGTTGGGCATGATGGTTCCCCACTATGCACTTGCTAAACCTATCTATTGTTTGGGTTCAGATTTGGCAAGGTAGGCTTTTGGGGTTGCTTTGGTGGAGTAGGAGGTAACGATTATGGTTGGCCAGGTGGTGGAGGAAAAAGAGTGGGAAGAGAGTTGTATTTGGGCCTCCACCCCTGATGAGGTACATTCGACTGAGGTTGTGGCTCAGCATGGGAATGAAAAGAATGGGTGGCTAGTTGGGCATGATATTGAGATGTGAAGGACCAAGGAGGAGGCGTGGACCAGGAAGGATGAGTAGGGTGGGCCCAAGAAGGTATGGAAGTGACTTGGTTGGGGTTGTAGTATGCCTGAGATGTCCCTTGCATCCTCTGCTAGTATGGTCTAGGTCCATGCAGCCTCCTTTGGTTTATGTAATAGAGTTGTTCAATGACTCCCTCAGTCCATTGATATACAACTTTAAGTCGAGGTAAGGAAGGGCACTTATATGAAGAATGATTTTCTTCACAGACTGAACAAACCTTTATAGAGTTCAATGGGCATTCATTCCTAGGATGCCTCCTGGTGCATCTAGGGTAAATAGTGGCCAAATCCCTCTCTGCTTCCTCTTGTTTCCTTTTGATATGTAAGGTATCCATTTGAATGGCAAGAGTCTGCAACATCTCACTCTTGAAGTCTTCTAGCATGTTTCCAATTTCTCCTTTAATGGTTGAGTTAGAGGAAGAGGTATTGGATATGGGTTGACTCCCCCTACCTTTCTTTCTAGCTACTCTAGAATGGTTTCTAAAAATAGTCTTTATGTCCTCATAGGATAGTTGGTAGATGTCTCCCCCGGATAGTAGATGGAGGGTGTCTAAAAGATCTTCCCGAATTCCCCTGAGTAGGACCAACTTCAGAGACTCAAGGTCAAGGAAAATTTTAAAGATGGAAAATTTTCTTGAAGTTTAAAAACATTAGTGAATCTCACTAATCCCTAATATGCAAACTATAAAAATTTTATTGATATATTTGTAAAATTATTGAAATTTATAATTATTTTAAATATAATCTCTATATAGTGTTGGTGATTTTTAATGTAAAATAATTTTATATTCTAAAATTTGTTCGAATCATCTTTTATAAAATTGGAAATTGGCGAACCTTTTTGTGGAAAAATCATGGAAAATTAGCCCACTGGGAAAACATTAGCCCCTAATATTTTCCATGCTTAGGGTCAAGTGTACACCCGGCCCTTTTGTAACTGAGCTAGAACCTCTCTTCATAATCTTCCAGGAACTCATCACTTCCTATGGTCCTTCAAAAAATTTCTTCTTTAGTATCTTTTGACCTACAATAGTCTTGATACTTGTTGTTAAATGTTTGCTGCATCTGAGCCCATTTCCAGGTAATCCCATGAACCAGACCAATGTTGCATCCTTGAGAGTAGAAGGGAACAGTTTCAAATTTTGCTCATCTTTTGCATAGTCATAGGTTCGACAGATAACATAAAACTCAAACAAAAATGTGTCAGGATCTTTTGTAGTCAGACCATGGAACTGAGGTAGGGCGGAAGGGATTATATTCTTCATTTTGGTGTCCTCATTGGTCTCCCAAATAGGAAAGGTA
Source organism: Pinus tabuliformis (assembly GCA_031772625.1). Taxonomy (NCBI): domain Eukaryota; kingdom Viridiplantae; phylum Streptophyta; class Pinopsida; order Pinales; family Pinaceae; genus Pinus; species Pinus tabuliformis. The sequence goes on from CM062806.1 coordinate 757,552,011, forward strand.
CCCTCTATTCTCTCTCCATTCCCCCTATCATTTTTGTTTTCAGCCATTGGCTCCAAAGGAATGTTTTCTTCTTCTTCTTCCCCTATAGGTTCTTCAAATATGTCTTGCTGTTCACCTAAGTGTTATTCTTGATCATAGCCACCGAAGAAGAGAGAAGGCTGGCTATGCGAAGCAGTGGGGGTGTTGGGAAATTTTTTTCCTAAGTTATCTCTATTCCTACGAGGCATGAAAGGAAATCTTTTTGGTTGGTTTTTATTTCTTTTTTCCCCACACTGATAGTACCTCAAAACCAAAATTGATTGAAAAAAACAAATTGCAACTAACTTAAATGAACTTTCTGAAATGAAATTTGTATAATTCAAAAGGAAAGCAAGGAAATGAAGAACTGAAGGAAAATAAAGGACTACTCTACTTTTTCCAAAATAAAATATTAGCAAAATATTGCAATAGAAAATAGAAGAAAGTAGTAATCACAGAATACTCCAACGCTTCCCTGGCAACAGCAGCATAAAGTGGTGAGCACCAACATTGCAACAATAATGCTACAACTCCTGGGTTGCCTACTTTACTCTTATCAACCCGGTAGTTCATAACAAACTTGGAATCATTGGTGTTGTATGCACAAGTACTAGTTCTTACTACGGGTTGTCACTTGGTCAGTTGGCACAATATCACTAGGAGCTCAAGACAACTTCTATGGATTACAGAAGAAGCTCCATATGTGATCAAAGGAGAGAAACATTACTCTATAGATGCTACTCTAACTGCAGAAAGGAGAAAGACTAAAATGTAAAGCAAACCTAGTAAACCCGAATTAACCAACTAATCCTACTTTTGCAGAAATCGCTATGAAAACCATTAAAGGAATTTCATTACCTACTCAAGGAAGTAAACAACATCTAACTAAACTATTTATGGAATTAAATAAGCAAAACACATCTTTTTGGATTTTTATGTGAATTTGATATGCATATAACTTATTGTGTGTGAATGTGGCAGCGAATAGGTGGCGTTGGAGGGTGGTTTTGGGAGTTGAGAGGATGTAGGATGGTGCTTATGGGTCTTAGGAGGTCTCAAGTGGCCTTCTAGAGGCTTTTCCCACACTCGTCCTTCAAAATAAATCCTACAGAAAAATCTACAAGAAGACACAAGAAATCTACAGGAGGAAAACAAGGCAACTACAAGAGGCCTATAGGAGGAGGCCGAGAGTAGTTTTCATTGTTTTGAGGGTGTGACAATGGGTGAAAAGGGTGGATGAAGGATGAAATGAGGTGTTAGGGTGCCTAGGGTCTACCAAGATTCACCAGGAGAGAGGAAGATGATTGGGTTTTCTCAGGGAGAGAGGAAGAAGTTTTGCGGAAAATCCAAGAAACTAAGGCAGAATTGAGGTGAGATTTGGGCGACCTATAGGGCATGGATCATATGGAGGATGGGATGGCTGATAAGCTGGACTAATGCTAGAAGATATTTGTTTCAAAGGGCATGATAGTCAACCAATAACATCGAACAAGCAATTAAATGAGTGCATCTAGAGAAATGGAGTTTTGCATAACAATGGTCTAAACTATGATCTATGAAAGGAAATGGTGATAAATTATACAAGAAAGGAAAGCATGAAAGAAGACTATTTCAAATAATGAAATGAGCATGATGAAGAAGATCTAAAGCAAAGCAAAGCTAGACTATTAACCTACTAAAAGCTGCAAACACTAGAAGTCCTATGAATGAGGAAAATCTGTGTTTTCGGGGTAGCAAGAGGGTCTTTGCCTCAAATCATGGTCCCAAAGGGAGGAATATAGGCCAAGGCACTGTTGCTAGCCTTTTGAATCTTCTCTTTATCACTGCTTAACCTACTATAGAAAACACAAATGGAAGCAAGCTATTGAATTGTCAACAAAAACCTATTCTTAACCATAAAGGAAATACATCTAACAGCAACCTAATCTAGAAACTGAAATACAACATACAAATACAACTAATGAGGAGTTTGGCTACCTGGATTGGGCCCTAACCCAAGAGCTTCAGCCCTCTGAGGTAACTCAGTGCTAGCTCAAAAAGGATTCCGTCTTTATTATCAAAACAATAACAAGATTAAATGAAACTGTCTCAAAAAAATAAGCTCGAAGTTGGAGCTGAGTTTACATAAGAAAAATTCCAACAAAAATATTAAAAAAATATGACCCTAGTGAGGCCCTCGGCCTCTCTACTTATAAAAATGAAACTACCAACAACTTCCTTAAAATTAGGGAGGCTTGGCTCCCAAGACTCGCGATAATCATTAGTCATCCTCCACTTGCTCGGTTGCTTTCTAGTGCATGATTCAATTGCTTGTACTTTGATCTGAATGAAGGGGAATTCAAGGTGAGGAGTAATAAATGAGGGGGATTCCTTCCTATAAGTCCTCTCCTTTTTCCACTAAGTTATAGCTGCCATTTGTCCACTGGATCCTTGAATTTGACCTCGAAATTCAACAATAATCTACACTAAAAACATGTTAGACCACATGGCGTCATAACTAACTCAAATCACTCCATAAACATAAATATAATCAGAAAATCATACTAAGAGAATGGTTGATTTGACTAGGTTAGGAGGGAAAATGAGCCCGTCTAATTACCCATTTATAAGGCTCATCACTTACATGAAGGAAAGACATACACGAAGTGATATACAAAGGGGGAAAACATACACCAATATTGGCAAACATATCAGAAGTGTGAAATATCACAACTCCCATGTTAATTATGCGATTAGAGACTTCCGATGAGAGGGGTGTATGATTTTTTTTTATGAAAATTCAAGCATCCATTATCCCTGGTGACATGCGACTTGTAATTCAAGTACAGAGGAGGAAGAAACATTGACACCCGTAATTGCGGTGAGTAAGAAATATTGGTTTGGATCAGTTTGGAGTTGTCCTCATCCCATGCCCTATAGGTGAACATGTGCTTATTTCCTTTTGTGCCCAAGAACATAAAGTTTTCTCAAAATCTTTCACGGTTGAACTTATCCTTGTGTAACTCATAAAGGGATGCTTGTCCTCTTGACAAACGATCAAATTGACATCTCTTTGGCCACCATTAATTTGGTATATTCCTTTTAGCATGAGAAATCTACTATAGTGTCATGAGGACGAACCTCACAATAAAACACCTTTCAACGCAATTAATTTGAAAGAAGAAACAAAAAACAAAAATAAATATAATTATACGTAAATCTATAAAATGTATAATAAATGTAAACATAAAAATGAAAAAAAAAAAATTGTGAAGAAATTTAGAATAGAGGTTTTTATCTCTTATCTAAATCAATTATGGTGTTTATTATTTTGGAAATTGTCGCAATTTTTTGATGTGATAGTGGAATAAATATAAATAGTTTGGAAGATCTTAAATAAATCAACCATACTATGTTATAAGTATATTAAAAATAGGTTGAAATTAGAAACCATGAGGAACAAGAGAAATCCATGACATAGAGAGGAAAAATACATTTCAAATCACATGATTATAAAGTACATTACAATATAGAATATATAAGACTTTGAAAATTTTAATTAATCTCAAAAGAGTTAACAATGGTTATATTATCAAAGCATACGCATTTTCTCTTACTTCTTTTTTAGTGTAAAGACCACACTTTACTAAATTTTTGCATAATAATCAAAAGAGAAGAATGCATAGATGAGTAAATTTTCTAATGATTTTTCCAAGACATCGCCATCAATATTTTACATAATTATAAAGGTATTGCATAGAAATATCATTTCCTCCATTCAAATTAAATTATGTGAAAAGATATATATGAAAGAAAAAACAATTCTGAATCATAAGGAAAAAAAAAATGATTCCAAATCATAGGAAAAAATGAGAATGGTTTTATGCAAAATCATTTTATTCATTTTTCCTATCTTATCTAACCTTCTGAGCATGAGAAAGAGATATGTTCCTCAAAATTGCTAATGCAGACCAAATTTGATTTGATGTTCAAAGCCAACATTTGAAATACTAGAAATGAAAGAGGTTAATGGTAGATAACTAATAAAATTTCCGATGACGAGCACTCCTTTTGAAGAATCAAAGTTATCGTTGAAAAGGTAATTAGTTCCCCTCATCAATGTTATTCTTCATCCTATGGCCCATTAGCTTATTTTTCATTCTTATTCTCAAATAATAAGCCCCAAACAGAAGCCAAGACTACATTTCAAATCAATTCAACAAGAATATTGTGATCTAAATAAAATTGGGAATTTAGGTTTAATAAAATTCATACATGGAAATGAGGTTTCAAGTATCACTGATTCTGATTCTTCTAAGGCAAATAGTTTTAAAACCTAAACTGGAAGAATGAATTTTCTATGTATTGCAATGAATAAAAATCTAGTGTAAACAATGTTTTGAATATGTTTTCATGCCTCTTTCTATATGAGCAAGTTAATTTTTAGTGCATTAGAAAACATCATAATCATTCAGGGTGGGGAAGAAGGTGGAGAAGATGTTTTCATTCAATGCATACTTCCTATTTTCAATAATAGTAGAGAATTTTCCTTATTTTCAATGTTGATAAGGAATTAATGTCTCTTCCTCTTGCCTCTCTTTATATTGCCTCTCTTCCTATGGATTTGTAACACACCTTTCATTACCCCAAATCTTGTGATGCATTTATGAGTTAATAATGCGAAGGTCCTAACATTGATGCTATGAGTTGAAACTTTATTATGAGATGTAATGATTTATTTTATTAATAAATATGCTACATATGAAGAATGGGGACACCAATATTTCATGATGCCTTGAGCATGGGGAAACTTGAAGTAAAAGGAAAAATATAAGTTCATTGAATATTTTTCTTCACTGTGAAAAGTTAAGGTGTGATTAAAAAGATAAAACGGATGAAAAAAAGGGGTTCTTCTTCCTTGTTGTTAAACTTCTAGTTATTCCCTTTTTATTAATCTCTCTTACATTTCTCTCTCATTTAGAAAACTTGAATTGGAAAAAGGATTGGTGATAACCCAAAGTGGTTCAAACCTTATAACTAGTTAAAGGCTATGAGTGACAAGTTATGTGATAGGAAATGAATGTTTTGTGGTGCTTTTTCTTTGAACTATATGGAAACAAGTATTGTTGTCTTAGTTGTGTGTTAAACATAGAGAATTGAAGTGGGGAGAGGTGACAAAATGTAGATATTGAAGGATTCCCTTGTGCTGCATAGACTTACATGGTAATTTTGGGAATGTAGCCATAGTCGAAGACGAAAAAGTTGATCAATATGTTTTCCTCTAAGTGTATGATGGAGAATTTCCTTTAGTGTTGGTGTTAAATTTTATTCAAAATATGTTTGTATGAAATTCTACTCAAGCCATCAAGATCTAGCAAAAGGGTTGTTAGTTGTGAGAAACATTGAATCACAATTGAGTGTATGGTGGGGTGGAACATGAGTCACCCTACTTCAATTTCTTGTATTTTCTTGGCTACAATATATAAATATTTATTTCTATATTAATTATATTTCTAGCATAGATACACTGACAACAAAGGTTTTGTTATATACCTAGGGGGGATAATATGGGGTACTAAGGGAGGTACCCAAGGTAATAATGTAATAATGGGATGGGCCATAGTAATAAATAAGGTGGTTAACCCATGTCATGTAAGGGACCACAAGTAGTTAATAATAATGTAATGGGCCCATGATATTAGTTTGATGGTATGAGGGAACCATGGTAACGATCCCTGGTATTGTATGTATGAGGCCTATATAGAGGCTAGAGACTCCACATGGGAGATAGTCAAGGATTATTGTATGAACAAGCATATGGCTTTTGGAGTGTTCTCCTTCCTTAAGGAGTGAATGTATGGTGTTGCCCTACCTTAAGTGTCTTGATATCAATAAAGAGAATCATTTATATCTATTTCTATCTTATTATTTCGGGGTTTATTTGTATTTTCTTATATTTTTGGATCAGATATATAACAAGTGGTATCAGAGCTACAACAAGTGGTATCAGATCTATAGCAAGTGGTATCGGAGCACTTTCTTGGGCACAAAAGTGGAGAATTTTTTTTTCTCTCTTATTGTTTCTGGGTTTAATTCCATTATCATATATCTTTGGGTCAAGGAATAGTGAAGTATTATTGTATGAACATGCATATGGCTTGTGGAGTGTTCTCCTCCCTTAAGGAGTGAATGTATGGTGTTTCCCTACCTTAAGGGTTTTGATAATAAAGAAGCATTTCTATCTATTTCTATCTTGTTATTTTTGGGGTTAATTCTATTATCATATAGTTTTGGGTTAGATCTATAGCAAGTGGTATCAGAGCACTTTCTTGGGCACAAAAGTGGAGAATTTGTTTTTATATTTTTTGCAGGGATTTTTGGGCGGTGAGTTGTAGATCTGATATGTACGTTTTGGTGCAAGATATGCAAACACTAATTACAGATCTGGATTCTATGTGAAAAAATACCCGATTTCAAAAAAAAATTCGGTCGAATCGGAGTCCGGATGAAGGAGATATCGCTGATTCAAAAATCAGAGGGGTTGCATAGAATTTTTCGGGGCAACGAATTTGTGGCGCAGATCTCAACGTCCTAGCACAAGATCTGCAAAATCTAATTGCAGATCTTGATTCTTTGTGAAAAAATACCCAATTAAAAAAAAAAAAATCAGTCGAATCGGAGTCTGGATGAGAGAGATATAGCTGATTTAAAATAGGTTCTTTTTTCATAAATTTTGGGTGACGGCGGGAGAGTAGCAGCGCAAATCTGAAATTCTAGTGTCTGAATCAGGATTTCTATCACATGGGCAGATGCAGAATGGTCGTTCCATTTCCAAAAATAGGTTATAATTAGGATTCCGAGCAATATTGACGGAATTGTGACCATTTCAAATTTTCGTGAATCTTTTTGTGATGGCAGGCCCAAATCGGTATTTGAGGAACTTGTATAAATTTGATTGCTCTCATCCAGCTAGATGGCTAGCACAAATGGAGCAGTATTTCAATCTGAATAACATCTTAGATAATAAGACTCAGCTTATGGTGGCAAACACATACTTGGACAATGAAGGAAGACAATGGCAGGAAGAGCATCAATGTTCCAATAGAAGGTTTTGGACTTGGGACATATTCACAAAAAACTATTATGGACCACTTTGGCCAAAAAACTAATCTTGTTGATAAGCTCACAGAGACAGACACATTTCCTAGCAAAGATTTTATTTTTACAGAAAGGAAGGAAACCATGGAACCTAAAGGGTTATTTTCTACTGATGTTTCCTTATTGCAGGTTCATGGATTGATTCAGAAAGAGAAGATCATTGTTTCTATAAATGCTAGTTGCAAGCATAATTTCATCAAAGCTAATTTCACAAAAACATTTCAAGTTCCTACAAAACACATTGAAAACAGACAGGTGGATGATGAGGATGTTCAAGTGTATAAGGATTTGAAGATTTCTATGGATAAGTATGTGTTGCATGGTGAGTTTTATACTTCAGATATGGATAATATGGATGTAGTTTTGGGATATCCTTGGATGGAATCTGCGGGTACTATCAATATTAATTTGCAGAAGAAATTCCTAAAGCTCTGGTATAAAAAGAAGAAAATTACATTACAGGATATTTCCATCAATAAATAGGTAGAGTACATGGAGGCGGAAGCATAAGGTGTTCCAGGGACTGACATATCAGATGATGAGCCTTTGATGATTGACAATCAAACAAAAATAGAGGCGGAAGGAGAAAATGTTACAGGTACATCAGATGAGAGCTCAGTGGTTGAAGTCATATTGGAAAAGAAGACACCACAACAGGCACCACAACATGGTGAATTAAAGAAAAAGCCATCGTGGGTTAAAACTTGAACATATCATCACCCACATTTCCCCGCAAGGCAAACATCAAAATGGAAACCAATTAGCCACATGGACAACAACCCCCGCAGGACAGATAGAGAGGAGAGAAGATCCACCTACTACACATCAACACTGCAGAGCTATCACAGTCAACTTCCATCTCAAGCAAGCGAGGCACTAGCGAGACTGAGGGTTCACCTTTCTCTTAGATGGCTAGATGCACGTGCATGGTACCAGTGGACTACTCTTTTGAGTAGATCTTATTATTTGTGTTCTTCCCATGTTTCGGGGATGAAACGTGCAAAGGGGGGTGGAATGTTATATACCTAGGGGGGATAATATGGGTTACTAAGGGAGGTACCCAAGGTAATAATGTAATAATGGGATGGGCCATAGTAATAAATAAGGTGGTTAACCCATGTCATGTAAGGGACCACAAGTAGTTAATAATAATGTAATGGGCCCATGGTATTAGCTTGATGATATGAGGGAACCATGGTAATGATCCATGGTATTGCATGTATGAGGCCTATATAGAGGCTAGAGACTCCACATGGGAGATAGTCAAGGATTATTATATGAACAGGCATATGGCTTATGGAGTGTTCTCCTTCCTTACGGAGTGAATGTATGGTGTTGCCCTACCTTAAGGGTCTTGATATCAATAAAGAGAATCATTTATATCTCTTTCTATCTTATTATTTCGGGGTTTATTTATATTCTCTTGTATTTTTGGATCAGATCTATAACAAGTGGTATCAGAGTTACAACAAGTGGTATCAGATCTATAGCAGGTTTTCTCAAGGTAAATGACTTCTAGGATCAGGTTAGGAACAAGGGCAAATGGAGAATAGGAATGGACCTGGTATATAGTGAAGAAACCCCTTTGAAGGCCTAGGCAAAAGTTCTTGTAGTGATGTTGGAATAGAGAAAGATTTTGGCATCAACTTCGTCAAACCAGCTGAGATGGGGAAGAAACAATGAAGGAAACTTTAGCCTCAAATAAGCCAAGAGAATGGCCCTAGGGCTTGAATTTCCAAACCCTAATAAGGTATGGAAGGATCTATGGTAGAACCAGCACTGGATGAAAATCTAACTGTTCATGTGGTTGGTGCAACATAAAAAAATTCCGACTTAGGAAAACCTTTAGAAAAGAGGTGTAGCCGGTCCATCTAGATGTCATTTATGCGAATTACAAGAATAAACAATGGAACATCTACCCAACCTCTTCCCATTCACCTCCACCTTGTGGAATTGGGTGGCTTCAATCTTTAGAGAAATGGATAGGGACAATTTCAACATTACTGGCACTTTGAAGAATTGGAGGAGAAACTTCTCTGAAAATGAAATAATCAACAAAGATTGGACTCTGGTTCTAGGCTTTCTAATCTTCGATGTCTAGAAAGAATGCAACAATAGGATTTTCAAGAACAAAATTGGCTCATCCCAGAGCGTCATAGCTCAGATCATTAGACATCTCAAAGAGAATGTAGGAACCCTTATAAAGAAATCCCCCGAGAGCCCACCTCAAGACCAGGATGCACAAATACTATTACATTTGGGTGTATAGGTGCCTTTCCCCCAGTGCATAAGCAGGGCTGTAAGTCATATAATAGAAGATAAGGACTTCTAGCAACCTCCTCCTCATGGTTTTTTGAAATTATATATATATGGAGCCTCCAAAAGAAACCGTGGGGTGGCTGGTTATGGCAGAGTCATAAGAGATGAGTAGGGATACATAAAAGTCATCTTTCATAGTCATTTAGTGAAGGCCACTAATAATATGGCATAACTCATGGCCCTAAAGCAATACCTAAAAATATTAGTTGAATCAAATTTACATAATGCTATCATTGAAGTTGACTCTGAATTGATAATTAATTTAGTCAAGAAAATATGCAATGGAACAACACCTAGAAGAGTGTTGAAACACTGGAGGTTATTACAGGTCTATCAACATATACAATCCCACTTGAGAGCCCTGAGAACCCTTAATTGTGTTCATGTGTGCAGAACAACCAACAGGTTAGCAAATCGTTTGGCGAATGAAGGAGTACTCTATTCAAAAAGTAATAGAAGATATGACTGGATGTCGACTCCCCCAGGGAGATTGCATGAAGAATATCACAAACAGGCTACCAAAGATAGGGGGTACTTTCAAAGCATGAGAAATAAGCAGAGAGATGACTCATGGGAACATAAGAAAGTGGACCAATCACAGGGAAGTAGCAAGTGGAAAATAGCAAGCAGAATTACAAGAACCTTACTAAAGTTTGCCCTGAACACCTTCTTCCTATGGATTTCGGGTTGGAAACTACACGTAGGTCAATTCTACGGATGGACCCGAAAAATATAGATTTGTGTCATATTTAAATTATTTGATTTATGAGTGTTTTGTGTAAATACAGAGTATGGGAGGGAATTGGTGCTTAAGCGTAATTCCATCGCTAAGTAGAAGATCAACAGCGTAGACAAAAAGGAATGGGTACCGTTGGATCTTTCAGATTGATGGAGAGTAATGGTGAAAGAGTGGAGTGTTATTGTGTGGGGAAAATGCTTTTTCAACAGTATAAGTGGTATTTTGACCAACCTCAAACCCTTAAGCAGTATTGAAGGGTGAGCACCCAATGCCACTAATCGAGCAACATGTAACAGCGAGGAGGGCGGAAACCACTTTTCCGGAGGTTAATCCTCATGCTACTTGTCCAGCCGAAATCCCCAATAGTCATTGGATCTAGTGTGAGTAGATCAACAATTGAGGTTTGTCATGAAAGTTGGTTGATCGGGCCAGCAACAACTGTTGGATCGAGCGCCAAATCAATGGCCAAGATCTAATCGCAAACCGCAATAGAGAGAGGTCAAGGGACAACGGAGTTAGAGTTACGATATGCATATGGGCAATTAAGTGATGCACTGATATCCATTGGATCAGAAAATGGAATCAACGACAGAGATTGGGCCGATCGGATATTGGTAAACACTGATGGACCAGGAATGCGGACCCGTCGATATTTATAATCGTAGGTGTAGAAGTTTTTGAAGTCCGGCCTTATCGGTGTTGAGCAGAATTTCTCGTGTTTTCCTTTATATTCTGATATAATGAATGGTCCTCTGTATTCTAATATATTGAAAACCCGATAAGTGTTGTGGTAGGGTTTTAATGCTTAATTCCTCAAATGAATGCTTTCGCTAGGTTTTGTGGGCGATAACCCATAGGCAGACTGTTCATGGGTATTTCTTGGTTTCTCTGCCCACTAGGTTGGGTGGATGTTTTGTTTACAGCCCCTTTGTAGTCTTGTATGGGAATTTCACAATTTTTGGAGTTAGGTTCAGTTTTTGTGAGCCTAGCTGCCTGTTGAATTTTCACAGGGCTAGTCCCACTCTTTGTACATTATGTATTTTTCTAGATTAATGGAAGGTCCCACTCTTACTTGATCAAAAAAGAGATATTTCTAGCATAGATGGTTTAGTAGCATGCATGAATATTCAGTTTCTATTTTCAGCAACTTTATATGTACATGCATTCATTGTTCAATAAATTTATCATTGTCATAGATGTTATACTATTTGAATGTAACTTTTTATATGTATCAAATTTTTTAATAGCATCATGTTGGCCTTTATGTTATAATTTTTCATCTACAAGATTTTGTAAGCTTAAACATGGACCATAGTGAGGAAAAATATCGTTAATCCTCTGATCCAATTTCCATATCTTGTGTGACAAAACATTAAGAAATATGATCAAAGGAAGCTTCCCTCCATAAATGCATATTTAAATAGGTCTTATTTTCATTTATGCTCTATTTTCTCTTCTTAGATGTTTTAGAAGCTAAAAATTGGAGAAAAGTGAGAATGTTCCCATTGATCATCTGCTTCAACTTTTATATCCTAGGTCATGATATTTCAGGAAAAATGATTGTAGGAAGTCAAAATTCATTGATGCTCTTAGAATCATGCATCAAATATGTCGTGCAAGCATTTATGCAATGGTCTCTCTTCTTGGAGGTTCCAAAAGCTAATCCATGGACCATACGGTGGACAAATCCTATTGATCGTTTGGTTTATTTTTTGAAACTTGGAATATTATAGTTTAGGATATATCTCCAAGGCATTTTTCACTCATGCAAAGTTTTTGAAGAAATCCCTTTCTTAATTATTCGTTAGAGAAAAGCTATTTCAAGAACTTCTCAAATGAAAATATTCCTTTATGAATGGGGATAGTATTGTTCTATATTACCACTATTCTATCTTAGTCCTACTGTAGATTTTCTATTCCTATTTGCATTTGAATAAATGTGTTAAATGTGTTTTATTACAATTTGGATACAAATTATTTGATAAAATTTTGCACAGACATAAATGAAAAGTTGCATGATTTAGTGGTATATTTTAGTTAGTATGTTACAAGTGGAGCTAAAGAAATGTTTTCTATTTGATTTCATACAAAATTTTAGAATAAATGTGTACAAGAAAATGACTACTTAATTGGTGGTATATAAAGTAGTTGAAAAAAGGTTTACATGTAAAGTGTTTGATAAAATGTATGAGATGAAAATCAAGTTTCTACAAGTGTGGTTATGATTAATTTACTAGGGGTATGTGACCTAGTAGTATCTGTGATGGTTTTTAAATTCATAAAGATGGAAAAAAATTGATAGCACACATCATTAATCGAGCATGAAGGCACCATGTATGTTACAAAGTGGTATCAGAGCTTATTGTTAATTTATAAAAAATAAAAAGAAAATTTTGGGTACCCCTTAACCTTTGTAAGTCACTGAGGGAACTAGCTATGTGCTAAAGTGGTACTAGATCTAATTGTTAAGCTCATCAAGAAGATGAAAAAATGGTACCTTGTATCCTTAATCTAGCATGGTTTAAAATTGGACCTAGAAGCGCTCAAAAAGACATGAAATAAGATCTTTGATGCTATGCTACAAAGTGGTATCAAAGTTGAGGTTCAAAACTATACCTCGATGGAATCGAGTACACGAAAGGATTTAAGTTTTAAATTAATATGTATGCATGCATGTGCACTTATGTAAGATTAGTTTGTTGTATATATGAATAAACCAATGTTACATGACGACTGAGTTGATTTTGATGCATCAAGGTAAACATGTAGGATTCTAACTATATTCCCTAGAGCTTCTAGACAAAATTTCAAATGTTTATGGCCGACTGATGTATCCATAACTATGAGCAAGAATCTCTTTACTTATCTCCATCTAGTTTTAATACTTTTCTTTAATTTTTTGATATGTTGTCATATGAAAATGAAAAGTAGTATAGGTATGATAAAAATACAAGAGATGAAATCGATTGAAAATTCATGTCCATTGAATAGATATTAAATAACGATAAGATAGTTACATAAATTAATGGATGTGAATGCTTAAGGACTTGTAGTAATTTGTAGCCATAACATCATTTAGATGAATAATAATGGTCAATGGTGAACATGTAACCAAGAACATGATTGACAATATGATTGGGAAGCCAATGAAGGTGTTCCATGTAGTCTTGTGGGATGAAGGCTTTGAAAGATAAGGTGTTGATGAGAGAATGGTGTAACCGACACCTCATTAGAGGAAATTTCAGTCTAAAAGTGCACATTAATCTTTCATGTAACTTCCATGTCTTAATATGTAAACAAGTCAAAATAATTTAAATTTAAAAAGAGGTACGCGTAAATATTTTGGAGGAAAAAGAAGAAAATCTACTTTTTCAAATTGTATTTCTCATTTATCTACTAATATGTCCTCTCAAATTTCAAGTGTGGGCACCCAATAAATCAAAAATTAAATTACAATCTAACAGGTCACTATTATGCATATTTTTTAGAAGACGATATTGATAAAATTTGAGGATACAATAAAAACATGTTGAACACACTTTTTTAATCTATCTTCATTTTTTATCAATGTGGGTCTTATCATAGGTATGCATAATGCGTCTAATGAGTACCCATTATGTAAACTTTTGAGAAGACCCGCATTGATCAAAATTGAGGATATATTAAAAAAAGTGTCGAACACATTTTTTTACTATATCTTAATTTTTTAGCGATCTGAGTATTCTCATAAGTATGCATAATGGGTACTCGTTAGATGTGGAATTTAATTCCACGTATTCTCATAAGTATGCATAATGGGTACTCGTTAGATGTGGAATTTAATTCCACGTATTCTCATAAGTATGCATAATGGGTACTCGTTAGATGTGGAATTTAATTCCACATCCACTGAGTGTCTATATTTGAAATTTGAGTAAAACTATAAGGATATAAGTAAGAATTATAATTAAAAAAAAAATTAGTTTCCTTCATTCCCCTTCAAAATTCATTTAACTATTATTTTATTATTTTTCCTTAGAAAGCCAATTTTATGTTGAGATTTCATTTAATGGCACATGTTCATATGCATGTTGCAACAATTTTGTAAGTCCACTTCTCCATAGATTTCCTTGTTGAAGGTTTGAGCCCAAAATCCCCACACTCTTCAAAGTATTTGGTGATGGAGATTAGGGATGATGGAATCAAAACCGATGTCATTGGATTCTTCTCGTCATATTTATTCCAAAAGTATATGTCTGATCATGAAATGCCATGCAATTTGAGAGATATGCTTGTTTAAAGTTCAAAACCCCATGGGTTTTTGTTGTGATTACTGAAATTGAATAAGGAAAAAAGTAAAAATGATGTAGTATCCATGGCATAAAATAATTTGTCAAAAAAAGATTAAAAATATTATTGGAAACCCTAACTCCACTATTGTTTTGTGGCTCAAAATGTAAAATTCAAATATTCAATTAGTTCCCACCATGTTGGCCTTGATTTGGGACTAGAATTTAAATTTAAATAAAAAAAATTCCCTCCAAAGTATATAATTCAGCTCTTAGAAGCCTCCTTCCACACTATAAAAATGGGAATCACTTCTCTTCAAGTGATGGAATAAATTGGAGTAATCAATCTCCAAAATATTTCATTGTATCACACAAAGGAGAAATAATGGTCTCTTGCACATTTTTCTTTTTCTTTTGTAACTAGTTTCTTCGTATATTCACTTACCTTGATATTTAGATTCGATCTTACCAGAGTGAAAGTACTTTAATTAATTGAAAGGTTGATCACTTGATTCTAACATGGAAGGGAGATCCACTCCATATCTTTCATCAAGTATTTCTCATGCATGTATAGTTTTCTACAAAACATTGATGCATGGAACATCATGGAATGTGTGTTGCATTGAAGTAGAATTGCAATAAAGTTTATTTTTTATAAGGATAGCAATCACAGTGCCTCTCACATAGGATGTTGCGTGCCTATTTTCAAGACACAGAAAACAAGGTTAATTTTTTTGCAAAAAATGGAAAATTTAATCTCTTTCTTCAATGTTCAAGTCTCGTAGAGTCTAACTATTAAAGACTTTCGTCATTGCATGAATTAGTAAGTGCATATTTTTTAATGAAACATTTGTATAATCTAGAACAGAAAGTCGTGGAAGAGGGTCTACCTTTGTATAGATGGTGAAATCAATAGGACATGTTGTATTTTAGCCTTGTACAATTTACCAGCAGCGTTGCAACTTGGAACATTGCAAAACAAGTTGATTCATGAGATCATTCTCCCTTTGATTACATTGGTTGAATAAATGTGGTTTTAAGCTCTTTAGCATTAAGTATGGATTTATGTATTGAATTCTAAAGCGTTGAGTGTGGTGATTTGGGTCCCATCCTCTTTCGCTCAGAGCAATAGAAATAAATGAAGTTCAATTGTAGTAGTTTCTCGTGTTGCATTTGGCTCTTGCATCCTTCCTCCATCTCCATTAGTATTCACACCAAACTTGGATGAAATATTTTATCCATAATAAATATAATTGAGGAAGTTGTTGGAGTGAAAATAGATACACCTATGAGAGATGGTGAAGCTAATTCAACACTAATTGAGTTCATTAGTTAGGCTCTAGAAGATGACATATCATCATTTATATGCCAACATATTGTTGTTGATCTCCATTCATTTTATACGAGCATATTCAGAACCTGGCTGATATATTGTTTATCTATAGTAGTTATGAAGCCTAAGGAAGTCACTTTGTCGTGAGACTAGAGTTTGGTTCTTTTCTAACATCAGTATTTTCACCTTCAAAGCTATATCATTTGATAGGTTGATGGATGACAGATGATAGATAGCATAAGAAGTAAGAGAAAATTCGAGCACCATGGGTAGCTTAAGTAGAATAGAAACTTCAGACTGACAAATCATGGAGAGGATTGAAAAAAGGTTCTGGTAGAGTCAGATGTTACAAGTAATGGAATCATAGTGGAATAGGGGAAGAGAAATAGTTAGAGATTGTAAGCTATATAATAGAAGGAAGCACAATGAAAGATATTTGGTCAGGGAGCGAGAAGTGGTTAAACGAGCAGAGAAGAAGTCTATTGTGAGAAGAGAGAGGAAGCCATTTAATTACGGGAAGCAATGGTATGTTACATGAAAATAAAAATGAAACTTGTTAGGTGGAGTAACCCTTTGTTGTTGATGTGAAAAGCCGGTAGAAATCAAAAGAAGAAGATTGAAGCATGGACTGAAGGGGAGTAGTGACCACGGTGGGAGTATGTGTTGCCATCAATGATAAAGGTGTGGATTGTTGAATGGTGTTGTAATTGATGCCAATGGTAGTTATTGATTTCTCTTGGTATTCATCATCAATTAGTTGGTCTATTGGTCAAAGTACTAGGAAAACCATAGAAGCCCACACTTATTGAAGCATTTGGGGATGAAGATTAGGAACTTGGACTAAGAACCTTTGGCATTGGATTTTGCTTGTCCTGTTGATTCCAATGATATGTGGCTCACTATGAGATCCCTCACATTTTCAGAGATATGCTCGTTTAAAGGTCAAAACCCATCAAGTAGGGACAAAACCCAAAGGGTTGTTGTTGTGGCACCTTAAATTTACTAAAGAAACAAAGAAAAATGATGTAGCAATTAAAACATGAAAAATGAAGTAGCAATTAAAACATAGATAATTGATCAAAAAAATTAAAAATATTATTGGAAAGCCGACTTGGCTAAGATTTTGTGCCTTAAAATGATAAATTCCAATATTTTATTAGTTCCCTCCACGTCGGCCTTGATTTGGACCCAAAATCTAAATTTTAAATCAAACGTTTTTCCTCTGAAGTATACAATTCGGTTCCTAGAGGCCTCCTTCTCCACTATAAAAAGTTGACTGACTTCCCTTCAAGCATGGGAATAAATTGGAATAATCAATCTCTAAAATCTTCAAAGTATCACGCAATTGAGAAACAAGGGTTTTTGTGCACATTTTTATTTTACTTTTGTAACTGGTTTCTTCATATGGAAATATTCATTGTTCTTGATCTTTGGATTCGAGGTTACCAAAGTGCAACATCTTTAACTAAATGAAATATTAATCAGTATATTCTAAAAAGGAAGGCATATCTTCTCCATAACTTTCATTTGTTATTTTCTCATGCAAGTGCAGCATGTTGCAGAACATTGAAGCCTAGAACATTATGGAATGTGCGTCAGATTGAAGAGGAACTGCTACAATAAACTGTATTTCCTGTAAGGATATCGATAGAAGTGCCTCTAGTGTAGGACGTGGCATGATTCAAAGCAAGATGCAAAAAAACAAGGTTAAGTAGAAATGGAAAAATTCAATCCATTGGTTCAATGTTTGTCCGATCAAGTCTAACTATTAAAGGCTTTCTTTTTTGCATGATTTAATGAGTTGAGATGTTTTAATGAGAAATTTCTATAATCATGGAAGAGGGGATATGTTTGTATAGACTGTTCAACCAAAAGGAGCAGTTTCCCTGTACCATTTACGGGCAGTGTTGCAGTTTGGAACATTGTAGAACTATCTGATTCATCTGATCGTTCTCCCTCTATGTACAATGGTTGACTAAACGTGGTTTTACGTCCTATAGCATGAAGCTTGAATTGATGTATTGAACTGTAAAGCGATGAGTGTAGTGATTTTGGTTCCATCCTGTTTTTCTTAGAGAATGAGAAATAAATGAAATTGAAGTGAAACACTTTCCCATGATGCATTTGGATCATGCCTCCTTCCTCCGTGGCCATTGGAGTTCACATCAAACCTAGATCTGGGCTTTCATACATAACAAATATAACTGGGGAGGTTGTTGGAGTGCAAATAGATACACGTGTGAGAGATTGAGAAGCTAATGCAACATTGATTGAGTTCACTAGTTAGGTTCTGGAAAGTGACATCTCGTCATCTACATGCCAATGTATTGTCACTTATCTTCGTTCATTATATGCAAGCATATTCAAAACCTTGCGGACCTGTTTATTATCTATAGTAGTTATGAAGCTAGAGGAAGTCACATTGTCACAAGAATGGAGTTTGGTTCCATTGAAAGAGCCATGTGTGCACTGGCTTGGCTTGTGTGATTGAACTATTAAATTTGTGTTTCTCAGGTTAATGGAGTTGGTAGTTATTTTTTGAAGTTGTAGAGGTGTATTTATTTCGCTGTCAACTTGGGTTTAGACTTTCATAAGCTATCTGAGTTGTAAGTCACTGGATAGGTATTGAGACGTAATTTAAATGCATCATACATATAAAATTTATAAATTGTGGCGGTTGATTGTTGAGTACCCACATGAATTGTCGAAAGTTAATATGCACCCACGCTGATTGATAAATATATTTTAGTACTGTTATAAGCGGTGTCGTCGAAAGGTAGTATGTATTGATCATTAAAGGTGCCAAGTTCGACTATAGTAGAAAACCTGCTATCAATTTGTTGCATCGATAGTTGGACATTTTAACTATCATAAGTGCCCCAAAAAGGGTAAAGTATATATGTAAAAAAAAATTATCATGTTTTATGGGTTAGTGAACTAATTTTTGATACAAATTGGAAAACGGAAGAAGCATTGCCACCGCAGCTTAGAGATAAACCTTGTTGAAGACTATGAAAAACTATTGATGTGTTGTGAAACTATGTATAATAGTGGAATTTGAAAAAAATTATGCTACTAGGGTTGGGAAGTAACATGTATGTTGACTTGTGAAAAGAACAATGGAAAGCACATTTAAATACCATACTCATTTTCATAAATACCATATTCATTTTCATTAATGCATGCTAGGGTTAAGTCAAGATGAGGTTTACATTTCTAAGGGTTTTACAAAGGATGTATTTAAGGGTTTTGGCATCTTCACAATATATATATATGCTTAGAAGAGTTATTGGATTTGAAAATATTGAACACATCATTGATTTCGAGATTTGAGTTAATATGATACAAGTACAACAGATACATAGAATGAGTGTTGCCTGATATATGTTGAGCTTGGCCATTTTAAGATGTCAACTTTGGTATGCAACAGGAGGTATCCTATATACATCAACACTTCAAACCGCTATGTTGGGATAAGTATTCCTATGACCTGAGAAGAATTATTGAGATAAGGTTTATTGTTCATGTATTCAAACTAGTGGAGAAACTATTGACATACTAAGTAGATCTATTCAAGTTTTCTCTGTTAAGTAGATAGCATTGGTATTGCTATTGACGTTCTTGTGCAAATCTTACATATTGTGAGATTCAATAGTTCGTTTCGATATTTTATTTTTAGAACAGGTGGATCTAGTTTGAAAATTGTCAAATGTGGTCTACTGTGGTGAGGTGAAGTTTTGAGCCTTCGAGGAAAGTGGCAACTTGTTGAGTGTGGTTGTAGGGTTTTGCAAGGTAGGAGAGTGGAATGTCCTTTAGGTTATAGTCTTAGAACACTTCAAGGTAGCAGGGTGGTTCTAGGGAAGGTTGGAGCCTATGTTGGGCATTGGTGCGTCCATCCAATAGTAGCTGGTAGACAATTTTTTGTAGCATCATTCATGTTAGAGCCTATAAACCTAGCCATTGAGGCATTGTTGCTAAATAGGGTATTGGTGCATCTGTTAGGTTGTCACTTGTAAACAAGCAAGGTGGATCCTCCCATAGTTGTAGTTGAAAATGATGGAAGTTAGTACTTCCTAGTGATGTACTTATTGAAGACAAATATTAACAAATGTTTGGTGTTTTTTCTCCAATAAGCGTCTCCACCTAAAAATATGTGGTGTCTATTATCTTGTTTTTATACATTATTGAATCTTGTTAACGAGTATTTATATTTAACTAATGATAATAATGTTTAACTCTCTAAAGAATTAAAAATAGCAACTGAAGTAATAAATATTGATTCATACCCCCTCTTAGTATTTGTAGAAATTGGTATCAATGTGTGATTCCTTCAATTGCAAGTTAACAATTTGAACGAAGATCTTAGCTGAATCAAGACAGGAAAGTAAAGGAAGCATGCACCCATGATTTCAAAGGAATTCAGTGGTAATGAAATAGTTTTACAACCTATTACAACTTAGAAGACAAACAAGTTGGCGCAATTCCCTAGTTTAGAAAATGAAGCTTTAAATTTTGGAAAGATAGAATAGAAGCATATTTGGGAGCTACTAGATATGATGTATGGGATTTTGTTTTTCTGTAAATACCTCTATGATGAATCAAGGAAACACAATTCCAAGGCTATGAGTATATTATTAAGTGCCCTACCAGATTCTATGAAATCCAATGTAGGGTGATGCTCATTTAGAAAACATCCTTGGGAGAGAATTTAAAATCTTTGTGGAGGTCAAGATCATGTTGGTAATGAAAATGATGATGATGATCATGCTTAAATTCAAGATTTTGACAATGGGGAAGACCACCAAAAAGAGGAGGTATTAATAAATGCTTTGAAAGAGTTGAAGAACAAACAGGAAGAAAATTACAAGCTCAAGGAAGAAGTCGATCAAAATTAACATCAACTTGATATAGTCACTACAGATATTAACAGGTTTGAGAAAAAACACACGATGTTATTAAGAAGGATCATTTCATCACAAGAAAGGAACAAGAAATTGATCATCTAATGAGTCATCTCAAAGAAAATTATAAGGTTGAAGAAGACCATTATCACCAGTTGAAAGAAGAGAACATTTGTCTGACGATACAACTTGAAGAGGCTAAAATAATCCAATAAGATAAAAAAAGTTAGATTTAGAAGAAAGAAGACTTCATGAGAGGAGAAGATAAAATTGTATCCTTAGAGTATAATTTTGCAGGCTAAATAAAAGGATGAAGTGCATGCAAACATTGGATGATATTTTCGACTGCTAGAGATTTCCATGTATAAAAATAAATATTATTTATGTTGGGGAATCATCATATAATGGATATGAAAGATCCGGAACACTGAGAGGAGCGATGGTGAACCAGGGGCGACCTAGGGTTTGTAAAGGGTTCGGTTAAGGAGCATATGCCTGCAGCTCTGAACACCGTGCACGAACCCTGGAACCTGCCCGTAACTTCTGAAGGATTACTGTTAAACCCTCCACTGTCGGGGTTTTTTTACCTGGTCACTTTTTGGGTTAATTCGAACCGCCGCGCAGCAAACGGAGTAACGGCGACGGCACTTACCAAACTGCGGAGCTTGAAGTCGGTTGACAGTCGTTTTCTTCGGTTACTCGCCGTTCCGAGGTGGCTACAGATCTACGGTGCAGCTGGCAATGGAAGACTTAGACGCCGTAGATTATTCAGCAGACCCATTGGAGGGGGTCTCTATATGGCGTACCCCTCTCGAAGCTTCTGGAGGTATGTACAGCTCGGACCTTGTAGCTCCATATCCGCCTATTTCTTTTGCTGATTCGCTCTCGCACCCCCCTGTTATACTCCCGGATGATCCGCCGTCCTGGCCGGCACTCACTAACCCCCCACATTCACCGGCTACTATTGGTTTTGTTTCGAACTGCCTCAGTACAAACCCCTGTTCTCTTCCCTTGGTTACCGGTACCGTCCCTCCTCCGTTTCCTGGTCACACTATCCCGGGTTTTACAATAGGGTTTCCGGCTTCATTAGGGTTTTCATCAGGCAGTTTTACTCACATCCCTCCTCTGACGGGCTCTCCTAGCTCATCCGTACCTCCCGGGCACTCTCACACTGTGCAGCTCCCTGAATCACAGACTGGAAACCCTCCCCCGCCGGTACCTCCTCAACATCACCCCCCTGCCCGGAGCTCCAAGCGAAAGTATAAGTGTTACAAATCAAGGACTGAAGACGTTTTCCTTCGGTTAGAGGAAGACATCAGGTGGGGAGACACCATGGACATTGCGGATCGTGTCTTGGTTGGCCGTATCCGTGGGCGTAGTTACTCGGCAGCGAGATTGAAGCAGTGGGCGACTGAAGTTTGGGGTAACCATCTAGTTGACATCCCCTTTGTACAGACCTTTGTGCGGGGATGGTTCGCCCTTCGCTTCGCGCGTGCAGACCACACCAATTGGGTACTGTCATCATATTGGCACTTCGACCATGCGCCGGTACTCCTTAAGAGATGGACTCCACTATTCGACCCGGAGACTGAGCACATTGGCACTGGACCGGTATGGATTAGGCTTCCTGGACTTCCGTTACAATACTGGTCAGAGGACATATTCAAGAGAATTGGGAATGCTATTGGAGTCTATATGGGCTACGACAAATCCTACCTTCAGACTGGGATGATGGCCTATGCCAGAATCCTCATAAACCTGGATACGACTGGCGGACTCCTTGAATACATCACGATCCAATGGCGGAACACGGAGCGCAAGCAGATTATTGACTACGAAGGCGTACCCTATAGATGTCGTCGGTGTCACAAGGTCGGCCACCTCTACAGAGACTGCCCTCTTCTCAAAAAATCGGGTGCTCATGGGGTTGAGGATACAGCGCATCCGACACAGACCCCCCAACCGGAGTACCAGCCGACTCATGACTCCACAGAGCAACCTCAGCCTACCCATGAGGCGGCACCTAATGTTGTCGAGGCAGAGGAACCCACAAGGGCACCAGTGGAGCCACAACAGCCTTCGGAGGACTTTCAATCAGAAAGGGCACCTGTGGAACTGGAAGGTACGGGTAAGTCTCGTTATCAATCTCTGTCTGCATCTACTGCATGTATGAATGTGGGCATATCATCTAGTTATGCATCTGCATCCTCTATTACTGTAACTCCCCCTTTTTCACTTGCACCCTTACCCCATACCGCCCCCTCTCACTCCTCACTCGCTTGCTCCATCCCTCAGGCCTCCCCGACGGCACCACCTCCTCGAATATCTTCTTCTCTTACCCCCCTTAGGACATCTGCTTTCTCCCCTCCCCATTATTCCCTTAGACCCCGGAACAGAGACAGGGGGCCGGATGTTATAGGTCTTGATCTCCTCCTTACGCCTCATCTCAAATCATCCAGAGGCAGACCATCCGGCATATCCAAAGCGAGACTCACAGCGGACACTGAGATCGCCCTTGGGCGACAGCAAACCATTATTCGGGCCCTTAGAGCTAGGAATGGCCCTGTCCCCATTCCTCCATGAAATTCATTTCTTTCAACTGCCGAGGGTTTGCTAGCACAGCCAAAAAGCTAGCACTTAGGAGACTACTCCTAACTTCCCAGATGGACTTCATTTTATTACAAGAGACTCTTTGCCTTGCTGAGACTCTCACTCGCACCCTCACTGGATGGTTTCCATCTTGGACCTTTCTTGCTTTGGATGCATCAGGAAGATCTGGGGGTCTGGCCATTGGAGTAAACAATAAAGTGGTGGAAATCAAGAACTCTTTTGGTGGGAGGGGTTTTATCGGACTGGATATCTGTACTCATTCAGCAATCAACAATATCAGAATTGTCAATGTTTATGGCCCATGTTCGGATCGAGCCACCTTTTGGGACAATCTCCTTGCATCGGAATTACTACAGGCTGATAATATTATCTTGGGGGGGGACCTTAATTTCTCAATTGGCTTCAGCGAATCATGGGGTCACTCTGCACAAATTGACCCACTGACTGATACTATCTCCAACTTGCTGGAAGAGAATCACTGGGTTGATATTCCATCATCTAAGCTACAATTCACCTGGACCAACAACAGGAGTGGGGAACAGAGCCTAGCTAGAAGACTAGATCGTTTTCTTATCAAGGAACCACTAGTCAATGAACTTCCCAGGGCGCGCCAATGGGTTGGCACAGGAGGCATCTCTGATCATCGGCCAATGTTTCTAGAGGTGGATGGAATATTACACAAAATCAAGAGCCCATTTAAATTCAATGCGGCATGGTTACAGGACCCATCATACACACAGCTGGTGCACACCTTTTGGCAATCCAATGCCATTAGAGAAGATGAGGACCACTCATCGGGCTTTGTGAGAAAGCTCAGGGAACTTAAGCAGATCACTAAGAAATGGGCCCATCAAAAGCGCATCCGGGACAATATATTTCTGCAGGAGGCTGAACAGATCATCTCAGATTATGAAGAATCATCAGATGGGACTTTCCCCTCATTGTCATGTAAGGAGGAATACCTTGCCCTGATAGCCAAGCGCACACAAATCCTTAGAGAAAGGGAAGAGGGTTGGAGACTCAGAAGTCGAGCCATTTGGCTCACTGAAGGAGATGCAAACACCAAATTCTACCACAAATTTGCTAATGGACGAAAGAACGTTAACACAATTTGGGAGCTCAGGTCTGCACATGGGGATACTGTTGCTTCTCAACAACATCTCTCTAGAATGGCCACCGAACACTTTAGAGATATTTACAAGGCACCTGTTCAAGCAAACATCTTGGAAATTATGAGGGTGGCTGAACTATTTCCTAGATATGTTGAGCAGGAGGATGAGGAGGAACTCAAAAGGGAAGTAACGATGACAGAATTGGAGGCCACACTGAAATGGTTCAAGAAGGATAAGAGCCCTGGTCCAGATGGGTTGACCATTGAATTCTATCTGGCATTCTTTGAATTATTGGGCCAGGATCTCCTGAAGGTAGTTGAAGACAGCAGACAAAGAGGTCGCATCCCCTCGGCTATTAAGTCTACATTCATCGCCCTCATCCCTAAATCCAATGCCCCGTGCACCTTTGATGATTTCCGTCCGATCTCTCTTTGCAACTGCCTCTACAAGATTATTGCTAAGACTATTGCCAATCGACTCAAGCCCATTTTATCCCAGCACATATCAGCGGAGCAATTTGCATTCCTTCATCAGCGCCAGATCCATGAAGCAATTGCCACTGCTCAAGAACTGATGCATACCATGCATACTAAGAAACAAAAAGGTATGATTCTAAAGGTTGATCTCTCGAAGGCCTTTGATCGTACTTGCTGGTTATATCTTCGACTGCTGCTCACGCACTTGGGGTTTCCTTATGAATTCATCAAATGGACCATGAACTGCATCACGGATGTCTCATACAGTGTACTTCTCAATGGGGAAGCTTCCTCATTCTTCACATCGGAAAGAGGGCTGCGCCAGGGCTGCCCTCTTTCACCTCTGCTATTTTTGCTCATCATGGAAGGGCTGAGTCGTATTATAACAAATGCACACAACAGACACCAGCTAATGGGCATTAAAATCACAGAACAGCTTATTTTGACACATCTTCTTTTTGTTGACGACATTCTAATTTTTCTTAATGGAAGTGTCGGGGACTCCACCTCCCTCCATAACTCAATCCATCTCTTCCAACAAGCTACGGGGATGTTGATTAATGTTCAGAAGTCTACCATCACCACTATCGGATGCTCTGCCTATGAATCCGCCTTTGCTAATCAACATTTCCCCTACAGTAACCTGACTCTGGACGATGGCATCAAATACCTGGGATTTCGTCTGAAACCCCTTGGTTATAGAATCGCAGATTCGATCTCGCTGATTACCAAAATAGAGAAGAGACTACAGGTCTGGTATCACCGCTATCTCACTCGAGCAGGTTGACTCACACTCATCAAGGCGGTGATCGAGGCCACACCAGTTTACTGGATGGCACTCACTTGGATTCCTAAGGGCATACTCAATAGAATACAACACATTTGTAGCAGGTTCCTATGGAAGGGGCAACAACCTGGCAGGATCTTCGCATGGGTAAAATGGGACACACTTGCTATACCCAAGAGATGGGGGGGGTGGGGTATCAAGAGGCTAGATCACTTCTCTAAAGCATTGGCAGCTAAACTTGGATGGCAACTACTCACATCAGAAAGCCTCTGGACCAGGGTTGCATGCGCAAAATATATATGGCCTTCGAATGTTATGGACTGGCTATGCCGGGAACAGAGATCACAGCAACACATTTCATCCATTTGGAAGGCAGTCATAAGCACCATTCCTCTGCTCAGAGAAAGCCTCACTTGGCGCATCAAATCTGGAAATGTTGTACGCATTGGCCAGGACCCCTGGGTTGGATGCGGTAATTCTCACAGACTCTCTGATGGTATCATTCACTATCTGAATGGCAGGGGCATCTCGCATATTATGCATATTGGAGACCAAGAAAACTCCTCCTTCCTTCATCAAGCGTGGAGAACAGCTCATGCATTGGACATTCCGGATCAGTGGCAAGAAGAATGGAGTGCATATACAGATGCTCTCACACAAGCGCACATCAGACTAACAGATGGACCCGATGAAATTTTTTGGGCCTCGTCTAAACATGGGCAATACACTCCTAAGCTCGGATACCTTAAGCTCATGGAAGCTTACATACCACCCATTATCCATCCTACCTGGAGGCTTCTCTGGAAACTCAAATCCGCCCCTCGTACCAGACTACTTATGTGGAACATCATCTTCGATAAGATCCCTACCGGTACTAACCTTATGAAGCGCTCCTTCCATGGGCCATTCCGTTGCCATCTGTGTCATCAGGCAGAAGAAAGCACCTCTCATTTATTTTTATCCTGCATTACCACCACCCAATTTTGGAATGGCATCAGATCACAGCTCCCCCAGCTTAAACAGTGGCAAGGACAGAACATTCGGGAGGCCTGGGAGAATTGGTACACAGAACATTCCGGCAAAGCTCTCAACATTCCTCTTCTTATTTGCTGGGCAATATGGATTGCTCGCAATCAAGCTATCTTCAACTTGAAGGAGCCCCACTGGCTGACCATCACTCTTCATACTATAGCAGACTACAACCTGATTCCTGATGAAACCCATTCGGGACCTGCACGCACACTCAGACAGCTGGATATAGACAAATCTAAACCATGGGGTTTCTTCGATGGATCAGCACAGGAGGTGGGGTGTGGGGGAGGAGCCACACTACACCTCAATGAATCACACAAATTCAAATTACAAATACACCTTGGTAGAGGAACCAATAATTATGCTGAGCTTAGTACAGCCATGCATCTCATTCAATTTGCCATTATAAAAGGATGTAGACATCTACAATTATTTGGTGATTCCAAAATTGTATGCAATTGGTTGTCAAATGCATCTCATTGTCATGCATATACATTGAGACACATTCTTGAGGAGGCAAAGAGGTTGATTGTTTCCTTTGACTCATTTTCTTGTCGACATATTTATAGGGAACAAAACAATGAAGCTGACCAACTCTCCAAAGCGGCTGCGCTCAGGCAAGATGAAGATTGGCTGATTCAGGAGGAAAACGAAGGGTCATTCTACCAGTATTACCATAGACCTTTTGTTGATCAGATGCTTATTGGGCGTTAAGGCCCATTTCAGTTTTACTTTTTGTATATATTTTTGCTGTAAATACTTATCGTTACATAATGGCTCCAGCTATGAGCAACCAGACTTTAAATTTTTGTTTATGATCACAGTAACCTTTTGACAGCTCCCTACATGGAGACTGAAGGAATTTTTCTTTGGTATTACACAGTCCATGACTTAACTCGATAGGCCTCGATGCCTCTACTTGAATGCTTAGGCATATACAAAATGTAATTTCTTACTCTTAATAGAAATTACGACTATTCCGAGGGGAAAAAAATGGATATGAAAGATCCAAGACCCCATAAAGAAAAGACAACAAGATTCCTCAAAGATCAAATAAAGGATAAAAGAAAGTTGAAAATTTTGTGGCTCCAATAAGCAACGTTGAAGCAATCAAGAGCCATCAAAAGGTTCTAGCCCCCTTAGGAAGGAGCGTTTACAAAAGATATGCCTGACAAGGAATCTCATACAGGTACCCTAGCATATTTAATGGTTACTTCTTTTCATTTTCTAACTTTGGGCATATAACTAGGGTCTGTAGTATGTATAACATGATTAATTATCAAGGACATTATTAGAACCCTGGAAGAAAGCTTACAATGTCAAAGGGCAGATTTCAAAATAATTATGCCACTAGAAATCATATATCAATTGATCCATCATTCAGGTCCAATATAGAATTCTTCAAATTTAATCTCTATGGACACATTGCCCGTAATTAAAGACATAGGATGGAAGCCTCTAAGAAACAAAATTCAAATATTAGATAAAAGAAAGTTTTAAGGAAAAAGAAACAACAAGTAGATCAAGATAATGAAGATGTCACACTAAATATTGTCTTATAATTTGTGAAGTCAAAAGGATTTGATGAATGCATAGATGAAGATGTCACGATTCATGATGATACAACTGTAGTGCATAGGTAGCAGTATTTTCATTTTCAAAGATATATCATTTGGCAGGTTGACATATGACATATGATAGATAGAATATATAGTCAATGCAAAATTTAGCATCATGGGTAGCTTCAATAGAATAAGGGCTTCATATCGACAAGTGATGGACAGGATTGCAAAAATATTCAGGTAGAATCAAATGTGTCAATTGATGGGACCGTAGTAGGCTAGGGGAATAGAAACATTCATAGAAAGTAAGACAGTCTATTGTAGGAAGCATCAAAGTAACATATTTTGTTAAGGTGAGAGAAACATTTAAAGGAGGAGAGAAGTAGTCCGTTCCAGGAAGAGAAGTGAATCCATTTCATTAGGGGGAGAAACAGTATGTTACAAGAAAATAAAATTAGGCAACTTGTTAGGGGGAGTAACCCTTCACCATTGATGTCAAAGGGCGAGAGAAGGAAAAGAATAATATTGAGGCATGGAGTAAGAGAGAGAAGTTATTGTAAAGGGAGTATGTGTTTCCATGAATGATAAAGAAAAAGATTGTTGAATTGTTTTGTCATTAATTCCAACATTAGTTATTGCATTCTCTTATTGTTTGTCATCAATTGGAAGCTCTATTGGTCAAAACCCCTAGAAAGCCATAGAATTCCCACCCTTGTTGAAACAGTTGGGGATGAAGATTAGGGATCTTGGGATCAAAAACTTTGTCACTGAATTCTTTTCATCATACAAATTCCAATTGTATTTGCCTAATCATGAGATCCCAGCTAGTGGTTTGATATATATGCTTATTTAAAGGTCAAAACCCCAACAAGTAGGAAACAGTAGCCACGCTGCTGATGTGGTGCCTCAAATTGACTAAGGAAACAAATCAAAATGACATAGAACCCGAGGCATAAATGCATTTCTAAAAGAAGATTAAAAATATTTCTACAGACCCTAACTCGGCTATGGTTTTGTGGCTGAAAGTGTAAAAGTGATATATTGAATTAGTTCCCTCCATGTTGCCCTTGATTTAGGTCCAAAATGTATATTTTAAATCGAACATTTTCCCTCCAAGTATACAACTCCTGGAAGCTTCTTTCTCCGCTATAAAAATGGGATTCATTTCTCTTCGAGCGATGGAATAAACTGGAGTAATCAATCTGTGAAATCGTGCATTGTATCACACAATTGAGAAATAAGGGTTTCTCGACACATTTTTCTTTTTCTGTTGTAAATGTTTTCTTTGTATGACAATCTTCACTAATATTGATATTTGGATTCAAGCTTACCAGAGTGCAAGTTATTTAATTAGATGAAATATTGATCATTGGATTCTAATAGGGAAGGCATATCTGCTCCATAATTTTCATCCAGTCTTTTCTCATGCAAGTGTAGCATGTTGCAGAACATTGAAGCATGGAGCATCATGGAATGCACGTAAGATTGAAGTGGAACTCCAATAAAGCTTATTTCCTGTAATGATACTGATCACAGTGCGTCTCACACAAGATGGGGCACACTTCCTTGCAAGACGCAAAAAACAAGGTTATATTTTTTGCAGAAATTGAAGATTCAATTCGTTGGTTCAATGTTCAAGTTTCATAGAGTACAACTATTAAAGGATGCCATTGTTGCATGAATTAGTGAGTGGAGATGTTGTAATGAGAAAGTCATATAATCTAGAACCGAAAGTTGTGGAAGAGGGGCTACATTTGTATAGATAGTGAAATCAATAGGAATGACAGTGTTTTGGCCATGTACCGTTTATGAGCAATGTTGCAGTTATGAACATTGCAGAACTAGTGGAATCATCGGATCGTTCTCCCTCTACATACATCCTGTAGCATGAAGTCAGAATTGACGTGTTGAACCATAAAGCATTGAGTGTGGTGATTTGAGTCCTTTCCTGTTTCCCTTAGAGCATGAGAAACAAATGAAATTAAAGTGTAGCAGTTTCCTAGGATGAATTTCGCTCGTGCCTCTTTCCTCTATGGCCATTCGCATTCACGCCAATCCTTGATCGAAGCTTTCAACCATAAAAAAAATGTTATCAAGGAAGTTGTTGGAGTGAAAATATATACACGTGTGAGAGATGGTGAGGCTAATGCATCACTCCTTGAGTTCATTAGTTAGGTTCTAGAGGGAGACGTATCATTTTCAGCACGCACACGTATTGTCACTAATCTCCATTCATTACATGCGAGAATATTCAAAACCTTAGGGACCTGTTGATTATCTATAGTAGTTATGAAGCCTAAGGAAGTCACATCATCGCAAGACTAGAGTTTTCTTCCACTCAAAGAGCCATGCGCGCACTAGTCTAGCTTCAATGATTGAACTACTAAAGCTATCTTGGAAGTTTAATGGAGTTGGAACCTGTTATTTGAAGTTGTACATGTACTGTTGAGTTATGTTTTTTTAACCTAGGTTTTTACTTTAACAAGTGAGCTAGGTTTTAAGTCATTTCATATGTATTGTTTTAAGTCATTTCATATGTATTGAGACATAACTTATACGCATCATACATATAAAATTTATAAATCGTGATTGTTGACTACCGACACGAATTGTTGAAAGGTAATATGTCCCACGTTGATTGAAAAATATATTGCAGTAACATCATAAGCAGTGGGTCCGAAAGGTAGTATGTGTTGATCATTAAAGGTTCTAAGTTCATCTATCCGAGATAGAAATCTTAGGATAAATAATTTTATAATTGAAATATATTGCAGTATAATTATAAGCACCATTATAAGGAGTGGGATCCAATGGTAGTATGTGTTGATCACTAAAGGTTCTGAGTTTTTTCTATCCTAGATCACAACCTTAAGATAAATAATTTTATTTTTCAATTATAGTGTTCAATTTGTCAAAAGTTTATTAGACCTCCTTTATCACTTTTTTTGCACTTAGAGTTGGACATTTCATTTTGTATAAGTGCCCCCAAAATGGGGTAAAATCTAGAAAATATATTTTTATCATTTTTTATGGGTTATTGAACTCATTGTTGATCCAAATTAGAAAAATAAATAAGCATTGCAACTGCAACTTAGAGAAGAACCTTGTTGAAGACATTAAAAACCTTATTGATGTATTGTGATAGTATGTATAACAATGGATTTGACAAATTTTATGCTACGAGGGTTTGATACTCTCATGTATGTTGATTTGTGAGACTAACAATTGAAAGCACATTTGACTACCATACTTATGCCTCATCAATGTGAGGGTTACGTAATGATGAGGCTAATAGATCCTATGGTTTGGTAGAAGATGTATTTAAGGGTTATGGCATCTTGATAATTTATATGATGAGGAGAGTTATTGTATTTGAGAATATCTAACACATAATTGATTTTTGGATTTGATTTAATATGATACAAGTACAAAGGATGTAGAGAACGAGTGTTATTTGATATATGTTGAGCTTGGCCTTTTTAAGATGACAAGTATTGTATACAATAGAAAGTATTATACATAAGTCTATAATTTAAGTCACTATGTTGGATTGAGTATTCACGTGAATTAAAAAGAATTATTGAGATAAGGTTTGCTGTTCGTGTATTCAAACTAGTGGAAAAACAATTGACGTAGTAAGCAAAATTTGTTGGCAGTATGGTGCGCATTGTTCAAGGTAGTACTTGATGTTGGTGTTGGTTCATGATGGCAGCTAGCTCATGTTGGTATTTATGTCAACCCTATGTAGAATTGTTGATGTTCGGATGCCTTCGTTGTAGTCTGGTAGTAGCTGGTTGCGTTGGCATTGAGATGGTTATGTTGGAATTGATGTCATCTGTTGATTTCATCCTTTGATGATGTAGCTTGATGGTAGAATGGTGTTCATG
Source organism: Pinus tabuliformis (assembly GCA_031772625.1). Taxonomy (NCBI): domain Eukaryota; kingdom Viridiplantae; phylum Streptophyta; class Pinopsida; order Pinales; family Pinaceae; genus Pinus; species Pinus tabuliformis. Next base: position 757,584,192 of record CM062806.1, read on the forward strand.
GAGGTTTGTCTTGTGATGGCATGTGATGGCATGTGCATTGATGGCAATCTTCTGATGAATTATTATGTATTGATTGGAGGCATTGCAGATGTTGGTGTATAGGTGTTGGAGATGATGGCTCAGGTGTCATTCAGGTTATTGAGTTGGCACACTAGTTGAGTTGGAAACTAGGCCTTCATCTAGGTATTCATGCTTGTGTTAATGGATATGACTTGCTCGCATGATGGTTTTACCTTATGATGATGATGATGAAGACGTGATACAATATATTATAGGATTATTCAATTGTGTTGTAGCTTGAGCAGGTGGTTGAGGATATCTGAGGACTTATTGACACTCTTGCCAACCCCTGTTTGTTGGTTTCTAGGCCAACATAGAAGTGACACTTGGGAGAGTTGTTTTTCTAATTTGTAGGGATGTAAAAGGCTATGATAGAGGTTTTGAGACATGTATAGGAGTTGGAGAAGGTGACCAAATAACTTACAGAGGTTTTAGATTCAAGTTTGATGTTTCTACTTAGGTTTTTTCCCCAACTACTGGAATGTAATCATGTGGGCATTGTTAAAAGGCTCCAACTACTAGAAGAAAAGCTTATAAATGCAGTTACAACCTAAATTAGGTAATGTGTTCCATGCGGTTGAGGCTTTCCATGAAATATCTTTTGGATTCCTCACGCAAATTGAGTGAAAATTGGCATGGAAATTCCTAGAGGTTTATAGATTAAGTTGTAAAGGTCAAGACTGATTTGAAAAGTTCCTCCAATGATGTGAAAATTTCTAGTGCATAGGTAGTCAGGATAATCAATTAATTTCGTCAAATTTGTGCACTTTTCATCGCATCCCCATGGTGAATTTAGCCCATCACATTTTATTAACATCATATTGGAGCTAAGTATTAGTTGGTTAAGTATGACAGTCATTGAGTGAAGGCTTGATTGAGTGAGTATGCTTTAGACCTATTGGTGAGAAAGATTGCTTCAGTGTTGGAGTTCTAATGGTAGTAGTTTGCGTAGATCTATTTTCTTAAGAAGTGTTTTGATTCAAAACTTTAGATTGCAAATACGAGAAGCAAAGAATTGTAGTAGAAGTGTTGGTAGTGATGGAAATCTTGGTATAGATGCATATTTTAGATTATCAAACTTTTTTTTTCAAGAGTTGTTGATGTATTTGGAACATAGCCATTGTGGTTTATGTTATTGATTGTATTATGCAACATCCATATTTTGTTGTTAGGGTTTGATATTATAACTGAATATGAGATTTGTTTGTGTTGTTGCTAACATTATTGTTCAATTTATGTTGGATGGATTATGGCCACTGTTTTGTTTTTGTGGAGAGCATATGATTGTGGTGATTATACTTGTTTTATTGATGGTTTCTCGTTGTTGGTGATGGTATTGCTTAGCTAAATCGGTTTCAGCATAAAGTCTTGGGATATAGTTTGATAATCTATGAAATAAGGTCAACATAGTGTAGATGAGAAATAATTCTAAAGCTTCCAAAAAAGGAACAATTTATCCATCCTATAGGAGTTGGATATTAAAGCCAGAGTTGGGCGAGCATCATTGATCATGGTGGCTTTCAGTGAGAGGTACTCTATAGAACCACGTGAGAATATAGTCTTTCGAGATGACAAGTAGAATCGAGTCTCCTAGATAATGGGAGTAAGTTAATTGTATATGAGGTCGATTCTCATAGCTGATGGGAGTTAAAAATCTATGTAAAAGGAACTTTTTTCTTAATAGAATGTTTAGAGCAGTGCAAGAACAACAAGGGTAGTTTTTTTCCCGATGAAATGTTTTCCACCAGCTATCTTGTGTCTCATGTGTTGATTCTTTATTATGCCCTTATGCATGGTTATGTATATCATATGGTTTATTTGTTACTTAAGATTTATACATTCATTTGGAAAAGTTTAGTGAGTTGCTATTAAATAGTGTATGTGATTCACTAAGAGGTTTAAATTGGTAGAAAAAACTACTAAGGCACACGAATGATTCACCCAACCCCTCGCTTAGTAGTGCTCACAGGTTTCAAACAATTGGTATTAAATCAGGGCTCTTGGTTGCAACATGATCACTCGAGAGTAGATCCGAGGTTTGTTGGAGAAAATTTTGAAATTTTATTTCGAAATGACTTCTCAATGAATGGTTATCCTTACTTTTGCAAATTACAAGGTATAGAAAAAAATCTTAAATATCAATTTTTTTTTTGTGTATCTAATATATAGAGATTAGTATGCGAAGGTTGTGGCAAGCCTCCAATTGTAGATGAAGTTTTACATCATGACACACAAGCTAGATGCATAATCTACAAGAATATTCATGATGATGATTTGAAGAGGCTAGTAGGTTTGAAATATTCCAAATATATTTGGGACAAGATAAACTCCACATTTTGAGATGGTACCAACAATAATAAGGAATTTCATAAAAAGAGCAAGAAAAATGAGAACAAGAAGAAGGGCCTTCAAATTAAGAATCTTAGCCACAAGAGTGTCATTCCTCTAGTGCACATGATTCAGCTGATGACGAGAAGAGATTAGAAAATCTCGAACCCAAAGGTATAAATATTAATGATTTTATATTGCGTTATAATTTTGATGATTTATATTTTGATCATGATAAAGTGCATAATGAATATGAGAATGCTATTAAGGTTCTTAGAGATGACATTTCTAGACTAACAACTGAATGAAAGGATCAAGAAAAATTATTGTAGATATGTGATGATAAGGAGGCCAATCTCGAGAAGAGATTGTGAGATTAAATATTAAGTTCACTGAATCAAAAAGTGTTAGAGAAGATATGAGGAAGAAATATAAAGAGAATGAAGATAAGTGTGATAAATTAGAAGTTGAAGTGTTCTCCTTGAAAAAGAAGTGGAATATGGAGAAGAAAATTGTAGCCTTTAATAGTTTGCTTGAGATCTAGATATCACCGTTGGATAAATCTATTATTGGATTTCAGAAGGGCTAGTCTAGTTTGCATGCATGCCAAAACACTAAGGAATAACCCAAGAAGCCTGTCAAAAACAATAGCAGCAGAAAGAGAAACAACCAAGGAAACAAGAAGCAGAACCAACAACAAATCAAGTAGCAAAACCCATAATGACTAAAAATAAAACCTCAAGAAGCTTCATATTTCAAGAAACATTTTTCTCCTAGAGAGGATGATGAAAAATTTGTAAAATTTCATAATAAAAAATGTCCTTTTGTTCCTTTCTTGCATAACATATAATTCTACAATTTTCACATATTTGGGTATGTTCCAACTAATTGCAGAAGAAGAGAATATAGATCTAATTAATGGAGCTTGCAGTAATATTAACAACCAAGGAGATTGTCCAACATGTATAATCATGGCTTTTATGCTTATTTCTATTTATGTAATGTTTTTGGCCATAAGGAATCTGATTCCAGATTTAACGAATGGAGGAGAAGCTCATTAGATGCAAGGTAGAGATCTAGCATGATCAGCAAGATATTTTATCATCTTTCTTTATGTCATGGCCATGTGGGGTGTTACACATGTAAAATTTTCGGATATACCAAAAGACTATTTGTTTCCACATAATTCAAGGAAAAACTAGAAAGAAAAGCCAAAGAAGAGTGGAGGTAACAGAAATTCAGTGAAGGAAGAAAAGAATCAACCACATATTGTGTGGAGAAAGGAGTAACAACTCTTCAAGTAGTGAAAATCATCCCCTCCTACAGTGCATGATTGTTTCTCGCATATTTACAGAGGGCTGTAGAATTCATGAGAGGTGCATAACCTCAGAGGGAGTACATGGTATCAATAGAACTTGAGTTAATTTGATCCTCATGCAAATTCAGGTCTACAGGATCATCCTGTCTATTAGAGGTATATTGCGCTCAGGGGGAGCTATGTATGCTATGAGTTTTTCATGCGTAATTTTATATTTTATTCATTGTTTTTCACTCAGTCATTTGTAGTTGCATTACATATGTTTTCTGAGTGAAATTAGTACATTTTTCATCCACATATATGTTTTGGTATCACTCACAAGTTGTTTGAAAATATTATACAACCATGCATAGAAGAAGTTCGTTTGCACACAATGTACAAACTTGAAATGGGACATGGAGAAACCATGTATTTGTCATTAATGATTCATCATTTTATATTGGTTGATAGTCCAATCAGTAGTATGTTTATTCATCATGGTGATATGCATTTATGCAGGAGTCTTATGGGATCATTTTGCAGTCACATGTATGGGCTAATGTTGATGTAACGATGATATTTCATTGAGTCATTGGTCCATAGGAGAATATGATAACAACCATGTATATATTGATATATTCATCTAAAATGCTCATGAAGCCATGTACTTGTATTGTATGTGTCAATGGGTCATTTAGTCATTAGGCGTGAAGTCATGTTTTGGTCAAATGAGCTATGTATGAGGTCTAACGTTGTTTCTACAACCATCTATTTATCATTTTTTATGTCCTTTAGTCATGGTCATGCGAACTCTATTTCCATGTGGTGATTAAATGTGTGCAAAAGAATCCTTTTTCGCAATGGATGTGGTTCGTTATAGGTTGGAGTTGATTTTGCATATGGCATGTATTCGGGACCTTATTTTCTCTTGTTTACTTCAGCTATCCATTGTTTCCATTATGGTCCCTTTGAAGGTGTTCATGATGTGCCTCATGCTATGCTTTGACTATTGGGGTTCTTGAGCTCATTATATGAGTAGAGAGGTTGATGATGGCCATTTATTTTGTTGCTATGTGGTTTCTATGTGGAAGAGTATTGGTTAGTGAATCATGTGTATATTGTTGCATATAATTGATGTTTCTCATAGTTGTTATTATGATGATGTTCATAGATTCTTGTTTGTTGCATCATGTGCATATTATTGCATGTTGCTAGAGGTTGTTTGTTGGATATGTTGCTTTGAATAATAATTGGTTATATGTGATGGTTTGTTGCTGATATTAGAATTATGGATGATTGCTGATATGTATTATATTTTAGCCATGTAGGGATCAATTACTCTAGTATTTTTGTTCCTGTTCTTAGTGCCTGATCAGATGTAGTTGAACCTTTTCCATTGAAGTCAAAGGGGGAGTGACAGAGGAGATTGATATGGAGTTTTTGTGTGGTTTCCATCAATGCCAAAGTGGGAGATGGTCAGCATTATGGTGTGCATTGTTCCAACTAGACGATGTTGTAATTGGTTCATGATCGAAACTAGGTCATTTTAGCATTGATGTCAACCCTATCTAAACTAGTTGAAGTTTGGACGTCTTCCTTGTACCATTGTAGTGGCCAGTTGAGTCTCCATTGATTTTAACACTTGATGCCATGGTTGGATGATGTAGCTTGATGGTAGCATGGTGTTCATGGATGTTTGTCTTGTGATGAAATGTGTTGGCATATGCATTGATGCCAATATTTCGATGCCTTATTATGTATTGATTGAAGGCATTGAAGATGTTGGTGTATAGGTGTTGGAGATGATGGCTCAGTTTTCATTCATGCTATTGAGTTGGAAAATAGATAAGTTGGAAACTAGGCCTTCATCTAGGTATTCATGCTTGTGTTCATGGATATGACATGCTGACATGATGGCTTGGCCTAATGATGATGATGGATATATGCTACAGTATGTTACAAGACTATTCAGATGTGTTGAAACTTAAGCAGGTCATTGATGAGATCTAAGGACTTGTTGATATTGATGACAACCCTTGTTTGTTCATTTCTAGGTCAACATGGAAGTGACACTTGGAAGACTTATTTTTCTCATTTTTAGAGGTGTCAAAGGCTATGGAAAATGTTTGGAGGCATGTACAGGAGCTAGAGAAGGATAGCAAACAAATCGCAGAGGTACTGAACTGAGGTTTTATGTTTTTCCTTATGTTTTTCTCCATACGATGGAATGTAATATTATGGGAGTCATTGAAAGGCTCCAACCATTAGCAGACAAGCTTATCCATGTGGTTGGAACCTAAATTAGGTAATTTTGTCCATGAAGTTGAGGATTTTCACTAAAAGTCCTCTAGATAAATTGGATGAAAATGTACATGGAAATTCCTAAATGATTCTAAATTATGTTGTAAATGTATGGAATGGTTTTAAGAGGTCCTCCAATGATGTGAACACCTTTAGTGGAAAAGTAGTGGGGATACTTGAATGATTTCATCAAATTTGTGCACTGTTGATCCCATCCCTAATAGAATTTATCCAAGCACATTTTATATACATCATTTTGGAGCTAAGTATTAGTTAGTTGAGTATAATAGGGAGTTAGAGAATACTACATTAAGTGAGTGTTCTTCAGACCTATTGGTGAACAAGATTTCTTCAGTGTGTGAGCTCTAATGGAAGTAGTTTGATCAGATCTATTTGTTGTTGTAGTGTTTTAATTTAGAACTTCAGATTACATATTAATGAAGTAGATAATTATACTAGAGGTGTTTTTAGTGATCAAGAGATTGGTACAAATACACATTTGATATTCTCACGCTTGTTTTTCTAGGATCCACTGATGCATTTCGCACATAAGCATTGTGTTCCAGGTTTTTGATTGTATTATGCAACATTAATATTTTGGTTGGAGGGTTTGATATTATGGCTAAATGTGAGATTTGATTTTTCTTCTAGTAACGTTACTGTTAAGGTTTTGTTGGATGGAATGTGGCACTATTTTTCTTGGGTGGATAGAATATGATTGTGGGGATTTTACTTTAATTATTGATGTTGTCTTATTGTTGGAGATCATATTGTAGAGGTGAATTAGTTTTGAGAAAAAATTCTTTGGATTGAGTTTGAATTTTTTGTTAAATGAGGTCCACATAGAGTAGAGGAAAAATGACTTCATGGGAGAGGAGCAATGATTTTGAAGCTTTAGCAAAAGGAACAGTTTCTCCATACAATTGGATTTGGATAGTCCAATTATATTTGGACAAGGATCATTGATCGTGATGGCTTTCAGTGGATTGTAGTCCCTAGATCCATGTGAGAGCATGGCCTTCTGAGTTGATCAATAGAATCAACTCAACTGGCTGAGGTGATTCTACTGATTTTATATGAGGTCGAGTCTCCTAGCAGATGGGAGTCAACAATCTATACAAAAGAAACATTTTCTTTAATAGAATATTCAAAGTAGCACAACAACAAGAAGGGTAGTTTTTCTCTCAATGAAGGCTTTTCCAATAGATATCTTGTGTCACATGTGTTGATTATTTATTGTGCTCTTGTTCGTGGTTATTCTTTTCATATGGTTTATTTTCTACTTATGAATTATTCATAGGTCGAAAAATGTTTAATGAGTTTCTTGTAATTAGTTTGTGTGATTAAGTAATAAGTTTAAATTAGTAAAAAAGTTTAATAAGATACACTATTTATTCACCCCTCCCCTCTCATTAGCGCTCAAAGCTTTCCAACAATTAATATTAGAGAAGGGCTCTTGGTTGCAGCTTGATCACTGGAGAGTAGATCTGAGGTTTCTTGGAGAAAAAAATGATTTTTTTTCGAAATGACTTCTCAAGGACTGACTATCCTTACTGCTACAAATTACAAGGTATGGAGCAAAAATGTTAAAGCAAATTTTTTTTCTTATGTATCTATCATTTGGAGATAATAATTTGAAGGTTCTAGCAAGGCTCCAATTGCATATGAATTTTTGGAGCATGATGCAAAGTTATATGCATAATATACACGAATATTCATGATGATAGTTTGAAGAGGCTAGTAGGTTTAAAATATGCAAAATATATTTGGGACAAGATAGACTCTGTATTTTGAGATAGTACCAACAGTACAAACGAATTTGAGAAAAGGAGCAACAAAAAGGAGAAAAGAAGAAGAACAAGAAGAAGGAACTTAAAAATCAAGAATCTTGGCAACAAGGGTCTCATTCCTCTATTTCACATGACTAAGCTAATGATGAGAAGAGATCAGGAAATATCAAATCCAAAGGTATAAATATTAATGATTTTCTATTGATTTATAATTTTAATGATTTATATGGTGTTCATGCTCAAGAGCATAGTGAAGATGAGAATGTTATTAAGGGTCTTAAAGCTTCTATTTCTAGTCTAATAGCTACATGCAAGGATAAAGAAAAATTATGGCAGATATGTGAAGATAAGGAGGCCAAGCTCAAGGAAGATGTTGTTAGCTTAAAGATTAATTTGGCTGAATTATAAAGAGTTGAAGAAGGTATGTGGAAGAAGTATAAAGAGAAAGAAGATAACTGTGATAAACTAGAAGTTGAAGTGGTTTTCTCAATAAAGGAGAAAAATATGGAGAAGACCATTGTAGCCTTGGATAGTTTTATTGAGATCTAGAGATCATAATTGGATAAATATTGTTTGGGATTTCAAAAGGGTGCATCTAGTTTGCATGTAGGAAAAAACACCAAAGAATATCCAAAGAAGCATGTAGTAAACAATACTAGCAGAAAGAGAACCAACCAAGGAATCAAGATGTAGAACCAATGGCAGAACAAGAAGAAAAATACATAACAGCATAAAATAAAACATCAACGAGCTTCATATTTCACAAAAAAAATTGCTTGAAGAAGGGATCATGAAATATCTTTAAAATTTAAAAGGAAACAAAGTCCTTTTGTTTCTTTCATGCATAATATAGAATGTTACAACCATCTCAGATTTGGGCATGTTGTAGCTAATTGTAGATGCAAAACCTATATAACTAATCAATGGAAATTGTAGCAATATCAGTATCCAAGGAGATTGGCCAATAGGTATAATCATGGTTTTTATGGTTATTTCTATTTATGTAGCCTATTTTTCCATAAGGCAGCTGATTATAGATCTAAAAATTGGTGGAGAAGACCATTACATGCAAGGTATAGATCGGGCATGAGTAGTAGGATACTTGATCCTCTTGCTTCATATCTTGTCCATCTGTAGCATTACATATGTCATAATTTTTACCATATGGAAAGAGACTATTTTTTTCCCATCATTCAAGGACAAATCAACAAGGCCAACAAAAGAAGAGTGGACGTAATAGAAAACCAGTGAAGGAAGAAAATAAGCAGCCAAATGTCATGTGGAGAAAGAAAGAGAAAAAACAATTCAAGTAGTGAAAAGCATCCCCTCCTACAATGCAACATTATTTCTTGCATATTTATAGATGACTGCAGAGATCATGAGAGGTGCATAACCTCAAGGGGAGTGTACGTTAGCAGCAAGACTTGATGAGTTCATTTAAGCCTCATGCACATTCAGGTCCACAAGATCAGCTTATGTATTGGAGGTAGATTGAGTTCAAGGGGGTCTATGCATGGTATGATTTTTATATGTGTCATTTAACATTTTCTTCATTATTTTTCGCTTAGTTATTTGTAGCTTCTTTACATATATTATCTATGTGAAGGTAATACATTTTTCAGCCACATATATGTTTTTAGTAGCACTGACAAGTTGGATGAAATGATGGTATAGAGAGGCAAAGTAGGAGTTCAATGCCACATGATGTATAAATATGACATTGGACATGGACCAACCATGTATTTGTAATTGATTTATAATTTTATGTTGGTTGATAATCCAATGAATATTATGTTGATTCATCATGGTGATAATCATGTATGGAGGAGTCTTATGGAGTCATTTTGTAGCCACATGTATGGGATAATGTTGATGTAACAATCCTTATATGCCATTGAGTCATTGGTCCATAGGAGGTGATCATTGAAACCATGCATTTATTGATATATTCATGTAAAATGCTCATGAGTCCATGTACTTGTATTGTATGTATTATTGGTTCATTTACTCATGAGTCATGATGTCATGTTATGGTCAAATGAGTTATGTATGAGGTTGGATATCAGTTCCCAAACATGTATTTATCATGTATATGTCATTAAGTCAGCGTTATGTGGAGTCTATGTCCATATGGTGCTTCTATTCGTTGAAAAGAAGCATTTTTTGATCTGGAAGCAATTCATTGTAGGTTGGAGTTGATTTTAGAGATGCCATGTATTTAAGGGGAACATCTTATTTTATTTTGATTACTTCAGTCATCCATTGTTGGAATTATGGTCTTGTTGGAGGTGTTCATGATGTGCCTCATACTATGCTTGACTATTGGGGTTCTTAAACCCATTATATGAGCCGAGAGGTTAATGATGGCCATTGACTTTCCTGGTATGTGGTTTCTATGTCAAAGAGTGTTGGTTGGTGCCTCGTGTGCATATTGTTGCATATACTTGATCATGCTCATAGGTGCTATTATGGTGATATTCATAGATTCTTGTGTGTTTCCTCTTCTTCGTATTGTTGCATGTTGCTAGAGGTTGTTGGTTGGATATGTTGCTCTAAATGATGATTGGTTATATGTGTTGCTTTGTTGCTGATATGAGAAGCATGGATGATTGTTGATGTGCATTGTTTTTCAGCCATGTAGAGATCAATTTCTCTATTGTTTTTTCTTTAGTTCTCATTTCCTTATCATATGGAGCTAGCCATTTGCCATTGATGTAAAATGGGGGAGTGATAGAGGTGATTGGTATGGAGTTCGTATGTGGTTTACATCAATGCCAAAGGGGGATATTGTTGGAATTATGGTGTGCATGGTTCCAACTAGCTGATGTTGACATTGGTTCATGATGGAATCTAGCTCATGTTGGCATAAATTTCAACCATATGTAGACTAGTTGATGTTTGTATGTCTTCCTTGTAACCTGGTAGAAACAAGTTGAGTTGGCATTGAGATGGTTATGTTGGAATTGATATCAACCCTTGATGTCAACCTTTGATGATATAGCTTGATGGGAACATTTTGTTCATGGAGGTTTGTGTTATGATGCCATGTGTTAGCATATGGCATTCATGTCAACCTTGTGATGCCTTATTATACATTGATTGGAGCCATTGGAGATGCTACTCTACAGGTGTTGGAGATCATGGCCTAGGCGTCATTCATGTTCTTGAGTTGGAAACTAGTGCTTCATCTATGTTTTCATGCTTGTGTTCATGGAGATGACCTGTTGGCATGATGGTTTTGCCTTATGATGATCATGGAGATGTGCTACAATATGTTATAGGATTTTTCAGATGTGTTGTAGCTTAAGGAGGTTGTTTTGGAGATCTGAGGACTTGTTGGAACTCATGTCAAACTTACTTTGTTGTTTTTTAGATCAACATGGCAGTGACACTTGGAACACTTGTTTTTCTCATTTGTAGAGATTTCAAATGTTGTGATAGAGGCTTGGAGACATGTACTAGAGCTGGAGAAGGTAACCAAACAACTGGCAAAGGTTTTAGACTCAGGTTTGATATTTATAATTAGGTTTTTCCCCAACCACTGGCATGTAAGCCTATGGAAGCAACTGAAAGGCTCCAACCACTACCAAACAAGGCTATCCATGTGGATGGATCCTAAATCAGGTAATTTTTCCATGAATTTGAAGCTTTCCATGAAAAATCCTCTACATTCCTCATGCAAATCAGATGAAAAATGACATGGAAATTCCCAGAGGCTTCTAGATTTACATGTTAAGGTAAAGAATGGTTTGAAAAGGTCCTCCAATTATGTGAACAAGTTTAGTCCACAAGTATTGTGGATAGTGAATTTATTTCGTCAAATTTGTGCACTCTTGATCCTAGCACTAAGGTGAATTTCATCCAACATATTTTATATACATCATTTTGGAGTTGAGTATTGGTTGGTTGAGTATGATAGTGAGTCAGAGAATCTTACATTGATTGAGTGTCCTTTAGACCTATTGGTGAGAAATATTGCTTTAATTTATGATCTCTAATAGCGGTAGTTTGATAATATATATTTGTTGAAGTAATATTTTGATTCATAATTTCATATTTTAGATCAAAGAAGTTGAGAATTGTAGCATAGGTGTTGGTAGTGATGGAGAGCTTGGTATAGCTCCATATTTGAGATTATGACACTTTCTTTTACAGGACCTACTAATGCGTTTGGGACATAGCCATTGTGTTTTATGATGTTGATTTTACTATGCAACATTCATATTTTGATGTGAGGGTTTGATATTATGGTTGAATGTGAGATTTATTTTAACTTATGGTGACATTATTGTTTAGTTTTTGTTGGATGGATGTGGCCACTACTTTTCTTGAGTGGAGAGCACATGATCACGGTTATTTTACTTGAATTACTGATGGTGTCTTTCTATTGGAGGTCATATTGTAGAGTTCAATCAGTTTGAACAAAAAGTCTTGGGATCTAGTTTGAAAATTTATGAAATGGGATCCAAATAGAGTAGAGCAGTAGTGACTTCATGAGAGAGAAGCAATGATTTTGAAGCCTTAGCGAAAGGAATAGTTTCTCCATCCAATCAAAGTTGAAAATTTTAAAAATGGGGTCCACATAGAGTAGAGTAGTAGTGACTTCATGAGAGAGGAGAAGTGATTTTGAAGCCTTAGCAAATAGAAAAGTTTCTCCATCCAATCAGAATTGGATATTCCAATCGAAGTTGGGCAAGGATTGATGATCATTGTGGATTTCAGTGGATGGTATGACATATATTTGTGTGAGAACACAGTCTTTTGAGCTGATCAATAGATTCGAGTCTCATGGCTGATGGGCGGCAATAGATTATATATGAGGTCGAGTCTTCTTGTTTATGTGATTCATCAATATATGTAAAAGACGCAAATTTTTATTAATAGAAAATTGAGAGGAGCATAGTAGTAGAAAGAGCGGTTTTATTCCTCATGAATGGTTTTCCACCAGATACCTTGTGTCTCATGTGTTGATGGTTTCTTGTTCTCTTGTTCACGGTTATGTTGCTCATATGGTTATTTTTTTACTTATGATTTATGCATAGATCTGCAAATGTTTAATGAGTTGCTGCTAATTAGTATGTGTGATTCAGTAAGAAGTTTAAATTGGTAAAAATTGTTAATAAGCCACACTATTGATTGAACACCCCACTCCTTAGTAGTGATCATAGGTTTCCAACAAAGCGGTTAAGGTTTGATCTGTTAATCATAAATAATTCAAATTTCTACTGATTTTATTGTGCCTGTATTGTATATTGTGAGAGTCAGTACTTCATTTTGATATTTGATTTTGAGCACATATGGATCCAATCTGAAAATTGTGAAACGTGGTGCAATGTGGTGAGATCAAGGTTGGAGCCTTCAAGAAAAGTGGAATCTTGTTGAGCAAGGTGGTAGGGTGGTGCAAGGAAGGAGAGTGGAGTCTCCTTCAAGTTGGAGCTCGAGAGTTCTTTAGGATGGCAGGGTGGTGCTAGCGCATGTTCAAGCCTATGCAAGGCATTCGAGCATCCATCCACTAGCAACATGTAAATAGAGTGTTGGAGAATACTTCAAGTCAAAGGTTATAAACCTATGCATTTAAGCATCCTTCTAGCAGCAGTTGGTAAATAGGGTGTTATTGCATCCTTCAGATGTAGCCTATAAACCATAAGGTTGGAGCCTCCCTCATTTGTACCTAAAAATGATGGAAGTTGGAGGATCCTATTGATTGATTATTGAATACGAATATTAATACGTGTTCGGTGTTTTTTCTCTCAAAATAGTTTCAACCTCAAAATATCTGGTGTTTATTATCCTTATTTTGTGAATTATTTAATGGTGTTAATGTTTATTTATGTTTAACTAATGATCATAATGTTTAATAATCTAAAAAGTTAAAAATACTAATTGAAGTAAGAAATATTTATTCACCCCCCTCGAGTATTTCCAATAGGGACAAGTTTTTGTGAGTGGGATCTATAGAATATTTGGAGCCCATAAGGTAAAAAAAATTCTTATAATGCACTAGGCTTTGAGATATCCTTAGATAAACCAACTTGGAAACCCTAGGAGGATAATGGCATAGCCAAACACATTGCTGTGAATAGAAAATGATGTTTGCTATGTTGTTGGTAATACAATACGGTTGTGTAATGTATTCCATATTGAATAAAATCAACATATGGAATTTATGTAAGGGTGATATCATGTTGTTAACTAGCACATGAATGAAAGAAATGTGCCTATTCTTATACTTATAACACTTTTCATGTGAATGATTGAAGAAAGGGAGACTAAAAGTTAAATTTAAAAATAAATGCGTATGAGTAGCATGGAATATGTGCATGTATGGTATATTCATGTATGAGAACATGTGTAATGGTATCTAAGTGAGTAGGGAAAGTAGTAAGAAAAGATGAGATGATGATCTATCTAGGAAGGATTAATGATGGTTATGAAGTAGAAAATCCTAGAGACAAAGCCATCGTAGTGAAATTTGTGCCTTATGACATATATTAATCTTCATGAGTTATGTTATGGCAAATATGTTGTGCTCTTTCGATAAGCGAGAGAGATGCCTTGGCTATAAGAAACCATAATTCTTGAGTCTCTTATAATGCAATCATCCCTTCGCAATGAAATGGATGACTCGAGGGACTTGCAAGTTCGGGCAGAGCATTCCTAAACTTGTAAAGTGTGTGATTTAAAGGGGAGACTTGAATGCATTGGTTCTCAAATATTCATGTACATACTCACTGGGATAGTAAATGCATTGGTTGTGTCCTAGAAGAAAATGAGTTGGACTTATTCCCTATGTAAGTCTTGTGAAGCTATAGATCATGATGTAGGAATGTGTTAGAATGTTAAGAATTCTAGTCGTAACTAAATTGTGAAAAGTAAATGTCATTACTATAGACGGAAATTAAAAACATGGACAATGTTGTTGATATGAAATTGGCATATTCGTTCTTCTACATAGAATGGTTCTATATATAGTAGAACATTGAGGACAATGTTCCCAAAAGGGTGGTGTGATTGTGCACCTATTTGATTACCCAAAAGTTTATATTGTAATTAAGAACCTAAAATTTCAAGGTCCCAGAATTTATAGTATGAGTTGAAAATTTGTTATGAGATGTAATGTTTTATTTTATTAATAAAATATGTTAGTATTGAAAAATGGAGAAAGGCAATAGATTATGATGCCTCGGAGAAGGGGAAAACTTGACTTAAGAGGAAAAATATATGGTTATATTTACCTTTGTTGTGATGATGAGTCTTCAGAATATACCTTGGGTGAATTTTTCCCTTTGCTGTGATGTTGAGTCCTCCCACGAAGATAAAAGGTTTATTAAGATGAGGGTCCATGCATGATTATAAAAAAAGGATGTATGAGAAATCAAGGGGTTTTTTTCTCTTGGCTCTTAATATTTTAGTTTTTTTTCTTCTTTTACTCTCTCATACATCTCTCTCTCACTTAGAAAATTTGAATCATAAAAAGGATTGGTGATACAACCTAGAAAGGATAAAAACTTATAGTTGGTTAAGGGTTATGACTGATAATTTATGTTATAGGGAATAAATGTATTGCAACCTATTTTCATTGGACTAAATGGCTCTGATTACTAGGATTCATCTTGGTTGCATGTTGCATGTAGAGCACTAAAGAGGGGAAGGTTGAGGAACCCTAGAGATAAGAGAGTGAATTTGTTGTATTTTGAAGGCTTACATTGTATTTTATTAAATGGGAGCTTAGCCAATGATGAAAATGTTGATCAATGAATTTTCTCATGTGTCGGAGAATGATAATGGCCTTCATTTCTAGAGTTAAAATTTGGTTTGAATATGGGGGTGTGAGTTACCCCTAAGTTAAGTTCTCAACATAAATATTGTAACATGTTTATAAAATTCAGCCCATGTGACATTGAATACTTTACCAAGTTACAATGTTTTATTTATTTTTAATTCATATTATGCCCATTATAAGTTTTTTGGTTATTTCGTTACTAACACACGATGGATAATTTACATTTACAATTTTAGGCTTAATCCTTACATTATGAGACATTGATTTATAATTTTATTTTCGAAATATTACCTTCTTCTAATGCAAACGTCGGTTATGGTAATTTTACTATTTAAATTATATCCCAATGTTGTACATATTATTTAATATGTTTATTTCAACTATGTTAGTATTTGACCATGTTGAATTGTTAACTTTGTTCAGCATAAACTTGTCTAAATCCAAGCGTAAAGTTTATGACTTCATCACTATATCTTAGGATTTTATATGCATAAGTGGTATGGTTGCTATTCTATTTAAATTCCTTATGGTACCATGGCTTAATTATAGAGAGCGTCCAAATGTGATACATTTCATGTGATAGGGGCCACGCGGTTTGAGTCGTTGAGCTACCCCATCCCCGAGTCATGTTGAGTAGCAATGTGGACAATGGAGATCTATTCTAAGCCTTCAACAATGGAGATATACCTTTGCATGGTTAGGGTAATAAACTACCCCTCACTCATTTTCCACCTTCACAATTTGCATGCTTCTTTCTTAGAGAAAATATATACAATTTTAGGAAAAGCACGGTCCTATGGTTTTTTCCTCTCACTAAACTTTCTACCGCCATAAATATTTGTTAAAGTTGAAGTTTTCTTCATCTATTATTAGGCACATTGATGCCAATGGAGGAAATTTTTCACTCTCAAGTTATTCTCATACCCCTAGTATCTTCCCAAGTTTGGTTTTATTCTTTCTACTTGTATGAATTTAGTGGTAATTTTTTTTTTGTCTCTATTATCACTATTCTTGCAGGAGAGTTTTAGCTTCCCTCCCTTCTGGCTGTAGGATTTTCTGGTGCTTTCAACATCACCCCCCCAAATTTCTAAGGTGAAGTAAAGATTTTTCTTTCACTTCTTTCTAAACCTTTAGTGTGGATGTTTCTTTTTATTATAGTGATATTTCCTACCTTATTTGATAACATTTCTAATACAAAACCTTCATTGTGATTTTGTAGTGGTGAGGAGTTTCCTCTGCCCTTTTGAAGTCGTTGTTAGTCCACTGTTTCTTCAATTTTATTTGGTTATTTTTCTTCCATTATAAGTTATGGTGTACAACTAAGGTAACATTGTAAGTTAGTATTCATTCTAGTCATTGGAAACTTGTGGGAAAAATAGTATTTTGAGGGTTTTCTTATTAATCTTCTAGAATCCTCCACGTATTTATTCTTTTGATTCATGGCCTTATCATCGGTCTTCTCTTGGATTTTCTTCATCTGGTCATGTCTGTGCTCTTCCATGTTGAGACATAGTTAATTCTAGCTTACCTTAAAATAAATTTTATGAATAACCCAAGGGCTACCACTCAATGATATGCATTTTCTTGATATTTTTCTTTCATAATAAGAACAATGCCAGAATATTGTAACTAAAACAATTTATAAGGGTTGGTAAATAAGTGTTTCTCCCTTTTGTTGCAACAACCAATATTTATTTATTTTGGCTACAATGATAAGATAACTTAGCTCAAGATTTATGAATATTTGATAATTCTAAATTATTGAATGCTTGTAATGTATTTGGTTTCCTCTGTTACATACAACTATCATGAAGGGTTTATCTTTTCATTAGGAATACATAGGAATTATATTTTATTTAGTTATATTAATACATAATGTATTTCTTCTGAATTTACATCTCAATTTTTTTTAATTTACAGTCTATTGAGTATTAATTTTTTACATATATAAATATTACATGCATAATTAATACTATAGGTAAGTCTATAGGCCAAGGTAACTTTGTAGACTCCTCTTGTTAGGTTTCTACACATGGTTCTTGAAGAGCCACAATTAAATATGAACAAGGGATACATGCACACATGCTTTAGCAAGGAACACTTTTCTTATCATTGACCTGTATGCATGTGTTGTGCAACTAAAACCACCCTCAAAAAAATTTCCCTAGCTTCGTTTTGGAGCCTCCCTACCAACCTCTGATAGTAGCATGTCCTGCTTTGCCAGGTACACAATCTTCAATGATTTTCTTACAAAATGTTAGCCTGTTCATCAGAGCTTGTTGCACTCCCCTCATAGGTTGTTCCTCGAGACTTGGTCTAGTAGTAGGTTGTGTAGCTCCCTCAAGAAATTGCACAATTTAAGAGGGAAATCAACCTTTCGTCCATAAATTTCACATTTTTATATGCATCCTACTAGGCTCTAGAATTACGCAATTCTACCAGTCATGCTTCATCCAGAAAATTGCACAGTTCTTCCAAGAATGGCTACTTAGCCCAGAATTTGCACAATCCTGGGCAGTGGTCAGCCGCTCTTTCCAAAAATTGTGTAGATCTTCTGGATAGCCAACCTAGCTCCCTTCTAAGAATGCACATTTTTATCCCAACAATTGAGTAGACTGATTCATGTGTAGCTGAGTTGACAGTTCCTGATGGAACTAAGCAAAACTAATTTGCATGCATGGGCTGATTCTCCCAATGCAGCATGTAAAGGCATCCCTTGATTTAGGGATCTGCTTTTAGCAGCTGGGGGTTGCATGTAAGAATAATTTCATAAAACTCCCACCAAGTGTTACTCTTCCTAGATTTGTGGCTTGTGCATCACATCTTTGATTTTATAAAAAATCATGAATCGGATGCTATAGAGCTCATTCCTCACATCACCCTTGCAATTCTTACATCCCACGTTGCATCTAGGAGTTGTCGTCACATTCACCTCAGTTGTTTTGGGGTAAGCCCACTGTTCATGGCTTGCGCTTCATTTCTGGCGCTTTTTGTGTTTTTCTTCCTATGAATACTGTCTTCTTGATTTCAGTGAGTCCTCTCTATCATTTTGATACATACGAGCTTGTACTAGCACCATTTCAGTTTTTGTGACCATCTCACTGTTGTCGTGTGCATGAAATTGTTTTTCACGAACGGTCGTTGATTCAGTGACCTACCTCACCCACATGCATGTTGTTCTATTTTCTGAATCTTTCATCCACCGTTTGCATGCACGATCATTTACTTATGTTTACACTCATTATCCCCATGCATTCACATTCACACTCACTTTCAGTCACCTGTTGGTGAGTCGGGGCAGCCTTGGCCTAGACTATGCCTCACCAAGACAACATTGCGCAATCCTGAGAGGGAAGGCTCTATCTTCCTCTAAGTAAATGTGCATTTCTACCCATTAACTATCCTCTAGTATTGCATTCGTAATTTTGAGGGACAGTGATTGTTGGCTTAGAAAATTGTACAATGCAGTCATTGAGCCTGCAACCATTTCCTGTTGAGATTGCGCATTGCGCAATTCTAGCAGTCAATAGTCAGGTTGGACTGTGCATTATTCAGTTCCAATAGTAAGTTAGCCTCTTGAAAGGCTAGATTGTGCCTTGCGTAGTCTTGGAAATCAGTCTCCCAACCTCTCCTAGTGGATATTGCACAACCTCCATGATTAGTCACACATGTGTGTTGCAAGTCAGTTCTCAAGTTCATTTTGGTTTTTGACTGAGAGATTGCTTGCAAAGTGTTGTCGTGTCTCTAGGTACCACAGGTGTTGATTTTCCTCTCGGCAGTATAGGTGTAATGGTTTCTAGGAGAGAAGAGTCGAAGACACCGTTCAAAGCACACTTGGGGATGCAGTCAATCAAATGTCTATATACTTGCCTACCCATGAAGAGATCAAGTTGTTCATAGATAGGGACATCAACATATGATGGCAACAACGTCACAAAATGTAGCACCTTGAACAACAGTTGAAGGAAACATACTAGATGCAACGAATGCAAGAGGAAGGTTGTTGGCGAAACAGAGGCAGAACAAAGTTGCAAGATCAAGCAGATCAATTTGTAATGAAAGAAACTTTGGATACTCAGGCTTTGAAGTGATAGCGCAACATGAAGATTTTATGAAGACAGAGAATGGAACAAAGAAGGAGTTGCATGTGTTGAAGCAGAAACTCAAGGAAGAGTAGGAGCTACATAAATGAGAGAATGGGTTGTAACAAGAATAGGTACAACAACATGCACAACATGCACTCACGGATGAAACTATGCTTGTAAAACTTAAAGATCCATCCCAGTAGTATGCACAGAGTAGACATGTTGAGAATTGTTGTTGATCACATGCAAGGGAATTCAATAGCATGCATGTCATTATGCACACGCATGTGATCCCACCCATTCAGCACACTCACCCAAGCAAAGACAAGAAGCAAGTCCAACTGGAGTTGAACACGTAGTTGAAAATTGATATGCATGACCTCCAGCACACACTCGAAGATCAACACAAACACTATGCATTAGCTTGTTTCAGGTCTGTCCTCACCCAAGAAGACCATGTGCATGCTAATAGATGAGTTGGATTGAGGATCAATACCAATGAACCCAAATGCAATGGAGGCGAGAGTTCACTTCAGCAAGATGTCACCATGGAGCGCATGCACACCATCATGGATAACCAAGCTTGGCATCAGCTCACCACCTTCACCATCACAAGCATGTCAAAGAGTTCGTCTCACCAAAATAAACTGAGTGTCAGTGATGTCTTGCATGGCTTGCTCAAGCCATTTTGTCTCACATGGGAACATGAGCATTGCAATGTAACGTCTTGTCAAGTGGAAGTTCAAGTGTTGATAGTTTGATGTAACATTCATGTAGTAAATGAAGACTCATGAGGGTAGATGAACTGTCACAAAGGGGAATTTCAAGGTTCACCCCAGCCTTTGCTATAAGTAGAACCTCATGACTCATTGTAAGGGATTTTGGTCAACCAAGCTTCTGATAAGACTATCTTTGAGAGAGCTTCGATAGTATTTTAATGAGCCTTGGCTTCTCCACTCCACAAAGCTAGTATATCTCTTTGGAGGAGCAGGCGGTTTTGGCTGTAATGTCCGTTGTTGGAACTAGTCGTTAGACATGGATGTATTGTATGATTCAAACTTGCACTTCTTAATATAATAGAGCTAGCAAGTTTCATGCATATGTTGTATTGTATTCTATGCTATCTGGTTTACTCTAAATGATATTTGTATTTTTTTGCTTACACATGCACATATGGAATATTCTATGTATGTATGTATGAATCTTTCTGAAATGTGTTGTTGGTTTATCCATCACTTTGGATTGCTAGATAACTTTCCTTCCATGTTGTGGTGCACATTGTTTTGTGTGTTCCCTTCTTAACTCCATGATATAACAGGTTTCCAAGGGGCGCACTCATCTCAACCCCCATGTGTTAAAACCTCTCATGCACCTTCCTTGGCTTGTTGTAGCTGTCACACCCTTGCTACCAATAGAGACATCTTACTTGCCTCCGTACGAAATCACGGTCAAGTCATTGTCGTACAACCCACTGATGGGACTCCTACATCAAACAGTCTGAGGTCTAATTGGGACTTCTTACTTGGGAGATCCCCTTACATGTCGGAAGGTCCCACACCATTAACATTTTGGTGCTAGAAGGAGGGCAAGATGACAAGTCAAGCCCTCATCATCTGTTTTATATCTTCACACATCTATCATGGAGTTTGTTATAGTTCACCCTCTGAAATGTCTGTCCAATGGACATATCTTTCATGTTGAAAGGGAGTCTTGGGATCACTTTTCATAGCTCACCTATGATGGTGAAGGTGAAGTGGACTGGCCTGAGCACTTAGATGACTTCCATGCACTCATGCAGGGCATGGAAGATTTTAATGAAACTGGAGTATGTTCATCGCTCAAATACACAGTTCGCGACCACCCACCACAATGGTGTGGCACACTACCTCATAACTCCGTGCACTCATTCAAGCAGTTCAACGATCTAATCGAATCTGTTTTCCACCATTTTGATCCTGAAGTGTTTGATAAAAAGTTATTAAAACAACGGAAGGACCCGCATGAATCACCTACGAAGTTTTCAGAGTGCTTTCATCTATTCATGTTTGAAGCCCTAAAAATTAAGATGAAATTTTAGCATCTCATGGATAGATTCAAATACTTCCTTGTCCAATCTATCAATCCACAGAAGAAGGTCAAGCTTAAAGCCTAGGAAACATACTTCAGTAATGGAGCTGCGCAATCACAGAGGGGCACGGTCGCTGTCACAAGTGATTGTTTGTCATCCACTCATCAAACAACTCCACCATCGCAGAGTGATGTGGGAGAACATGCACACATCTATTCAACCATCACATCACTCCTTTTTGATTTTTTTGCAGACTTGATTGTGATTCCCATACCTTGTCACATGTATTTTGTACCTCAACCTCTGTCCTCGAATTGGGATAATCCTCCGGATGAAACTGTCTTGTGTTCTTCCATTCCAGACTCTATACTTGTCTTGAATGAGGATCAATACATCAACAGAGTTGTGTTGCACAACCAACATGCGCTGACATTCATTAAGAGCATGACTAGGAGCCTAAACATCCACCAGTAGCAAAGGAACATCCATGTTTGTCTGTACCTCCATTTTTTCCTGACCTCCTTGGTGATCCTGCCAACCCTAATTTTTCATGTGTATCTTCATCCATGGAAGCAACCATTGTCGATAATTCATAGGAGACATCGGATGTTAGTCCATCATCTGACAATGGAGAGGAATGAACATTCTTTGAACATCCACTTGATTTTTCACCTATACTTTCTGGGAACGCAGAGAATGAACATTGTTGCTTCTAATCTACCCTTATGTGCGATTCATTGAATCATGAGGATGCTGACCAACATCCAGAACTTTTTGATCTTGGTTGTCATGATCTCTTTACCTCATCATCCAGTCACGATGTTTATTCACTCATTGTTAATCCATCTAAGCCACTGGTATACAATGATCCATCTATTGATGAAGTCGAAACCCCCCAGACTCTCGAGGCACTTCAACCCGAGTTGATGGCTTTTTCAGGCCCTTGCCATCCTTAGGTTGGTTTCACTTCTCATCAAGAAAGTGTTCAAAATTGTAAGGCTCCTCATCACTCATATTTATGCATTGAAGATCAATCCAACACTCAAATTTCATCTTCTCCATTCAAACTACACGATCCCATCACTCATGTATTGGAGGAATCTTATTTAGCAAGCATAATTGTGCAATGTAAGTGGTTTACCTTGCTCACGTGTTTTTCATGTCACAGTCAAGAATGTGCATATGCTTAACATATTCACGTAGAGTCACATAACATCATGTTATGTCCACAGACTGCATGTCATGCACTTTCACTCATGTTTTTTCCATGGATGCTTGTGAGCTCGAAGTGTGTCTATCTTCATTGTTGTATCTTTCACAACTGTTGGTATGCACTACTGTGTTGCTCGCAGACCATGCCTTCACCAACATGGGTCAACCAATTCTTAGGTGGCTAGAATGTAAGTATCACTTCATGTGATTAGGCCCATGCATCGTTAGCTTAGGAGTAGGTGTAGTGTTTGCTTTCAGTTTTCTTGCTTGCATGCTTGTTTTCTTTCTTGATTTGCATGTTTGTATGTTTCGTTGTTTGCTTTCTTACTCACTTTTCTTTTATTTTTACTTTTTCTTCTGCTTTACTTTGTTTTTTACTATCTTCTCTTCATTGGTAGGTTAGTTTCGCATGAAACCATCCACAACTCTTGAAACAATCTAAGTAAAGTACAAGAGGCCTTGTGCAACTATCACTACTTGGTTATCTATCATCCCAACTTTGTAGGAAGAACTTGTTACTTTTAGTCCATGATACGTCGATTAAAAATACATATTGTTCGAGGTCTTTCGTGAAAACACAACGCTTGCATGCTAACTAGTGTCACCTACACTTGTTGGATTTTTTCGGTTAACCCTTGTCATCTCAGTCAAGTAGAGCAAGGTGAGGAGGAAAAACTTAACAAACACGTCATAGGTATACATAAACTAATTCTTTGAAGGAAAAACCTCTTCTTCTCTGAATAAGTCAGGTTCTCTCTTTCCCCTCTGAAATGAATAAGTGTTATGCATAGTTATGGAGATGAAAAATGAAAAAATAAAAAAGTGAAAAAAGTTGGAGAAATGAAAAATTAAGGTAAAAGAATAGAAAGGCTTCCTACACAGAGAGGTGATGCAAGTGACTCCCCTGGGGTACTGACCAAGTTTGTTGGCAGTGGAGCCATGCATGTGTTCCTATGTGACTCTGCGAGGGTACTGTCCAATTCTACTTGTAGAGGAGCAACACTAGAGATGAAACTAAGACTCTGACAACTATACTACTTGTGCACCAATATGCCCCTCAACCCAAATTGAAACAACTGTGTTGACTTGGCTTGGAATGTGTGTCAATCTAACGGGAGCTTAGCAGATTCTACATCTTACAATCAAGCAAGTGTTGAAACCAAGACGAAGTGAGAACTGAACAATACTTCCGGAGGTGTCAGACTTTCTTTTCATGAACGAGGTCCATTCAGAGAGCTGGAGTTCTACCAATGTGTCGCCAGGTGTTGTAACAGCTACAACCACACTCCAAAACGATTCTATTGCAGAATGACAACCTGTCCATCAGAGCTTGTTTCATTCCCCTCATAGGTTTTTCCTTCCAACTTGGTCTAGCTGCAGGTTGAGAAGCTCTCTCAAGAAATTGTGAAATTCTGGAGGGAAACCAACCTTCCCTCCATAAACTGTACAATTTTGTCTGGTAGCCCGTTGGGCTCCAGAATTGTGTAATTCTGCCAGTCAGGCTTCATCTAGAAAATTGCATAATTCTTCCCAGCATGGCTGCTCAACAAAGAATTTGCATGATCCTGGGTAGCATTTAGTTGTTATGCTGAGAAAGTGCATAGATCTTATAGGAAGCGAGCCTAGCTCCCTTCCAGAAATGCGCATTTTCTTCTAGGAGTTGAGCAGACTGTTGCATTTGTAGCTGTGTTTACCGGTTCCGTCTGGTACCAAGAAAAACTGATTTGCATGTGTGGGTTGCTTCTGCCAGTGCACCATGAAATGGCATCCCTTGATTTAGGGATCTACTTTTAGCATCTGGAGGTTTCATGTAAGGATCATTTTAGAAACCTCCCACCAAGTGTCGCTCTTCCTAGATTTGTGACATGCATGTCACATCTTCGATTTTATCAAAACTCATGAATCAAATATTGTAGAGATCATTCCTCACATCGACCTTGTAACTCTAACATCCCACGTTTCATCTAGGAGCCATCAACAGATTAAGCTCAACTGTTTTGGGGTAAGCCTGCTTTCCATGGCTTGTGTTTCATTTCTCGTGCTTTTTGTGTTTCGCTTCGTGTGAATGTTGTGTACATGATTTCAGTGAGCGATTTTTGTCGTTTCGATACATACTAACTTGTACTAGCACCATTTCAGTTTTCCTTAATATCTCACTTTTGTCGTATGCATGAAACTGTTTTTCACAAACAATTTCCGATTCGGCGACTCGCCTCACCCACATGCATGTTGTTTTCTTTTCTAAACCTTTTGTTAGGGTTCAAGAGAAATAAAGATAACAATCAAGAAATACACATTCAAACCATGTACACCATGATTATCAGGAAAACCCCATTTGAATGTGTATTTCTTGATTGTTATCTTTATTTCTCTTGAACCCTAACAAGTGGTATCAGAGCCTGGACAAAACTCCCTGATCCTGTAGACGGTAGCAGAAGTGCTGGATTCCCTGAGGACGACCTATGGACAGCGTGGACGGCGGCTGAGTGTGGACGGCCCTACGTTGAGGCTTTAATATTCGTCCTATGGACAGCGTTGCCCTGTGGACAACGTTTGCAAGAATCGATCCCTGAATCCGGCCTGGCTGTGCGTTGAATTTCTGAATCTGGCATCGGTGGATTGACTGTGCGTTGTTGAGTCCCTGCTCCTGTGGACGGTGCAGAATCTAGAATCGTTGGAGTGGCTGTGCGTTGTTGAGTCTCTGCTCATAATTCAAGACCTTTAACCCACTGTTTGCATGCACGATCATTCACTTATGTTTACACTTAGTAATTCCATGCATTCACATTCGCTTTTAGTCACCTGTTAGCGGGTTTGGGAAGCCTTGGCCTATAATGTACCTCGTCAAGACACTATTGAGCAATACTGGGAAAGAAAGCTCTATATTCCTCTTAGAAAATGTGCATTATTACCTAGTGATTGTCCTCTAGTCTTATATTTGACAATTCTGAGGGACAAAGATTGTTGGCCTAGAAAATTGTGCAATGCCACCACTGATCCTGCAACCATTACCAGCTGAGATTGTGCATTACGCAATACCAGTAGTCAACAACCAGGCTAGACTATGCATTATGCGGTTCTAATAGTCACTCAGCCCCTTGAAAGCCTAGACTATTCCTTACACAGTCTTGGCAGTCACTCTACCGACCTCCTAGGGGAAATTGTGCAACCTTCATGATTAGTCACACAAGTCTGTTGTAAGTCAGTTGTCAAGTTAATTTTGGTTTTTGACTGACAGGTTGCTTACAATGTGTTGTCATGTCTCTAGGTATGGCAGGTGTTCATTTTCGTCTCAACAGTACAGGTACAATGGTTTCCAGGAGAGCAGAGTCGAAGACACCATTCAGAGCACACTTGGGAATGTAGTTGATCAAGTGTTTATGGACTTGCCTACCCATGAAGAGATCAAGTTGTTCATGGAAAAGGACATCAAGATATGATGGCAACAACGTCACACCAAGCAGCACCATGAACATTAGTTGAAGGAAGCATAGCAGATGAAACGAACACAAGGGAAGGTTGTTGACAACACAAAGACATAACAAATTTGCAAGCTCAAGTAGATCCACTTTTGATTGAAGAAACTTTGGAGTCATAGGCTATGAGGTGATGGCATGAAATAAAGATTGCACGAAGACAGAGAACAGAATAGAGAAGGAGTTTCATGTCCCAAAACAACAACTCAAGGAAGAATAGGAGCTACATAAATGAGAGAATGAGTTGCAGTAGGAATAGGTATAGAAGTAGGTGCAACATGCACTCACAGATGAAACTACGCCCATACAAGTTATAGATCCGTCCCAGCAGATAGAATCGAACATGCATGGTGAGTAGTGTTGTTGATCACGTGCAAGGGAATTCAGCTGGAGTTGAACATGTAGTTGACAGTTGATGCAAATGACCACCAACACACACTGGAAGATCAGCATGGATAATATGCATCAGTTTGTTGCCGTTTCATCCGCACCCAAGAAGACCATGAGCATGCTAGTAGATTAGTTGGATGGAGGAGCCATACCAATGCACCCAGATGCAATAGAGGTAAGAGTTCGCTTCAGCAAGATGTCACCATGGACTGCATGCACACCATCATGGACAACCAAGCTTGGCATCCTCTCACCACCTTCACCATCACAAGAATGTCAAAGAGTTGGTCTCACCACAACGAACCGAGTGTCACTGAATTGTAATGTAACATCTTTTCATGTGGAAGTTCAAGTGTCAATAGTTGGGTGTAATAGTCATAGAGTAGATGAAGATTCATGAGGGTAGGTAGGTGAACTGTCGCAAAGGGGAATGTCAAGGGTCACCCCACCCTTTGGTATAAATAGAACCTCATAACTCATTGTAAATGCTTTTGGTCATCCAAGCTTCTGATAAGACTATCTTGGAGAGAGCTTCAACAATATTGTAACGAGCCTTGCCTTCTCCACTGTGCAGAGCTAGTATATCTCTTTGGAGGAACAGACTGTTGTGGCTATAACATTCAACTGTCGAAAATAGTTGTTTTACATGGATGTAATGTATGACTGGAACTTGCACTTCTTAATATAAGAGAGGCCACACATTTCATGAATATGTTGTATTGTATTCTATGCTATCTAGTTTACTCTAAATGATATATATATTTTTTGCTTACGAACACATGTATGGACTATTTTGTGTATGTATGTATGAATCTTTCTTAAACTTTTTTTTTTGGTTTAACCATCACTTTGGATTGCTAGCTATCTTTCCTTCAATGTTGTGGTGCACCTTTGCTCATGTGTTCCCTTATTAACTTTGTGTTATCACAGGTTTCCAAGGGGTGCACTCATCTCAAACCTTGTGTTTTAAAACCTCTCATGCACCTTCCTTGGCTTGCTGCAGCTATCACACCATTGCTAGCAACAGATACATATTACTTGCCTCTTTGTGAAATCGTGGTCAAGGCATTACTGTATGACCCACAGCTAGTACTCCTACACCAAACAGTCTGAGGTCTAATTGGGACTTATTACCGAGGAGATCCCCTTACATGTTGGTGGGTCTAACACCATCAACAACATGCTAATATTGTATCAAGCATTAATACTTATTCCATTCATTTCTTACTTCTCGCAACATTTAGGAATATTGGTCTATATTTCTGTGAATTATAGTAGCATGTTTTTGTCCTATTTGTGTTTCCATTGATATCACCTGTTGATATATGTACTCATGATTCCCTATGTATCATCTTGAGTCTATTGTACACTTGTTGAGGGTTGTCATGTTGATGAAAAATGTTTTCACAAGTATTAGAAGGCATGTAGAAGAGATGTCATGATGTATTAAGGCCTCATCTAAAGCTAAGCTCAATGTGTGCTAGAGGTCTAGTTTATGATGTGTGTAGATTCTTGTTGAGTTATGTAGCTAGTTTCTTGATGTCAAGTTGGGCTTTGAAGCATGGTTCACAAGTCTTATAATTTATCAACCCCCTGAACCTCTATTTCAAGTTTGAGGGAAATATCTGTTGTTTTACCTTATGATGTGCCCTAGTGGGAGCGACTGAAATTGTCTAGTCACTAGCTTGTTGTGTTATGAGAGCGACCAACTAGATCAAGTCATTGTTATGTGAGTGAAAGATGAAAACATGAGAAAATATCTAGATCTCGCGTTCTAATTTGGAATTAAAAAAAAATTGGTGAAGATTTTTGTCAGAATTTTCCAGAAAAAGGTTGAGACAAGTTGTGGGGTCTCGAGAAAGTGATCAAAGTTGAAATTATCAAAATACTGGTGGAATGAGTGGCTTGATTTTATCAAAAATTCCAACTTCATCAAATTTGAAGGATGTGAATAAGATTTGGGCAAGCTCCATCACTTGAAGAGTTAATTGAATTAAGGATTTACAAAGATGAGAAGTCAGGAAGTTCATTTGGTAGGTTCTTTAGCAGTGTAGGTTAGAGAGTGTGCATGAGTTACTAGTGCAAAACCAATGAATTTTGTAGTGAGTTTGGACTTTTATAATTGCAGTGTTCTTCAAATATTATTCTTCAATATTATTTCAAAATTCTGTGTAGATATTGAATATTATTTTCAAGTGTGTGTGTGGAGATATTTGTTCTCTCAATTGGAGTGTGAAATTATGGCTGCATGAGTGTGCTTATCTGTTGCATGTTTTGATTATGAAGCAATATTTTCAATTATGTATCATATTTTCTGTAGCATAATTTTTTGTACTTTGAGTGGGGGCTTCAAGCTAAGTACATGTTAATTATCTATTTTAAGAATGGGTGCTCTAAGTTGGTTGTGGCCAACATTTTTCATTTCAGCCAAGGTGTGGGTTCTCCATTACTAATGGTGGCTAGTCGATGTAATGTAAATGAGAATATTTTGAAGTAACAGATAATAAGAAGAAGAAACAAACAATTCGGTGGTTTTTTTTCCCTGAAGGGGGGTGTTTCACCTAAAATCCAAGTGTCTACATGTTATGATTGTTTGTGTTTTCATGTGCATGATATTGATATATCTTTTTGACGTTAATTTCTCAATAATTTGTATTTGCAGAAATAATTTTTATATTTCTATAATAGTGATTCACCCCCCCCCTCCCCACCCTCCTCTTAGTATTAATTTTGTCTAACATTTGGTATCAGATCTAGCTCCTTCGCTGCATCTTGACCACTAAAAGGAGATTTCGAGAAGGGACAATGGTTGGCAATGATGTGAAAGTTCCATTCTTTATGGTGAAAACTACAACTTATGGAAGATGAGAATGGAGGGGCACCTCATGAGTTTAAGTGTTGATGTCTTATCTATAGTGGTGTTTAGATATCTTGTTCCCAATGTTCTTCCTTCAAACACTGATGAAAAGAAGAGGTATCAAAACAATGCTAGAGCTAGAAATGCCATCATTGCAGTGCTCAGTGAGAATGAGATGATAAAATTCATTTATTTCAAATCAAATAAATAATTTTAGGAAAAACTTGAGAATATATATGAAGGTGATCATAAGGTGAGGAAAGTAAAGCACCAAACCTATAGAATTAGGTTTGAGAGCTTGAAAAAGAAGGAAGATGAAACTATTGCAGAATGTTTTAGAAGATTTGAAATAATGACCAATTTAATTCAAAGCATATATTTAAAAGTTGAAGATGAATATATTATTCACAAAATCTTGATGTCTTTACTGACAAGATTTAACCCCAAGGTTTCTGCTCTTGAGGAAATATTTGATTTGAGCACTCTCACTATGGAGCAATTTATTGGAATTCTTACATCTTATGATATGCGTATTATTGAAGAGAAATTTCAATCTAGTGAAGTTTCATTCAAGGCCTTCAAAAAGGTCAATGTTGTTACAAAAAATTTCAAGAAACATCCAAATAAAATCAAGTAGTAAGAAGAATAATCTAGTAGTGAATTTGATGAAGAATTCGTGCCAATAAATTAAAGAGAAGTATTGTAAAGTATAAAGGCATGATTCCTTTCAATTCATTCAAATGTGGAGAAGTTGGATATTTTGCTGCAAAATATCCACACAAAAGAAGTAAAGAGGAGGAAAAGAAGAAGGCTATGAAGAGAAAGGAAAAAACCCAAAATTTTCAAAAAGCTAAATCTCAAAAAAGAAGGAGTTACTACTCCAAAGAATAAAGTGATATTTCAAATGAAATCACTAAGAAATATTCATAAGAAGAAGAAAAGGACGATGAATGTGTTCTTATGGCCCTTTAATCCAAAGATAAATTAGATCTTAAGGATACATAAATTTATTATGAAGGTGAGTTCATTACTACACTTGATGAGCTAAACAAAGCTAGAAATAAAAACAAGTTGTTGAAGGAGGAAATACACAAACCAAAGGGGAATAAACCCTCTTTGGCTTATAATTATTTGAATATCAACTTGGATAAGATTGAGAAATTCAAAGAAAATTTTCTCCAACAAATTGTGGTTGAAAAGAATAATTTGGCCGAGTTGAAGAACGAAAATGAATATTTGAAGCATAATTTCGGAGGAGCTCTCACATTACAGGCAGTCATGAAGAAGAAATAATATTCTTAAAGAGAGAATTGGAAGAAGTGAAAATGAAGGAGAATGTGCTCACTAATCAGCTAGAAGAACCTAAAGAGAATTGTCACAGACATGAGGAATAAATTGTTGCATTAAGGGCCAATCCATCAAAAGTAGAGACTAAAGCATGCCTAAATTATAAATTTGTCAAGGGATCTAAAACCTTGCGAAATATCCACAACATGCAAAGGTTATCGGAGGGAAAAATTGGTTTTGAGTTTAAGCCTCCTCTTCAAAATGTCATAGATCAGCCAAGTACCAGTTACGCAAATGCTATGAAAGGAAAATAAAATCAAACAAATTTGTTGCACCTAGTAGGAGTGAGAAAAAGAATGAAGCTAAAATAAAATCATAAAATCAACAAGTAAAGCAAGCAAGGTCCTTAAATTTCACTCCTCCATCATGGCAAAAAATGTTCAAGTATCCTACATTATCTTATGGTTATTGTTCTGCATGTAATAATTTTGGACACAAAGCCATAAATTTTAGGTGAAAGATGTTTCCTAGAAGAGATTTTGATAGATAAAGAGTTTCTCAAGGTCCAAATATTTTTTATGGAGATGAAAATATTTTTTTTCTCAACTAATGAATGAGATCGAGTGTTTTACATCCAACAACTTTGGTCAGAAATCTAGTGAATGCAGATCTAGCCTTCCAAATTCATTAATCTAGCACACTTAAGAGAAATTTAGTTAGCAGAAAGTTAAAAAAAGATGGAAGAAAATGGACGAAAATTGTGAGCTTTCTTTGATATCCCATTATCAACATGAGCAATGGCTTATTGATAGTGGTTGTTGCAAGAACATCATCGGTGATAAGAGAAAATTTCTACAACTAAAAGAATTCGAAAAGGGAAATGTAATTTTTGGAAATGATGCAGTAGTTCCCATCAGAGGCAAAGGAACAACTAGATTGGATAATAATGCCAAAGCTCAAAATTTGATGTATGTTGATCGTTTGAAGCACAATCTCCTTATTGTGAGTCAATTGTGTGATAATGGGCATGAGGTCATTTTCAAATCTAAAGAGTGTGAGACCAAAACTGCTAAATCAAGAAAGATAGTTACAAAGGCCATTAGAAGTGACAATAACATATCTATTTTTATGACACTAGACGTAGTTGTTTCATGAGAAAAATGGAAGACTATTGACTATGGCATAAAAGATTGAATCATGTTAATTTTGGAAATTTAGTCAAAATTACCAAGAATGGAGTCGTTAGATGGTTACCAAGTTTTCTTAGACTGCATAGAAAAACATCCAAGTCATGCAAATTTTCGAAAAAACAAGAGTGCAATTTAAATTTGAGTTCACTGTAGGCAGACCATTGGAGCTAGAGCATGTATATGTATGTGGCGCTAGAAGGGAGAAAATTCCAAGAGGTGAGAGACATTTCATATTTATTTTTGTATGACTTCACTAGAGCCACGTGGATTATTCTCTTGAAAGAAAAATCAGAAGCTTTCAACAAGTTTAAATATTTTAAGGCACTTGTTGAAAATGAGATTGATTTGAAGATAAAGTGTCTGAGATTTGATAGAGGAGGTGAGTTCATGTCCAAGGAATTTGATGATTTTTGTGAGGAGCATGGGATCAAGAGGCAATACTCCATAGCTAGAACACCATAACAAAATGGTGTCGTGGAGAGGAAAAACAAGTTGATGCAAGATATGCCACGTGCTATGTTAGATGAAGCTGGTGTATCAGATACCCTTTGAGGAGAAGCTACTAAAAATATATATATATTTGGCCAATAGAGTTCTTCTTAGGCCTAACGGCAAAAAAAATCGATATGAGTTGTGGAAAGGAAGACCAACAAAAATTGACTACTTCAAAATTTTCGGGAGAAATAGCTACATCAAAAGAACTGAAGACAAACGTGGAAAGTTTGAACCAAGACCTGGTGAAGGCATGTTCCTTGGCTATTCCTTCAAGATAAGTGGATACAAATGATGCAAAAATGGAACTCAAATGATAGTCAAAGGTGTTGATGTTGTCGTTGATGAAGATTTTCCTAAATCTAATGATTTCAAAGATGTTGCACGTGATCATGATTTCATTGAATATGAGGACCAAGAAAGTTCTGAAGAAGAGGAAGAAGGGAGAAATACATCCACTACAAAGAAGGATTCACCAAGCCACATTAAAAAGAAGCACCCAAAAAGTCAAATTCTCATACTCAAAGAGCTTCGAGTGCAAACAAGGAAGAAGTTGTTGGATAGTTTCAATCAAGCACATTTTTAATTATTGTCTCAAATATAGCCCAAAAGGTTCAATGAGGCTAAATAAGACCAACATTGGTTGAAAGAAATTAATGATGAATTAGGTCATATTGAAAAGAGAAATACATGGGAACTTGTGCCAAGGCCAAAGGACAAAAACATCATTGGAACCAAGTGGGTGTTTAAGAACAAGCTAGATGAAGAAGGAAAGGTGGTAATGAAAAAAGAAAGACTTATTGGAGAAGGGTATACTCAGGTAGAAGGTATTGATTTTGATAAAACATTTACACTTGTAGCTAGATTAGATGTTATAAGAATGCTTTTGGCCTTTTCATGCTACAAGAAAAGTAAATTTTATCAAATGGATGTAAAATCATCTTTCTTGAATGTTGATCTAGAAGAAATTTTTTATATAGAGTAGGTTGAAGGTTTCTTATTCAGAGATGATGAGAATATAATGTGCATGTTGAAAAAGGCTCTTTATGGATTGAAACAAGCTCCAAGAAAATGGTATGCAAAGGTAGACAAACATCTACAACATCAGGGCTTCATAATGGATCCACAACCAATAATTTATATAACAAATTTGAAGATGATTGACATTTTCTAATAATTCTTGTGTATGTAGATGATATTATTTTTGGGGGTGATTTGGAGAAGATGGTTGAAAATTTTTCATAAGAAATGAAAAAACAATTTGAGATATCAATGTTGGGTGAGCTTACTTTCTTTCTTGGTTTGCAAGTTATTCAAGATGAAAAAGGCATTTTTATTTCTTAATCAAAGTTTCTTAGAGAGAAATTAAAATAATTTGGCTTGGAATACTCCAAGCCAATGTGCACTCCTATTGTTACCAGTTGTAAGTTGAGTAATGATGATGAATCACTAGAAGAAAATCAATCCATGCATCATTCCATGATTGGAAGCTTATTGTATCTAACTGCTTCTAGACCTGATATCATTCAAGTTGTAGGATTGGTCTCAATATTTCAAGCTAATCCCAAGAAGACTCAACGTAATTTTGTCAATAGGACATTCATGTACCTTCAGGGCACTCTTGATTATGGATTATGGTATCCCAAAGGTAAAAAATTCAACTTGAATACTTTTATTGATGTTTATTTGGCTAGTAGTATTGATCGCAGGAAAAGTACTTCAGGAGCAGGTCACCTTTTGGGATATTGTTTTGTCTCTTGGGACAGCATGAAACATATTTATATCTCTTTCTCCATAGCTATTTTTGAATATATAGCAACAACCACTTCTTGTACACACATATTATGGATGAAGGAAAGTGGTCAATAGATGCATGTTGAGTATGAAGGTCCTCTTCCCATCATGGTAAACAACACACGTGAAGTTAGCATCTCCAAAAATCCAGTTCTTCATTCCAAGTCCAACACCATACCAATCAAATATCATTTTCTAAGAGGACAAGTAGCCAAGAAGGTTGTGAGGTTGGAATAAATTTCTTCAAATGAAACAATTACAAATATCTTCACCAAGCCACTTTGAAGGGAGGAATTTGAATATCTTAGAGAGGAAATGGGTGTTGTACCTTTTCAAAGGCACTGAAGAGTTTTTCAAGGAGTTATTTGTTTTCATATGGCTGCCACCAAAAGAACTTTCAGCTGAAAAATTTGGAGAATGGGTGGTGATTGGTTGTTTACAGGATTTTCAAGGCATTATGAAATTTTTTCTTGCTTCTTCTTACTTCATTCAATATGGATTGCTTCTTTGTGTAAATTTATTCTTTAATATGTTGTGGTATCACATATAGTTATGGGGAGAATGGTCAACATCTCAGGGGGAGTATTTTTTGCATCGCTTCAAGGGGAGTTCTTCATTTTTGGCCATGTATCACATTATTGTCATGTATTTTCTCTTTCCATGTAAAAACCCTTGCCGTTGATTTCAAAGGGGTAGAGAGAGTTAGTTATGTATGTTCTTAGCCTGAAATTGTTGTATGTAAATTTCATATTTCTTTTTCAGAAGTTACAGGTTGATATCGTTGGAAAAGGGGGGGTTTCTTGGCCTATTTGTGTTTCCATTGATGTCACTTGTTGATGTATGTACTTATGAGTCCCTATGTATCATCTTAATTTTTCTGTACACTTGTTGAG
Source organism: Pinus tabuliformis (assembly GCA_031772625.1). Taxonomy (NCBI): domain Eukaryota; kingdom Viridiplantae; phylum Streptophyta; class Pinopsida; order Pinales; family Pinaceae; genus Pinus; species Pinus tabuliformis. The sequence goes on from CM062806.1 coordinate 757,619,495, forward strand.
AGATGGCATGCTAATGTAAAATGTTCACATAAGTCTTAGAAGCTCTCTAGAAGATATTTCATGAAGTATTAAAGCGTCATCGTATGTTGAGCTAAATGTGTGTTTGAGGTCTAGTTGATGATGTGTGTAGAGTCTTGTTGAGTTATGCAGTTTGTTTCTTGATGTCAAGTTGGACTTGAAAGGATGTCTTATAGGTCTTATCAACCCCCTAAAGCTTTGTTGCAAGTTTTAGGTAAATATCTCTTGTTTTATCTTATGTGCTGCCTTAGTCGCATGGATAAAGACCTCTAGGAGTGGCTGAAATTGTCTAGTCATTGGCTCTTTGTGTTATGAGAGGGACTAGCTGGATTAGGTTAGTGTTGTGTGAGTGACTCAAGAAAAACATGAGAAAATTTGTGTATTTCACAAACTCATTTGGAATTAAATTTCTTTTAACGATACTAATTGTCATAATTTTCTAGAAAAAGTCCATGATAAGTTGTGGGGCCTCCAGAATATGATCAAAATTGAAATTATCAAAAGACTAGTGGAATGAGTTCCTTGATTTGGTCAAAAAGTCTAGCTCAATCAAGTTTGAAGGATGTTAAAAGGATTTGGGCAAGCTCCATCACTTGAAGAATGAATTGATCTCCTGATTTACAAATATGAGAAGGCAAGAAGTTAATTTGGTTGGTTCTCTAACACTGTGAGTGAGTGGTTGAGTGAGAATGAGTTACTAGTCCACAACCAATGAGTTTTGTAGTGAGTTCAAATTTTTAGAATTGCAGTGTGCTTCAGAGATTATTCTTTAGCAGTATTTAATAGTTATGCACATAGATTGAATATTAGTTTGGAGACTGTGTGTGGAGAGATTTGTTCTGTCAATTGGAGTCTGAAATTGTGTTTGTATGAGTGCTCTATTTTGTTTCTTGTTTTGATTATGTAGAAATATTTTTAGTTCTGAATCATATTTTCTTGTAGAATAATTATTTAGACTTGGAGTGGGGGATTCAAGCTAAGTGCATGTTAATTATCTATTGTAGGAGTGGGTGGTCCAAGTTGGTTGTGGAAAACATTTCCCATTTTAGTCAAAGGGTGGGTGTTCCATTATTTGGGGTGGCTAGCTAATGTAATGTGAATGAGAATATTTTTAAGCAATAAACAATAAGAATAAGAAGAAAATTGTTTGGTGGTATTTTGCATGCGGAAGGGTTTTTCAACACAAAATCTGGGTGTCTACATGTGTTGATTGTTTGTGCCTTTCAAGTGCATGATATTGATATATCTTTCCGAAGTTAATTTTTGAATCATTTTTATTTCCAGAAATAGTTTTTATATTTTTATAATACTGATTCACCACCCCTCCCAATATTACCTTTCTCTAACACGTATTTCCTCTCTCTTTCTCTCTCTCTCTCTCTCTCTCTCTCTCTCACACACACACACACACACACATACACATAGATATACATATTATCTAGGTTTAAATACAATGCAACCAAATCCCCATTATTTCTTTTGTTTTTATGTTAAAGTATTCACCCACTCCCTTTTTTCAAGAAGGATTCAATGTTGGGATCCTAGTTTTTGGCTTCCCTCATTAATATTTCCTTGATCAAGATATGTTTAGCGTATGCAAAGTTTAAATAAGAACCTTAGGGTTCTTAGTTTAATACTTCCCCATACTTCTAACCCTAGTCAATACACACAAAAACATGCATATATTTTCCATAGGGGCTATTAATCATAAACAAATAGACCCTAACTCATTTATATTATTCATATTTAATAATACTTATTCTAACATAAATAAACAAAATATTTCTCAAAACATTCTCTTTCTTATTCCTACTTCAATCATATACACATCCTGAAAGTTCATGTACTTAGCATAACATCCCAAACAATTAAAATACTTAGATAAGATTTCTATAGATACAATATAATCTGCGACATTTCTCTAAAATGTTGAACTATAGTCTTTGTAGATCCCCTCAAGTTGTAGGATCCTTTCCTTCCTGGAAACCAATCAACAATCCTCCATAGTTTTTTACCTACTCAAACCCAAACAACAACGTACCAATTTTGTGCACAAGTCTAGTCTTTATCTCCCACTGGAGCCTTGTGTTTAAATTTAGATTTCCTTGATTTCCCACAATATTCATTCTAAAACATACTCCACCCATGAAATTGATCTCTATTCATGATACCTTTGGTAGTTAGAATAGCCAAAAATGGTTATCTAGCTTTCCAAAATAGAGGAATTTTATTTTGATGTGTTTCATGTCCTTTTTTGGACCATTATTAAGTCTAATTATTTTTGAGAAGTTAGGATTCTAACTAGTCATAGGGTGGCTCCTCTTGTATTTCGAAAGATAAGAATAGGTAAAACAATTTTATTTTATTAACATAAATAAATATTTAAGATCTCATAAAATCTTCACTTTTCAATTTTAAGCTTTTTTTCCACATTCAAAACTTATAAAACCATAAAATTCTTTTGTAGAAATGATTTTACTATGGGTACTACCTCTTCGCTCCCCTTAAAATGGAACATCATATTTAGTGTCTTTACATATTGATTTCCTTTAAAACAATATAGGAAAAATATTTTTCGTTTGTTCCTCAATAGCCTAAGTGGTTTCCCCGGCCCCAAAGTACCTCCATTGCACTTCAACTTCATTGATGGATCAATGCCACATCATAGTTTGCTTTCAGTCAAAAATTTCTAGAGGCTCAACCTAGAATTCACCTTATGATTTGACCTGTACAGAATTGCAATCAATAAAATGAGGAGGATCATGAATATAATTTTTTAAAAGAGACACATGAAATAAATTATCAGCCTTAATGTCCACTGGAAATACTAGTTGGTAGGCTGCTGGCCATATCTTGGTTAGTATTTTAAATGGCCCAGAAATTTGAGGGGTTAATTTAGCATAATTCCCCAATTTTAGGGTACTATTTTTTGGTTGAATTTTACTATATACATGTTCCTCGTCTTGGACTTCTTTCTCTATCCTCTTAAAATATTCATAACTCTTATATTTTTCCTAATATTTTTTAGGTTCTACTTCATTTGTTTCATAATTTGTTCCATTTTTACAAAATATCTGGTCCTAACACAAGCCTATCTTTAGGTTAACTCCAACTCAAGGGATTATGTCACTTTTTCCCATGCATAACCTTGAAATGACTCATATTGAGCAATTCCTATTGACTATTATTATAGTAAAACACAACCAAATGCAAAATAATCCACCCATTTAAAGGGTTGATTCATTACATACATGTGAATCATGTATTCAATGATTTTATTGGTCCTTTTGGTTTTCTAATCTATTTTCCAGTGATACGTAGTGTTTAAGCTCTCTTGTATGCCCATTCTTGTAAGCAATTTCTTCTAAAAAATTTAAGTGAATTTCATATCCTTGATGATATGACAATTTTGGATACTTGTGTAATTCCAAATTTTCATTCATGGAAACATATGTTACCTTTATAGCTTTAAAAGTAGACTGTGTAGGTATAAAATGTGTATATTTTGACAGTTAATCTACCACAACCATAATTTTGTCATGCTTCCTTCTAGATATAGGTAATATAATGATCAAATCTAACAAAATTACCTCCCACTTCCATTTTGGTATAGGTAGGGGGTTCAATAATCATTGAGGGCACTCATTTTCTAACTTTACCTTTTGATATTCTTGGCATTTTATGCGATACATTTCCCCTTAATTTTTCTTTTTGGGCCCGAAGGATTATATTTCAAGTGCTAAGATGACTTTTTGATAATTAAGGTGAGCTAAAAATGATTATTTATGGTTCTCATCCATTATTGATCGTTTAATTATGAACATCATGGACATAGATTCTGTTTCCAAATGTTAACTAATTGTTTTCATTAATTGAATACTCTAGCTATTCTACATGATTAGATCTATCTTTCAACATTTACCATACCTAATTAAAAAATTTATCTTCTAAATTTATTATCTTAATTTGTTCTATAATTTTGTTTGAAAACTACTTAATACTACCTCACAAATATGCTTCGAACTTCAACTTAGTGCATCAACCACTTTATTTTTCTTCCCTTTTATATGCTTTATATCAAATAAAGACATCCACCTATCCTATTTGACATTCATGTCAGGTTGACTCAAAAAATATTCTAAACTCATATGATCATTGATTAAATTAAGATTAGTACCAATTAAATAGTTCCTCCACATCTTAAGTGTGTTAATAATCATACCTAATTTCAAGTCATAAACTGCATAATTTCCTTCATGGTCCTTTAATTTCTAGGATTCGAAAGCTACCACAAAATTTTCCCGCATTTGTAATCTTACCAAGCCTTTAGAAAAAATGTAAATACATACTATAAAATCCTTGTCACAATCTATTATTTTAACCACAAGTGCAATAGTGAGCAGATGCTTCAACTATTCAAAACCCTGTTAAAATTTTTGAGTCTACCAAAATTTAACGCATGTTTTTTCTACATAGATTTTATGGGGTAAGCTAATTCGGATAATTTTTTTTATGAATCCATGATAGTATTTCATGATATTGATCAATTATCTAACATCTATCACGTCGTTAGAAATTGGCCAATTAATAATGGCTTTCACCTTTTTAGGATCTACAAGTATTCCATCATTAGACATTACATGTCCTAAATACTAGATTTTTTCTTGGTAAAAATCACACTTAATGAAATTACTGTATAACTGAAGTTCCCATAGAGTCTCTAGCACTATTTATAAATGTTTTTTATGCTCCTCTAGTTTCTTTAAATAGATCATCACATCATTGATAAATATTAACATGAATTTATATAAATACCTTCTAAAGGTGTTATTCATTAAATAGATAAAGGTAGATGGCGAATTTCTAAGTCCAAAGGGATCTAATATAAATTCATAGTGCCCACATCAGGTTCAAAAAGTTTTTTTGGGAATATTTTCCCCTTTAATCCTTTATTGATGGCATGTATACGTTAGGTCTGTTTTAGAAACAATAGTTTCTCTGCACACTTGGTCAAATAAATTGCCAATTCCATGTAGTGGGTACTTATTCTTAATTGTTAATTTATTCATTTTCCTATGATCAATTCATAATATAAATGTACTATCTTTCTTTTTAAAGAATAAGAATGGTGCTCCCCATGAAAAAAAACTAGGTTTGGTATACCCCTTATTTAATAATTTTTGAAGTCGTAATTTTAATTCCATTAATTATGGCTCACTTATCTGGTAAGTTTCCTTAGATACTGGTGCATCCCCTGGTATTGGTTATATATATGAATCAATTTCTCTCTTGAGTGGAAAAATAGGAATTTAATCTAGGATTGCATCCTTCTAATCTTGGATTAGTTCTAGATCATCCAAGGGTTTAGATTTGATTTCCTGTAAATGATGTTTTACTTGAATAGGAAATATCTCACACCTTTTTAATAGTAAGGTGGATATTTTTCGAAAAGAAATGGGTCTAGGTATACCTTTTATAATTTTAATCTCTTCATTGTTCATGGTACACATAACCATTGTATTTAAACAATTAAAAATCATTCTATGTCGTTCCAGCCAATCTATCCCCGCTATTATATCATAAGAACCTAAAGGAATATTGTTTATATTCATAGTGGTTTTTCTTCAATCTAGATCAGTAGGACATGTCTTCACCTAGTTAGTCACTTTCCTCTCTATGCCAATAGCCAACTAAACCAATCAAGAGTTGTCTTATATTTCTAAGTTTAATTTACATTTTTCTACACTATAGGCACTAACATAACTCAAATTTGCACAAGGATATAGAAAAATAGAAAAGTTTTGGCTCAAAAAATCACCTTCTAATTCAACGATGGTGGATTGATGTTCCACCTAGCATTACTCAAATGTTACGTTAATCCAGAGAATTTTCTTGGCCACATCATTTAGCATGGACGCCTCTTGAACATTTTGTAAAGTATACATACATTATGTGTTATGTGGGAAATTTCACAATGATGAGGCTCTTCACGAGACCAATTCTTTAATGGTTCCTTTTCTTGCCCACCGAATCCTTTATTTTTCAACCATGTCTATTTAAATCTAGTCTAAGTCTAAGTATTTTTCATCTAACTATTCTTTTTACTAAAATGAGTCCAACTCTATTTTCCCTTATCAAAACTCTTGAAAGAACTAGATGTTATTCCTTTCCCCCTATGAAAATCTTTCTTTCTTTTTATTGGGCCACATTTTCACATTTGTGTTTATGTCTTTCTTTGTATATATGGCACATTTCTCAAAAGGTGAGTCAATTTTGTCATAAATTCATCCATTGTCATTTGGAAATGTTTCAAATCATGAAATTATTTTTCCTTATCATCATAATATCTCTTACTTAATTATTTTTCCTTGAAACTATTTCAAATTCCTCCCATTTAATGTTCTTATCTTCCAAAATGTGCAGAGTAAAGACTTCTTCCTACCGCAGAGAAGCTTTTCCTTGTAAATGGTTTGTAACTAATTTAGCTTTTAAATTATCTGAGTATCCATAGACTTGAAAATATCAATTAATATTAGCGAACCATGCCTCTATTTCTTCTTCAAATTCTCCATCACAGGTTGGCAGTATAATTTTCATGAACTCCCCTTGCAATTCTATTTTTGGTTTATTTCCATGATTTAGAGGTAAATTAGTGGAACTGTAATCTTCTTAATTATGAAATTTAGCTTTCTTACTCTTAGCCACATCATGAGGATTCTTCCATTTCAAATTTTCTCCCTTTTCCTCTTCCTCGATTATTGGTACCCGAGTCTTAGGATTTGATCAATATGTTATATTTTTAATAATTTTTTCATATTTTGTACAAGTTGTTAGCGATTTTTCATTATCAGAATGAAGGCTTACTAGCTATATTATAAAATTTCTAATTATTTTCATCAATTCCACTATAGGAAGTGGTGCTTGTTCTCCAATTATACCAAAATTCATTCTTCAATATGCATTTTTCTTCTTAAAGATCTACCATTACTTCTCCTCTTCTTTACTTCATCTTTATCTATGTTAAGAAAGACATTATTTTGTTAAACAAAATCATTATTTATCTCATAGGTCATATTGTTACAACTTTGTTTCTCTGATATGATTTGTAACATGTCTCAAATTTACGTGAAAAAACATTAATACTTACCCAATAACAATGAATATATATATTTTTTAATTTATATTATCCTGGTTACTTATATTTTTTATATTTTGGTTATTTAATTGCTCACACATGGTGTATCATTCACATCTACCATTTCAAGTTTATTGTGTGCATGATTAGACATTGATTTCTATTTTTCTTTTCGAAATATTACATTTTTCTAATACAAGGGTTGCTTATGGTACTTGGATTATTTAAATGGTATCTAATTGTTCTACGTATCATTTAAGATGTTCTCTAAACTATGTTAATAGTCAACTATATTCATGTGTTTACTCATCCCTAATTGTATGGAACGCTCAACCATACCAAGAATAATAACTTCCTCTTTATTTTTAATGGTTTTTCTATCATGGAAGGAATTCCATTGACTGTGGGGTGAGTCTTAAATGTACACATGAAGTAAAGTACTATTATATCATTTGATGTTAACGATCTATTTAGAAAACCAATATATCAAAATAAACTTGAATGTAGAATTAGTTTGCGAAATATGAAGGAATAACGAAATATATTGTGAAGTTTTCGATTATATGGAAGACTATGGTTTCCTCTTAAATTTTATCGACTTTTATCCTAAAGAACATATTTTCACTGAAATTGCATCTAATTTATGTCATGATTTAACCCTCCAACACATACAATCGTGAAGGAGTCATTCTAATTGATTATTGCATAGTCAAACTACAAATTTAATATATGATTATCGGTAACATGGTAAATTAAGTATATTTTCTACGCTTCACACTGGTAAAGAATTGATACTAGAGGTAGGCCCTTTCGTCACAAATATTAATTATTTAAAATAATTATTAAATCATAAATAAAACAAAGTATTTTTCTGTTAGTAAAAAACTATGCTTTTCAATTTATTAGGAAGCTAGATTATATAACTCAACATAAAAGTAAGAAATTAAATTTATAATAAAATAGAAAAATTGTAGCAGAATTTGTAGTGGATGAGATTTTATAATTATATTATAAGAACTAATTTCCAATATTTAAAATTATATAACAAATAAGGTTTTTATATTGTATGATTATTGATGATAGAGATGAAGTATACTTCCCAAACTTAATTAAAATTAAATACCACTTTTCTATCCAATTTTATTGTCTCAAACATTCCATAAGAGAAAAATAAGGAAATGGTTAATAATAGAAGAAATGTGAAGACAAAACAAATGAGTGAAACTAGAAGTCCTTAAGTGAGAAGTCTTTGAGGCTACCTATACCACTGGCTCAATTCATTGAATAAACAAATCAAGAATACAAATCCTATACAATTGTATTTAGTTAGGGAGATGAAACAACCTGCTAGAAAACAGGGACTAATTCCTAATTACAACAACAATCCCAACCATTATTATTTCTCCATTATTTTCAAATATCCCCTTTAATGGAGAAAGGATTAATTTCCAAACCTAACATCTCCCTAAACAATTCAAATTTGACCTTCCCAATAGGTTTTGTGAAAATGTTAGCATCATATTCACAAGTATTACAATACTCAATAAAAAATTCCTTAGACTGTATCTTCTCTCTAACAAAATGAAACTGCATGAAATATTATATTATTTTCGAACTTGATTGAGATCTGGTTGTCACACTTGATTACTGTAGCCTTGTTTTATTCATCTCCAACATCTTGAAGAATTCGCCTTAACCAAACAAATTCACGAGTTGCTGCACATATAGCTTTATACTCTCCTCTATAGATGACAAAGATACAATAGGTTTCTTCTTCCTACTCCATGAGACAATCTCAGATCCAATACTAAATCCATAACCTGTAAAAGATCTTCTATCATCTGGATCACCAACCCAATCTAAATTTGAGTAACATGTTTGCTAAACATCAAATGAATCAGTATAGTTAAAACCAAAATTGATTATTTCTTTAAGATACCTAAGTAGTCTTTTTTTTGTTCTATAATGGTTTTCTAAAGGCCTCGCCATAAATTTTGTTAACACACTAAAAAAGTATGCTAATCAGGTCTATTTGTAGTAATATAATTCAAGCTTCCCACCAGTTCTATTAAAATTGGCAACTAGGGCCAAAATCCATGTGGGTCATCTTATTTATGGCAGCTGATATTTGTATTGGATCCCTCTCATCGAGAGGTGTAGGATTGATCTAAATATCATCCAATTCCGATAACTATTTATGAAGTTATGAATTTATTTATGTTATAAAACAAATTGCCATGCCGACCAACAACTTGAGTAGGCTCAGAAGCCCAATAGACATGCCTATTCATCATCTACATTTTAGTATAAATAAAAAAGGACTTGAATTCATTTAGACACTGTTCATGTGATCTCCTCCTCTCCACATCTTGGGTTTTTGGTGAAGGAGAGACACAAAAGTAGATACGTTGAGCCAGGTATGATGCCCTAGCTTATATGGAGAAGATGCCCTAGATTATACATTGTTCAAAAAGCCCTAACACATCTGAATGCAGTCCTGTAATGTTGTCACTTAGCCGCAGTAAGGGAAGACATTCATAGGTTGTTCATGGAGATCTATACACAGTTCATGACGAGGATTTACACGTTGTCCATGATGGATTACACGTTGTTCATGATGAGGATTCTATCCAGACATGGAGACATTGATACGCTATCATGTATACGCAGTCATAATGCAGTCATGGAAACTCATGATAAAATATACACTGTCATACAAAAAATCTCTATACATGATATACACGTAGACATAAAGACCCTAATCCATTATCAAAGGTGACTGATATATGCACTATCGTATAAGCACAACATGGAGACTCTATACATGATATAAGCATGGAAAATACAACATAAGGCCAGTGTGAATGCATGAAATCGTAGCATGAAGCTGCAGTCAATGCATGAAGCCACAATAAAGGCATGAAGCTACCAGAGAGCCACAGTCAAGCAAATTATTGCCTTGCTATGACTCGATGATGAGATAAGGATTTGATGAGGAGATCGTTGGCTTATGTATCATCAACGTATTTCTGTGGGAAAGAAGATCTATGAAATCCTTCAACAGGATTATCATGATCATGGGTAGCATAATGATGAATGAGATCATGAGCGTGAGAAGCATAATGATGCAGGATGATATGAGCATGGGCAGCATAATGATGAATGAGATCATGAGCATGAGCAGCATAATGATGCAGGATGATATGAGCATGGGCAACATAATGATGAATGAGATCATGAGCATGGGAAGCATAATGATGCATGATGATATGAGCATGGGCAACATAATGATGAATGAGATCATGAGCATGGGTAGCTTGATGATGAATAAGACCATGGAAGATGCAGCATGATGAGAAACATGAAGATGAGAGCATATCAGTCATCAAGGTTCAACACATGTGACAATACAACAAGGTGTCACACGGTAATGTGCAGCAAATAGACGAGATGCAACACTATGATAGCTGAACGAGTCACCTTAGAGAATCAGTTGAAGCAATATGTCTTCAACTGATCTCATGCTGATATCAAAAGTCATAGTGATTGACTTCTATAGTAAATGTATTATCTCTCTCACTTTCTCTGCTGAACTTTGAAGAACATAAAAGAAGAATTGATCAAGGGTTTCCACACATTGTGGGGTTTGTCGCTGGCTAGTGCCACATCTTGTGTCCTCTTGTCTTGGCTCGTCTTCTATGATTTATATTTATGTTCTATCTGCAGTTTACTTTAATGCTAGTGTGATTGCTAATCTAGAAAAGATATTGAGCTAATTGTGAAAATTGAAATAAATTTCTCTAGAATAGAACATACCAAAAGTTAACAAGTTCTCTATATAATGTACCATCTAGCTCATTTGAATAATCATAACAATGCAATTTCACATTCTGTTGCATTAGAACAAAGGAAGCTTTGCATTGATCCATATTAAACATTTTAAGCACTTCTCTGATATACTTACCCTGAGTAACAAAAGTTTGACCTGCATCTCTCCACACTTCAAGAAGTAGACAATAATGTAACTCACCAAGATCTGTCATCTCAATTACTTGTGACATCTGCTCCTTAATTTCATCGATTCATTTGACTAAATTTCCTGTAATAATTAAGTCATCAACATACAAAGAAATCAATATTACATTCCCCCTTACATCAAGCTTGGTATACATATTTGGATCACTTTGACACCTCATAAACCTTGATGAAGGAAGAAGGAATGTATATTTTCATATCATGACCTAGATGTCTCCTTTAGCCCATACAAAGATATGTTTAATTTGCAAACTAAATTTTCTTGACCCTTTTTCACAAACCCTTCAGGTTGGTGAAATACACCTCCTCCTTCAAATCACCATTCAGAAAAGAAATTTTTACATCTAATTGGTACAAACTCCCATGGTAATTTGAAGATAATGCAATTAGCAATTTGATAGTATTCAATTTAGCTTCAGGTGCAAATTTTCTTGCATAATCAATGCTTTCCTTTTGTGAGTGCCCTTTTGCAACCAATCTAGATTTATGTTTATTTATACTACAATCTACTTTAAACTTGGATTTTTACATCTATTTACATCTTATGGGCCATTTTCCTTTTCGAATTTCAGACAATTCCCAGGTTTTATTTTTAATTATAGTTGATATTCTTCCTCTATTTTTTTCTCCATTCTTCATGTTCATTAGCTTATTTAAAACTCATGGGTTCTATGACGTCCGAAACACCAGTCATGAGATCATATTCCTTATACCTTTTAGGTAGTCATATCTACTGAGTAGGTCTCCTAACTTCACTGTTTTCACCTATGTTCTTTGAAAGTACTTCTCCACTTCTGATTGGGCTCTGACTATTGATGATGTCCATATCACTGGATTCTTCCCCAATCTTTTGTTGCTAACTATCTTCTGATTTTTCTTCTACTTTATTGTCTTCAACTTCAGGAAGAGTGCACCATCTTTCATAGTTTTTATCCGTGTTTCCTTCATCTTCTTTCTCATGGAAAATTACATCTTTACTTGTAAACACTTTTTGAGTAGAGGGATCAAACATTTTATAAGCTTTGAATTTTGAACAATATCCTATAAAAATGAATTTAATGACTTTAGCATCAAGCTTCTTTGTACTCTCCTTCAGAATATGTGCAAAGGCCTTGCACCCAAACACCTTCAAATGATGAATTATTGGTTTAAACCCATATAAGGCTTCGAATGGGGTATTAAGATCTAGATACCTTCTTGGACTTATATTCTTTAAATAAAAAATTGAACTAATGCCTTCTTCCCAAAACGAATTTGAGATGTTGTTACCTTTGATCATATTGTGTGCATACTCCACCAATGTCCTATTTTTCCTTTCTACAACACCGTTTTTCTATGGAGTGAAGGGTACTGTAAATTGCTACACTATTCCATGATCCTTGCAACACTTGGTGAAGTTCCCCAATCTGCACTCTCCCCCTTGATTTGAATACATGATCTTTATGAACTTCCTTATTTGATATTCTACCATATTTCTGAATGCTTTGAAATACTAAAAAAAATGACACTTCTTCCTGAGTAAGGACACCCGAGTGTACCTTGTGCAATCATCAATTAAAAACATAAAATAATAGGCACCTCCTAGGGATTTGGTATGCACGAGTCCAAAAACATGTGAATGCATAAGTTCTAATACATATCCTCTTCTCCTATCAAAATTGGAGGGGAGTTCATCTCTGTTAATTTTTCCTAATGCACAACTTTCACATGTAGAATATTCATTCTTTAACATAGGGAGTCCTTTAACCATACTTTGTTTTTTCAGCAACAATAAATCATGATAATTGATACCATACCTCTAATGCCAAAGTATTGATGTTAACGTAGTTGTAGAAGTCAGTGTTTGAGGACTTTTGCTAGTAACAACAAGCTTGGACAACCCTCCAACTCTCATTTCTGAAGCAACAAGTTTCCATTGATCCAGAAAATCTTTCAATATGCAATCCATTTTGAAAAATTCAACCTTTAGGTTTTGATCTATAATTGTAGACATAGAGATCAAATTTTTCTTGACCCCAGGAACATATATATGATTATGAACGTGAATGAAATTACAATTTGGCAATGTTACAGGAATATCCCCACATCCCTTAATCTGATGTGGACGATCTTCTCCTAGATAGATATTATCTCCTTGAAATTCTCATACCAAATCTTGTTAGATGTCATATGAATCGAAGCTCCAAAGTAGACAAACCATGTATTAGCATCATCCATTTCAACGAACAACACATATTTAGACACAAATAGCTTGAGGTTTTTTAGATCATAATTTAGGGCTTCTCCTACAAAATGTCATGATTGTCTTTTATGTTTATGCCTTGATTCATCAGTTTTCTTCTTTTAATAGTCTCTAGAACGATGCCCATTTCTACCACAGTAAAACCATTTTTATTCCTAAATCATTTGTGAAAGATGACATACCTTGATTTGATTTCAGAAATAGCCTTTTCTGAGATGAGGTTCCACCTTTTCTTGCTGCTACTTGTTTCCCTTTGAAGAATTTGTTCTTCACCACAAGTGCTAAATCTAGATTTTGAGGCTTCAAATTCTTGCGCCTCTCTTCTTCCTACAATGGTACAACTGCTAATTCCTCAAAGATAGGATTTTTCCTCTCACATTCCATTTAAATTGATTGTCACAAGATTAATAGCATATACCGATTCTCCTATATCTCCCAAATTATCTTTGAAATCATTAATTCTGGAAATAAAGGCACTAACAGATTCATTTTATTCCATTTTAATGTACAAGAGCTTACTCTTCTGAAACATGACTTAATTTCTATTTTTAATTTCATACAACTCCTTCAATGCATTCGAAGTCAGAGTAAAGGTCTCGCAATCACGAATATAAGGAATTACATTATCTTTAACATACATTCCTAATAATACCTTTGCTTTATTTTCCCACTTCTCCCAGTCTTGAATTGACGTAGTTGTTGAGTCTGTAGTAGGTTTCGCTTTTTCTCCCTCCGTGATGGTCCAAGCACCATAACCTTCCAACAATGTTTGGAGCTTGAATTTCTAATTGGCATAGTTTGTGCCATCAAGTTTATTAGCTTCATTCAGGTAGGCCTTTGCAAGTAGATTCACCATCTTCACGTATGGTCCTTCAAGTGGACCTTCCATCACTCCAAATAACTCAGCTTATTAATTTGTAAATAGGTGCTCCTTTAAAAAAAATATAAAATCCCGTTTTTTAGTAAATTCCAAATGGGCGCTTTGTTTATAAAAAACCGTTTAAAAAAATAACAACCCCTTCACATGAGTGCTAGAAAAAAAACAAAAGCCTTTGTAAGATATAGGTGGGCGCTAAAAAGACAATTTACTTGCGCAACATTGTATCGACCATACCTTCTACAATGTCAATTTAGAGGGATTTCAGAGACACTGTTAGGAAACGTAAATGCCTTCTCTCCTCGAACTTGAAGACTGCCAGGCAATGCAAGAAGACTGCATGATCATTAAAAACTGACATGGGAAACAAGTTGATCGGAATACCTTTGAACTGGCACAAAAAACAAGTGATCACAGTCACATCCAATACCCTTTAACTGACACTTTGACTAATCACCACCGCAGTCTTCGGTTGGAGGAGGGGTGTGTCGCAACCAAAAATCTGTAAAATTTTTAATTTTACCCTTATCAACGCAGGAGCTCTCAGTCACTGAATGCAGTGATAAAATAAATACAAATTGGAACGTAATTTTCTAGTGGATGTTGATCTCAGGCACATATCTCCACAACCACAACTTTTTCTTCCAGTGAACCACTCAAGCAATCCATTGATCATTGTCTCCCACCAAACCTGTCGGACGCTGAATTTGACAACAAAAAAGAAATCTACCGACGAATTTGAGATCACATAATGAGATATGTGGTGTGGTATTTATCATATCTTCAATCGCACGGCCGTGATTATCTTAAAACATTTCTTAATTATGGACGGCCGTGATTGAGCCCAAAGTGAATATCCAATATTCTTCATCTTAGTGCGCGGTGGGAAAAGCGAACCGCAGTGGCAGAAAATAGCTGACCCAGGGTGCCGATTATGAAGTGCCCACGCCAGCTGTCGGGTGGGCTGGTAGCGACAACAAAAGAGCTCCAAGTGTCAGTTGGAGTGCCCACAAGTTGAATATCCACCACTTGGACTCTCCAACTGTGTGATACATGCCAAGCAAGTTACCATTCAACAAATCTTGGCCCAAGGTAAGCAAAAAACTGCCCATGGCGATTTACAAAACGCTCGGGATGAAGAACGTGATTCGCCAGGAAGTGAAAGAGGTGAACCCATGTGATTTGTTTATAAAATCATAGACCAGAGACATATGGAGACGTTAGTTCTTTTTTGTAGCAAAGCAGTTTCGGCGGTTGCAAATTTTTGGGGCGCTCGAGATGGACGTGGGTGCCGGGTTGATGGCCCGAGATCTTCGCTGTGACTGCCCGAGATATTCTCCGTGACCACGAGCAGAATGGACGAATATAGAGCTCCATGGAGATTGTCGACGAGTAAAGCCCTACGCAAAGAGGCCCATGGAGATCACCGCCTCGAAATAACGTGAAAATTTTATGGTTCCAACTACGTCCTCTAAACATTATCGTTTTTTATGTTTTTAAAATGAATTCCAACATTCATTTTCTTGTTTCATTAGGGCACGATTGCATGTCATTCGCATTCAGTTCTTATATATACCAAATCTATGCGCGCACTCAGAATCTACAATCTAAATGTGAAACATTAAATCATTATTTTTTGTTTTACCTTCGACAAAGCTACTTCTAAGTCAAACCCACAGAAGAACTTTCTTAAGATTTAAGAAGTCGCGCCATAAATTATATACAAGGAAACATTTCAAAAATTACATAATTAGTCTGTAATCATGCTGTAATTAGTCGTGATGACCAAATGTCTATTTTAAATTACATACACCAATAATCAATTAAACCCTAAAACTATCCCTCGCCGGAACCGTCTTTCTTAAACAAAAACCTCGGAGCACTGAGAATGTCGTTGTACCTGCAATGGGGCAATAAAATTTAACCGAAAAGGCTGAATGGCTAATCTATAAGAGAAAAGAAGATTGGGAGCCAGGTACGCAATGCTGGGGTTCAGAAGACATTCATAAATGAACAGCCTCTCACCTGCAAACATGTGAACAAAGTCTTTATGGATAACCTGTAAGAGAAAAGAAGATTGTGAGTCAGGTGCGCAATTTTGGGGTTTTCGTAAATGAATAGCCTCTCACCTATGAACATGTCAACAAAGTATTTATGAGTTAATAAACCCCTTGATGATTAATGAAAGGAATATTAAAAAATACAACCAACTTACACCAGTTAGCTATGTAAAACAAAGAAGAGAGACTCTGGGTAACAAGGTTCTGCCAACAAACAACCAGCGAACTAGGTGTCAAAGGAAGCCAGGTTAATGTGCATGGTTATGAGGAAACCCTATGTATTCTGCCATGCTCACCGTGTTGAGAAGACCGTTGTAAAATTCAACAATGCAACACAACCAGCGACAATAACAAGTGAATAGATCCTTACTCTGCAGATAGAGAAATAAATGAGTGACCTGAGTGCATAGCCTCAACAAAATTAGCACTATAAACAAAAATGTTGAAATTTTCTGATAAATTCCATAACAGACAAACAAAAATTGCTCTGTTTTTGCACTCTAATTTTTTTGCACAGAAAAACTGAAAATTGTTTTCTGGAAATTGTGTTGCAGCAACACAGTTTGGTGTTGCAGCAACGTAGAATGGTGTTGCAGCAATGGTGAATAACACTCTATTTTTGATGCAGAAAAATACTCTGTTTTAAACTCAGAAAACAGAAAAATTCGTTCTCTGGAAATGGTGTTGCAGCAACGTAGTTTGGTGTTGCAGCAACACTATAACTGGTGTAACAGCAATGGTGACGGTGTAACAACAATGGTGACGGTGTAACAGCAACAGAAAAAAAACTTATATTTATTAAAAATAAACTAACTGTTACAGATTTGTCTTCCTCATATAGAGGGAATTTCACAACATCTATTGCTGAATATCTTCTTCAGGGATTCACTAAGGACCACTTTTGTTCCACACAGATAAACATATGTTAAACAAATTTCATTCAAATATTTGAACTGCTGTGCATTTCACTATCTGGCAAGTATTTTCTTCACGCTGCTGCGTGCTCTCCTCTGCTCTCTATCAATCTGCTGCTAACCTCAAAACTGAACTGCTGTGTGATGCATTTATATGTTAAAACATATCTGATTTAAACAATAAAATATTACAGAATATCTTCTAATGCCTATCTCCGAATTTAATGCAGCAAGGCGGTGATGCTTTTATCAAAAAACAAGTCGGCGGTTGCAGGGGAAATCAATTTTGTGAGTTTAATGCACATTTATGTGCAAAAATATCGAAGGAGACTTTGCGGCATCAACCTGTAACATTTACTGCAAATCAGATTCATGTACAGCTGTTCATTGTTGCAGTTGGAATTAAATTCCAACACTCCCCCTTAATTTCAACTGCTGCATACCCAGGCATTTCCTGAAATGATCAAAACCTTTCTTTGCTAATTGTTTTGTCAAGATGTCAGCTAGTTGATCCTCTATTCTGCAGTGCTGCAAAACAATCTCACCATTGTTAACCAATTCACGTATAAAGTGAAATTTGGTGTCTATGTGCTTTGTTCTTTTATGAAAAATAGAGTTTTTAGACAATGCTATTGCTGAGCTATTGTCATAGTAAATGGTTGTGCCATTTTCTTGTTCATGACACTAATATTTGATAACTCTTCTCAGCCATACTTCTTGGCATGCTGCTGCTATTGCTGCCACATACTCTGCCTCTGTTGTTGACAAAGACACAACTGATTGCTTCTTGGAAGCTCATGAGATGGCTCCCAATCCCATATGAAAGACATATCCTGATGTGCTTTTCCTGTCATCAACACTTCCAGCCCAATCACTGTCAGTGTAACCTGTCAACATGAAACTTTCAGAAGAGGAGTATAAAATACCAAACCCCTTCGTTCCATTCACATACCTTAGAATCCTCTTGGCTACCTGCCAATGAGTCTCTTTTGGTCTTTCCATAAATCTGGAAATTAAACTCACAGCGTGCATAATGTCCGGCCTAGTTACAGTCAAGTACATAAGGCTGCCAACTATGCTCTTCTACAGTTTTGGATCCAAATATTTGCTGCTGTCTTCTTTGGTCAATTTCAACCCCACTACAGTAGGAGTCACGGCTGCTTTGCTGTTATGCATGTTAAATCTCTTCAACAATGCTTCTACATATTTATCTTGAGAAATGAAAACACCATTTTCACTTTGGTCTACTTCAATTCCAATAAAATATCTTAAGAAGCCCAAGTCAGTCATTTCAAATTCACTTTTCGTGACTGCTTTAAAATCAACAATGAAAGAAGCATCATTGCTATTAAAAATCAGATCATCTACATATAAAACAACAATAATAATCTTACTGTCATTCTGTTTTATGTAGAGTGTGGGTTCACCATCAAACTTATCAAACCCATTCTCAATCAAGTAAGCATCAATTCTGTTGTACCATGCTCTTGGAGCTTGCTTCAGCCCATAAAGAGCCTTCTTCAGTTTACAAACTTTATGCTCTTGGCCTTCAACTTCATAGCCCGGAGGTTGATCAACATGAACCTCTTCTTTTAACACTCCATTTAGGAATATAGATTTAACATCCATCTGATAAATCTTCCATTTGTGTTGTGCTGCAATAGACAACACTGTTCTCACTATTTCCATCCTTTCTACTGGTGCAAAAGTTTCATCATAGTCTGTGCCTTGCTGCTGCTTGTAGCCTTTCACAACAAGCCTTGCTTTGTGCCTGTCAATTTTGCGTTCAACATTGCTTTTGGTCTTATAGACCCACTTAACTCTAATGTCATCCTTGCCTTTAGGGAGGTCCACTAACTCCCATGTTTTACTCTTCTCAATTCCACCAATTTCTTCATTCATTGCTTCAATCCATTTATCTTCATTTACATCATCTTCAAAATGAATTGGGTCATCAACATGATAGTACAAAGCGAATAATGAATTCAGACTGGTATTGTTACTTACCTCTCCTTGTTCATAAATCTCATTCAGGTTTCTGAATCTTGGTCTTCTTGGTGTGCTTGGAGTTCCATCCGAACTTCAGGGTATTTCTGATCCCTGTGGTGTGCTTGGAGAAGCACTTCCTTGACTTCTTAAGGCTGTTCGAATTCCAGCCTGTGGTGTGGTTTGTTGTACTTGTTGTGGTGGAGGAGGAGCCACCAAGGAAGGATTATTTTCTACTGTCCCTTCCTCTTGTTCTTCATGAGACACAATTGTCTTCACATTCACTGTTTTTTCCAAGCTTCCATCCCAAGCTTCATCTTCAATGAACTGTGCATCTCTACTTACTATTAATTTCTTGGTGGATGGATTATAGAGTTTGTATGCTTTTGACTCATCACAATAGCCAATAAAGACACACTTCTCCCCCTTACTGTCAAGCGTTTTCCTTAGCTGATCCGGTACATGTGCATATGCTACGCAACCAAATACTCTCATGTGAGTGACAATTTGTTTTTGACCACTCCATGCCTCTTCTGGTATTCTATTCATGACAGATTTAGTTGGGCATCTATTCAAGATGTTAACTGCGCAAGTAACATCTTCTGTCCAATACTCATGCGGCAAGTGTTTTGCCTTCAGCATACTTCTGACCATGTCAAGAATGGTCCTATTCTTTCTTTCAGCAACACCATTTTGCTGAAGTGTATACCTTGTGGTGAACTGCTTTTGTATGCCATTCTCTCTGCAAAAATGCAGAAAGTCTTGGGAGATGTACTCTCCTCCTCTATCTGTTCTAATCACTTTGATATAATGCCCACACTCCTTTTCAACAAGAGTTTTGAAGTGGCGGAATTTCTCAAACACTTCACTCTTCTGTTTCAGCATATACACCCATGTCTTTCTGCTGTAATCATCAATGAAGGTTAAAACATATTTACTTTCGGCAAATGATGGTATTTGCATCGGTCCGCACACATCATAGTGAACAATTTCTAGGGTGCTTTTGCCCTTATACTCTTTCCTGCTGGAAAGCTTTCTTTGTGTTCCTTGCCCAAGATGAAGCCTTCACAAAGGTTGTCTGGTTTCTCAATCAACGACAATCCCTTTACCATTCCCTTTCTGTGCGAAAGATTCAGGCCTCCGAAATTGAGATGTCCAAATCTCAAATGCCACAACCAATTCACATCTTTCACTTGCTCCTGAAAGACTTCTTGTGTTACAGCCGCAATAGTTCTGCCTTCCTTCAAATCTGCCCTGATTTTGAGAGGAAACATTCTATTGCTGGTCATCTGCACTTGTGCAATGATCTTCTTACTTGGAGGTATGTCTATGATTGTACACGTATCATCTTTGAAGAACACGTTGTAACCTTTGTCAATGAGCTGTCCAATGCTAAAAAGATTACATTTCAGACCAAGTACATAGTATACCTCTGGCACAATCATATGTTCTCCAATTTTTACTCGAATACTGACTCTGCCCTTACCCTTGACAGGTATCTTATCATCAGTCCCTGTTGTTACCTCAGATTTCACATTTTCATCCAGATTGGAAAACATTGCAATATTTCCAGTCATGTGATTACTACAACTTGAGTCTAAGAACCAAAAATCTTCTTGTTTGTCTTGTGTTATGTTACATGTTAATAGCACGTTCTTTGGATTCTTATCTTATTTATTTGCAAAATTAGCATTTTTCCTATTATTCATGTCATTTTGTTTTTTCCTACATTCATTGGCATAGTGCCCATATTTCTTACAATAATGACATTGGACTTGGGATTTGTCATACCTTTGTCCATGAGCTTGCTGTTTGCTTGAACCTTCAGCTTGGTTCTGATTGCAGCTCCTTCCGCTTGTGCTAGCAGGATAATTTCTGCCTCTTTTTTGCCTTTTTCCACGACCTCTGTTATTTGCTCTGCCTCGACCTCTTCTTTGGCCAAAAGACATCTGAGTCTTGAATGCTTGCTCAAATGAGGAATCTGTTCCTCTACTCAGTCTGTGTTCATGAGACAAAAGTGACGCACTCAGCTCATCTACCGTGAATTGTGAGAGATCTTTTGTTTCTTCTATTGCCACCACAATAGATTCAAACCTTGAGGGTAAACATCTCAAGATTTTCTCTACAATCCTTCTATCTTCAATAATCTCACCATGAGATCTTATCTGGGTTATCAAGCCAATAACCTGAGTGAAGAATGAATCTATTGTATCAGATTCCTTCATGCTGAGATTTTCAAAGTCTCTCCTCAACATCTGCAACTTTGCAGTCTTCACTTTCTCCATGCCTCTTTAGATTTTGTTGTTGCTGCAATCCGCGGAAAAACACTTTCATATACTCATTGGAAGAGGAAAAAGAGGGCTTTGGAATCCTTCTTTCTGTCGCCCTTCAACTGGTCTCTTTCTGCTACTGTCAAAGCAGCCAGTGCTGTTACATCTGCAGGTTCAGCATAGCCAGTTTCAACCAGCTCCCATAGTCCTTGAGAAGCAAACAATGCTTTCATTATTATGGACCAATAATTGTGATTTTTCCCATTAAACTGTGGCAGTGGGAATTTGTCAAACCTGTTCCAGCATCTGCCATCTTAACCTATATCGGTAAAGACGAGATACTAACTGTAAAAACAAGCAACAACTTTCTATGCTGGGAAAAATTCTGCTCAACAAACTTCTTACAGCTCCTACAGTGAAAAACAATCTCTATTTTTGACTCACTGAGTGCCTAGACTAGCTCTGATACTATGTTGAAATTTTCTGATAAATTCCATAACAGACAGACAAAAATTGCTCTGTTTTTGCACTCTTTTTTTTTTTTGCACAGAAAAATTGAAAATTGTTTTATGGAAATTGTGTTGCAGCAACACAGTTTGGTGTTGCAGCAATGTAGATTGGTGTTGCAGCTACAGTAAATAACACTCTGTTTTTGACACAGAAAAATACTCTGTTTATAACTCAGAAAACAGAAAAATTCGTTCTCTGGAAATGGTGTTGCAGCAACGTAGTTTGGTGTTGCAGCAACGCTATAACTGGTGTAACAGCAACGGTGACGGTGTAATAGCAACAAAAAAAAACTTGTATTTATTAAAAATAAACTAACTGTTACAGATTTGTCTTCCTCATATAGAGGGAATTTCACAACATCTATTGCTGAATATCTTCCTCAGGGATTCACTAAGGAACGCTTCTGTTCCACACAGATAAACATCTGTTAAACAAATTTCATTCAAATATCTGCACTGTTGTGCATTTCACTATCTGGAAAGTATTTTCTTCACGTTGTTGCATGCTCTCCTCTGATTTCTATCAATCTACCGCTAACCTCAAAACTGAACTGCTATGTTCTTATTGACATTTTTGCGCCTTACAACATTGAGCATGAAATGTCCATAATCTAAGGGATCCAAAGTCCCTAAACATGTTGTTCTTACCCCTAGAGAAACAAGGCTAACAAACCACAACAATTCACAGAAGTTCTCCACCAGAAACTGCTCAAAAACAAGTCAATTCGGGATCATTTCAGTGGCTACACTAGCTGTTTGCGCTGAATATCAAAGGGAACACTGGCTACCTGCGCTGAATGAGAGTGGACATGTGGCAAGTTCATTTCTCAAGGTGTCAAAACCCAGGGAGCTTCCAAAATGACACTTGCCTCAGGGAATTCGACTGGTGATGAATAAGAGGTTCCAAATCTCCAAGTGGAAGCAAGAACCTCCAAGTGGAATCAAGAACTGACAGAGGGAGAGGACACTAGTCAGATCTCAAGCTGACTCATCCTCTCTCCAAACATCTATATATGGATCTCTCCTCCATGAGATCTAGAGGCTGGAATTTTGTTATTGCAAAGAATTGTTGTTGGTTTGAGATTGGAATCCTTGGGTGCTTAATGCTTTGAAGGGGGTGAAGGTAGGAATTCCATTTGCTGGGAAGGAGATGCTGGATTGGAGCCCTCTGGGTTGTATCTTTTCCTGAACCTTGTTATTCATCAATAAAGCTATCTTGGTTTATCCTATATATTGATGTATTTTTGATGTATGATTGCATTAGTATATTTAGTTTGTTTCTAATCCTGAGCTAGTTATGAATATGAATCCATGTCTTGTGTAGTGTTCTCTTCTTGTGATCTTGCAGAAACATCTTGAAGCTGGGCAAGCAAGAAGGCAAGTAGCTAGGAACTCTCCAAGAGAAGAGAAGCCGGATCGAGGGACAAACGGAAGACACCGGTTAGTCCATCTATCTCTCTCTTTATTCTTAATTCATAAAGGAAGAATACTAGAATAGTTGTCTCTGTTTGTTGCTAAGGCACTGTCACACCTTAGGTGGATAGGATCGTCCTGCATAGGCATTTTTCCCCACAAAAAATTGGCGACTTCGCTGGGGAGATCTCTTTAGTCATTTTATTTGTGATTCTATCATTGTTTGTTTCATAGACTTGACAGCAACAATCGAACTGCATCTGCTATTCCCTGATGCAAAGTAGACAGTTGCTGCCTTGGTCCAATCACTAGACTTGTCTATGATCTGAACAATGGACTCACAAATGATTTGATGATCCTTTGTGGTAGATCTTAGTACTCCCTCAAAGCATCCCTTTGATTGTACCTTGCTTTTTGCTTTTATTTGGCCTAAAACAATGAATTAAATAGCAATTTATGACCCTGAATCCAGTGAGAAACTCTCGTTTCTTCTTCAGCGCGACAGCTGTGAATAGGTTCTGCATTTCAACGCAGGTCCCGTGAAGGCTACCTGCGCTGAATGTGAAAACCCCTGTGTTGAGGTTGCGCTGAACCAGTTTGGCCTTGTGCAACTGGGGTTCTCTGCTCTGTTTTGCCCTGTTTTGATCTCTGACTTTTGCAGCCTGTAACCAGCATAGGTACCAGTATGATAACTCCTTTTCTCTGCTTAAATTCCACCTCCTTTTGTACAAAAAGACTGTGAGTGTTTTTATGTGTTTGTGGCATCATTTGCAGTTTTCCTTTGCATGAGTGAAATAATCATCCTGTAGCCCTTGATTCAGATCTGTTGATTGTGATCTTAGGAGAGGGTTCATTGGCTGTTTGCAGTTGATTATACATTTGCTTTTGCTTATTGGTTTGAGTTTGTCTCTTTTAAGTGTCGAAACAAGTATTCATTTCGAGAATCGTTAAGTGTTGTAATCTCTTCTACCCTCTCTGATTTCGGAAAAGTAAACTTGTTTGTATTCGTCATTTAAAAGCAACTTCAAAGTTGTACAAAAATCTTTCTTTGGTAGGCATCAATATTAAGAAAGTGGAAAACAAACACCTGCATTGTGCATTTGCATCTTGATAGTTTGCATTTTGATTTAGGAAAAGTGCATTAGAGTGTGCTGATTTCTCTTTGAGAAAAGATGGTGTCTTTCTTTTCCCTTAGTAGCTAGGATTTTCAAAGTTGAAAAGATATAAAGCTTGCTTATCATCTTTAGGCTGCATTTAGGAATTGTATCATAGATCTCATGGTGAACCTTGAAAGGCAAACTTCTAAAAAGATCAACCTAAAATAAATTGAATGAACTTAACAACGCTTTGAAACATAACGCACAACATAGAGGTCTAAGCTAGAGACGTGTTCCGGCGTCGTAAAGCCTGGTGACTGTCAATCTCGTGGATGGTGGGTGATTCCTCCTGAGGGACGATAGCGCCAGTACGGATTGTGCTCCCACGTACCGTCGCGTATATATTGGGAGACCCCTATAGGCATAAAACCTTTATCCTTAGGAAGCCGTGTCGGCCGCCCTACTGATCACAATGCACTGAACACAGCATTCAGGAAGATCGACCGCCCGTACCCTAAAAAGTATTTTGCGGTTTTGCGAAAAGTTTGGCACACCCTCTGCCTAGAACTCCAGAGCAGTTCCTTTTGGCCTTTTTCAGACTCTATAACGGAAAAATTCCATCCGAGCATTTTTCACTTCGGGCTCGTGAAAACATCGAAGGAGACTAGAGTCATCTTTAGCTTTTTCTCGATTCTCTAAAATTGAAAAAGCAAGTTGTGTCTAAAGCGTCGTTAAAATTTATTTTAAACGGAACAATCACCCCTATTCCTCCGTTGATCTTTGGGTTGAAAAATGGAGCACACCAACCAAGGAATTCCCCTTGGTGGAAATCCTAGTCCCTTCTCCTCTTGGGGAGATGTTGGTGCGCCCCACATGGCCACATTGTCACTTCCAGGACTGACAATTGGCCTGCCGGTCTGGCTCTTTTCAACCAATGTCGTTCAAACCACCACTATTCCTAAACAGTCGAGTCAACAGTTAGACTAGACCAGAGTTGCCCACCAGCCTTCCACTTCATCTAATTCTTCCTCTCCTCCTTCCTCTTCGCTTGACGGAACTGGTAAAACAAAAAACCAAGTTCCTAAGAAGAAGAAGGAAAAGAAGAAGAAAGAGAGGAAGAAGAAGGAGCCAAAAGCGACTGGGGGCAAACAAGTGTCGTCTGACAAGTATCCACACACAGCACTGACCAGGCCTAAATCGCCATGTGTCATATGCAAGGGAGATGACTTCCATAGAGATTGTCCCTGCATCCCTCGGATACTAAGGGACTGGTCTCCCCGTTTGCACAATTCGGTAGCGTTAACCTCTGATAGACATGTTGACTGCTCACCGTCAACTAGTGAAAGTGAAGCCACAAGACAAAGAGGGAAAGCTAAATTTCTTTGCAAACTGTGTGAAGGCGACCATGCCATCCACCGTTGTCCCTTCTTAAACGAGGCTAAAAGATTTCTGGAAGATCGCCCAATTTTACAAGCGCAAATTTCTCCTGGATATCAAAAACTCCTGCCAAGTCCTTCACTAGTTGAGAACCCGGCTGGCCCGCCCAGGTGGTCAGCCGAAGCACCTATCTTTGAAGATGAACTGTCTGGATCCATGCCTGACGAAAGTCAAAAGGTTGAGATGGCAGTTGACCCGGTTTTTCCTTCAGAGGCTCTATCTTCGAATGATACCATCACAGAAGAGAATAAAGACGACACCGTCCAAATTGTCTTCATCAACACAGACTCCGACGAACAAGGGGGAAATTTTCCCATTCCTTCATCGCAGGAAGGAGCTTCGCCAGAGTCATATCCGGCCGTCTATTCGGTCCCACCACCAAGAAACCTAGTTGTCTCGTTCGACTGGAACCAACTAGGCAGACCCCGGTTGCCGGCAAGCATACCATTCAGAATTATCGTTCAAATATACAGAATGGTAATGGTTGGCACTATCATTGATGAGGGGGCATCTGTGAGTATCCTTTCCTCTATTGCTTGGAAAGCGCTTGGTTCGCCAGCGCTTTTGCTTGAGATGAGAAATCTATCAGGCTTTGATAAAGGAACCAGTCGACCTTTAGGGATCCTCCCCAATGTGCCCATAACATTGAAAGGGAAGACTGTTCAAATGAACGTGATGATCGTTCAAGGACCCTTGGATTATAACCTACTCCTTCGACGAGACTATATATATTTCATGGGGGCCCTCGTCTCCTCACTATTTAGAGTAATGTGTTTTCCGCACGAAGGAAGAATGGTCAAGCTCGTGGACCAACTTTCATTTCCCAGATCACGCATCGCAAATAGTCATATACCATCCCTAAATGGTCTCTTCGCGCAAGAAGTGTCTCAACCCACGGTCCGTCCTCCTGATGAGCGCAAGTAATCCGGGAGGATATGACTGGAACCCAGGGGGCATACGTCCTGGTCTGCTTCGGCAGGAAAACTTTGGGTATAGAGTAGGTTTCCACGGGAGAATATGACTAGTCTGTACCCCGTCCGTCTAGGAAGAGGGTTATTCTAGAATAAGATTCTTTTGTCAAAGTTATGTGAGTTGGCGGGCTACGTCGCTCACCTTTTTCTATTTCGGTAGACATTGCCGAGGAAGTGTTTTGTTTGAAAGATTAACGAGACAATCTTTGGGTAACCTGAAAGAGGTAAGCCTCTCTCGTTAAAACAAATGTTTTGGCGGAAGTGAAGTAGAGGTAACCTTGAAACTCTGTTTTATACCTGGGGGCATGCAAACCTTTTGGAGTGCAAGGAAGGGGCGACTATTTATTTTTTAAATTTTTAGGACCTCTAACCCTTTAAACTCGTAGGATTAGTCGTTTCCAAACTTGCATAACGAAAGGATGTGGGGCAAAGCTTTGTGAGATGAAGCTCCATAAAAAATAGAATCTCAATGAGACACTCTTATCATATGACTGGTATATCGAGCAGTTTTAGCACAAAGTTCATGCTCGTTAAAAAATAAACGCAAGATCCGAGCAGTTTTAACGCGGACTTCATGCTCGTTAAAAAATAAACATAAGCAATGAGCAAGTGTTTCCACCAGCGTTTAAGCTCATTTTAAAATAAAAAATGAACCTATCCCGGTAAATAACTACTGTGAATGTAATATCATCAGGTATTAAAGCCTTGGTCGTGTTTGCCCATCACCTCCACTTTTCATTTGGCAAATCGTTCACCTCCATATGATTGTTTACCCATTTTGAGGAACAGCTACGAAGAGTGATTTCACCTAGCCATCCTTGTGACACTGCCGTGATTGGAAAATTCCAACCTGTACCTGGAATCAGCTGCTAACCCTGTTTATCACTCGTTCCTCAAAAGATGAGTCTTCTTTAAGCTCTTTTCAACTGACTCGTAAAATATGAAAAGATTGCCGAGTTTTGGCCTTCCAGCTCGTTAAAGCGACCGGAAGAGCTATCCCTCCTCTAGATTTTAATCTTTTTGGACCTGAGGGATTATTGCACAAAAGGATCGAAAACTATCGAAAACTCATCCCTTCTGTATTATTTTATACTTTTTCGGACTTAAGGGATTATATGACGAAAAAAGACTTTTGGAGTTAATTTTATGTACCTTTTCAGACTCTCTAAAAATTAAAAGGACCGAGTTATCCTTGTCGTTAGACTCGTTAAAATCATTAAATAGCGACAAACTTGTCTTTAGACGAGAACGAGTTTCACCATCGCTAGGCTCGTTAAAACATAGCGATGGGCTTGCCCGAAGGGCGGGTTATAGAACAAGCATATGTTATCCTCCTCAAGCTTGACAAAAATAGAGAGGTACTGGTCAGCAATGACTGGGGGAAAATTGGGAGAAACTCAAGAAAACTTTGATGGTAGCAAGTCGCTCTTGAACATGACACTTTTCCTCCGTACCACAATCGGGTTGGGTTGTTTCATTCACCGGTCACATCCATGGTCTCGCCATACCATCCATATTTGGGGTAATGCTACCAATCCATCGCATCAGTGTCGCCATATGTTCAAGAGAAGTCGTTAAGAAAAGTCAATCGTGTCCCATCCACTGCCCTACATTATCCTTCATCCTTTCATGACCGCCACCCTGAATCATATGTCATAAATCGTTTTCACCTCCATTAAAATCATTAGCTCCGTTCCGTGCCACTGATGTGGGATTCATTAAAGCCCTCCTTTGACGGATCGTTTCTTGTCGACATCAGCTCATTATCCAAGAAATTGATCTAGGAACAACCCCTTCAGTACTTTGAAGCTTGCATGCCTCAATGGCAAGTTTCTCACTTCCGGCGATAGGTATACATCAATGACCTTGGACCGAAAGATTTTGCGTGGTGTTCGACGCCAAGTCCTTTATTCACACCACGTGAATTGTACTACAGTACCTTGAGGGTCATTATCATTATCAGCGATTCCTCTCGCACTTGTTAACGGTTTACATCATTAACCGGTAATCAAGCGATGTCTTTCCATGTTCGACTTCAGAACATTCCTCACATGGATCGACTTGTACTTAGAATGAAGATCGAACGAGTTTGAATACCCCAGATCTAGTTTCATCCATCCGGGCTGCGATATATATTCAGGAAAGATAAAGACATTGACACGTACATCATTGCAGCAGATAATCATCCTACTCAAAGGATGATAATTTCATCAAAATTATCAGTCTACCATCAGACGATTGTCTGTTCTATGTACAGAAAAAATGAATTTATAAAGCTGAGCATGGGAATGCCCGCCTCAGCTAGATCATGAAAGCAGTATGAAAAATAATGTATTGTAATGTATCTTATTACAGGTCTCCTCCCAGCATTGGATGAACTTCGGATCCCCCTGATAAAGCATTTCACCCGATAAACGACCTCATACTTTAGGGGGCAACTGTTATAGACAGTTTTGTGCCTTACAACATTGAGCATGAAATGTCCATAATCTAAGGGATCCAAAGTCCCTAAACATGTTGTTCCTACCCCTAGAGGAACAAAGCTAACAAACCACAGCAATTCACAGAAGTTCTCCACCAGAAACTGCTAAAAAACAAGTCAATTCAGGATAATTTCAGTGGTTACACTAGCTGTTTGCACTGAATGTCAAAGCCAACATTGGCTACCTGCATTGAATGTCAAAGGGAACACTGGCTACCTGTGTTGAACGAGAGTGGACATGTGGCAAGTTCATGTGGGATAGGTAGGGAGGTTTAAAACATGGCCGGGGACAGGATGGAGGTAAAGCATTAAACGTCGCATTACCTAATGTCTTATCTATCAGAGCATCGTACCTCAGGTGGCAATGGCGGTTTTTGTGATCTTGTGGTGTTGGATTCTCACCCAACCCTAGAGCATGTTGACCTGGAATCACGATCTAAATTTGTTGGGCCCAAATCGTCAGCCCCATAGAGTACGCCATTGGCGATTTGTCATATGCATGCGTTCCGATTGGCTATGGAAATGACGTTGTAATCTGATCGGCCATTTTTTTGTGTTTTGATCGAAATGATTCTTCTTCAGATCTTATGCGTCATTTAAACTGTATTTTTAATATAGATACAGATTTAGTGAGTTAAAAAAATATTTCAAACACATAAAGTTTATATATTCAACCATTTGAAATTTTAGAAGTTCTTATGCATCATTAAAATTGTATTTTTATATAGAAATAAACTTAGTGCGTTAAAAAAATATTTGAAACATCTAGAGTTTATATATTGAACCATTTAAGATTTTAGAAGTTTTAGTTTCTAATTTGGAACGAAATACTTTAGAAATGAATTACATTTAAAAATTTTAAATTAAATTTATTTTAGAATGTGTTTCGTTTTTAAATTCGAGGAAGGAATATTTTTACATGAAAATTTTGAATATTATAACCTATAATATATACAAAAATAATTTATTAGGAAAATCTTTTAGAATAATGAACATGGTACATAATAATTTATTTATTTATTTTTATTTTAATTTAGTAATGGATTTTTTTATCTAATAATGTTTCACAAAACATATAAATATATTTTATATAACTATGTTTCACAAAACATATAAATATATTTTATATAACTATGTTAATCTTGAAATTTAATAATAGGTGGTCATAGTTATATAAATGGGAGATTTCAATTTTGTGATTGAAATTATAAAGTCACAATCTATTGTCAAGTATGGTCTAACTTCACATTCTAACAAAGATTGTTTTAATATGATAGTCAACCATGGTCATTCATGGTCTAACATTTCATTTCAACTTCAAGGTGGATTGATCCAAAATGGATCTTGGATAAATTTCTATGTCTTAGAGACTTCATATAAGAGGTAAAAGGTACTAAATGACACAAATCTTTTGTAAATCCGAGTCGGATAAAGAAAAGGCTCTTTAAGGGAAATCACATCAGAAGATGTTAAAAGGACTTAAGCAGAGATTGAAGGATTCCCTGATTGCGACCTTCGACATATTGCATCAGAGGTAGGACTTCACACAATATCGGAGCCCCCGATAGAGTGACTTCCAATTGTGATGGATCGGTAATCAGCGATCAGCAATCGCGATCGCAACCAATAGAGAGGGTCATTACATGTGACATACGCTGATGCGATGGCGCTGATATGCAATAGCGCCGACATGTGATTGCGATAGTGCGATCGACGATTGGCGAATCGCCGATACAAGGGCCAACGCACATGCGATTGCGATATGCGATCAAGGCGCGGACCCGATAAGTTTATGGACGCGATTTCATTTAATTTGAAATTTGGCTTGGGTGCTCAATAGCAGATTTCTGTGTATTTCCATGTCGCTGGGTTTTTGTCCATACACAATGCGATTGGCGATGTGCGATAAGAGCACAGACCCAAGAGGTTTATAAATGTGATTGCATATTATTTGAGTTCTAGTTGTAACGCTCATGATGGTGTTTTCATGAGTTTCCTGTGTATTTCCGTTATGTGGTCTAATTCAGGAATTATACAGGAGGAAGGCCAAACGATTGGGTTGCCTGTGTCCGTCGGTTCATTCCCATTTGGAAACAAAAATCACACCTATGCCATGCTATGAGCGGGTGTTTTTGTAACAAGAATGCGTTATGTAATTCCCAAAGCCACAGAGCCAGTAAGCCAGATGGCCAGGCGCAGGGCCACAGAGCCAGAGAACCAGAGGGCCAGACGTAGAGCCACAGAGCCAGTGAGCTAGAGGGCTAGTCAAAGAGATGTAGAGCCGCAAAGGAATGATTCCTCATGATGAGAGACAGAGGAATGGCTTGGGGAACCGTCAAGTCAGAGGATTCCTCAATAGCCAGAGAATATGACTCTCACAGCGGAGCTCACAACAATGTAGCAGTAGAGAAGCTAGGCTCCCTTCGAGGAGCTCACAACAGGCTCCCTTCAGGGAAGTTCTCTCTCCAAAGAGCTCACGTTGTAACATCCCATAGCTGCAGAGCTGATAGAGGCATAGAGACACCAGAGGTTGGGGCCGAATTTCCCAGGGATGATTCCTCAGGATAAGGAAGGGACAAAGAGCCTAAGAACTTGAGCACCGAGAGCCAGAAAGCCTGAGAGCTTCAACGCTAAAGAGCCGAGTAGAAGCAGAAGCGACCAGAGGTTGGGGCGATTGCAAAGGATGTGTCCTCAGGATGAGGAAGGGACAGAGAGCCTATGAATTGAGCGAGAGAGTTGAGAGACAGAAAGTGAAGAGCTTCAGAGCTAGAGGACCAAGCAGAGGCAGAGCCACTAGAGGTTGGAGGCAGATCGAGACAGCTAGAGCTCAAGATAGTTGTGCAAAGCTAGAGAGCAAGATATCTACATAGAACCATAGGGTTGATAACTCCAAAGAGCCGAGAGCTGAGAGCCAGAGCCAGAGCTAGAGCCAGAGCCGAGAGCTAGTGCCAGAGCTAGAGCCAAGAGCTAGCACTAGAGCTAGAGCCAGAGCTAAGAGCCACAGCCAGAGCCAAGAGCCACAGCCACAGCCACAGCCGAGAGCCACAACCAAGAACTAGGAGATAGAGTGCCAAACGAACACGGATAAAAATGGTATTCTAAGCCCAATGATTCAGTCGTAACCTATTGGAGTTGAGTGTGGGACTTGTAAAAGAATTCAACTATAATCCCAAAGAGTCTAATCTAGTTGATTAGAGCTCAAGTAGACGTAGCCCAAGAGGTTTGGGTGAACTCCATATTATATTGTTGTTACGTGTGATTTCTTATTACTGCATTGTATTTGTTGTTATATGTTTTTAATCAGTTCAAGCAAATAAACTTAAATCACTTAATAATTAAATTACAAACATAAGCATACACCTATTTCAAGCTCTTTTAATTTTGCAAATTATCAACTATAAGCATAGATCTGGGAATATATAAGCTTTGGAGTGGGAGAGGTTCTTCTAAGCATTACAAGAAGCCTTCAGGCCCAATTTCAGATCAGGTGGTATTAGAGCTGGTTATATCAGAGCATCAAGGTAATTAAACCCACTTTAAAAGAAGGTGATATCGAAGTTAAGTTATACGAGAGCAGGTTGTATCATGATGCAAGTGGTATCAAATCAGAATGCTTGATTGACAGAGCAATCTATATGCTTGTTTGACTTGAAATGTGTTTAAAAAATAGCAAGGATTTTGTTGTTTTATTGTTTGTAAACTGACTATTGTTTGAGTTTCAAAGGCCCAGGGAAAGCTATTGATAGCTAAGACTAGGAGAGGACAATGAAGAAGAAGGGTTGAGGGCATTCTTATTATCCCAAAGGACCTCAAATCAATCCTTGAAGCACAAAACAATGTAAACTTTGAAATGGGAACTGTAAACTCAAAACGGGAACTCTGGCCAAAAAACCCCAAACAAACACCAAAAACAGTGCTAAAAACGAAAAGTGTTGATGTTGGAATAACACTTTTTTTTTCTTGGGTAAATTTTCAACATGTTTTAAAAATGGCGGTGAAAGCGAATTTTTTGCAGAAAAATCATCCTAAAAACACTCTCAAAACGAATAATGTTGATTATGGAAGAACACTTTTTTTTTTCGAACGTAAAATTTCAACATTTCGAAATAATAGCGTAAAATATTTTATCATGACCCCGAAAAACATTAAATTTTAAAAAAATAATGAAAACATAAAAAAAAAAAAAAATTAAAACAATGAAAAACACAAAACAAAAAAAGTTTTAAAAATTAATAAAACATAAATTAAGATACATACTAAAAACAAAACACAAAATAAAAATATAAAACTTAAAAAAAAATCAAATATAAAAAAATATATATATCAATCATAAAAATGTAAAAAAAAAAAAAATTAATGGTAAAAATTAAAAAACTAAAAAAAATAATAAATTATAAACAAATAAATAGTGAAAATAAAAAATAAAAAAATAAAAAATATCTTGTAAACCATCAAAAAATTGGTAAAAGAAAAAACTATGGAAAAGAAAAAAAAAAACATTTGAAAAAAAACTAAAAATTAAGTACGTAAACATAGAAAAAAAAAAAAAAAAAAATTAAGAAAAACAAAAAATAAAATAAAAACAAACTAGATTTAAAAAAAAATAGAAAAAGACAAAAATAAAAAATAAAAAATGTTAAAAAAAAATTATCTCATAAACCCTAAAAGAATTTGGAATATATATATATATATATATATATATATATATATATATATATATATATAGTAAGTAAAAATAGAGAAATTAAGAAAAAAACATTAGCAAAAACTAGGAAAAAAATAAAAAAATTAAAAACAAACTAGTTTAAAAAAATAAATAGAAAATTAACGAAAAAAATTAAAAAAGTAGTAAAATTGATATTAAAAAAATCAAAAATAAAATCAAATTATAAAAAAAAAACCCAAAAAAATATGAATATGGCGGAAAATATATGTCTTTTCAAATGAGAAAATAAATAAAAAAAATAAAAAAAACATTTACAATTTATAAAAAAAATACCTATTTTTGATTTTTTTTAATTCAAATAATATAAAAAAAAAACCATAAAACAAATTAAAATTATAAGAAAAAAAAAACCCCAAAAATGCATATTTTTTATTTTTATTTTTTTTTAAAGTTAATAATAATTATTTTTATTGAACCTAAAAATTTTATTTAAAAGAAATTAAAATTAAAATTAATTTATTTTTTTAAATAAACCTTTTTTTTATTTAAAAGAATTATAATTTTTTTTAATAAAAAACAAACCAAAAAATAATGCGTTAATTTTTTTTTTAATAAATTTTTAAATTTGATATTTCAAAAATGCGTTAATTTTTTTTTAATTTTAAATTTTTATTTTTTAATAAATTTTTAAATTTGAAATTAAAAATTTAAATTTTTTTGAAAAAAAATTAATTTTTTTTTTAATTATTTGTATTTATAAATTTAAAAAAAAAGTGTTAAAAAAAATTTATAATTCTTTTAAATAAAAAAAAAAGTTTATTTAAAAAAAAATTAATTTTAATTTTACTTTCTTTTAAATAAAAATTTTAGGTTCAATAAAAATAACTATTATTAACTTTAATATATATATATATATATGCATTTTTGGGGTTTTTTTTCATATAATTTTAATTTGTTTTATGGTTTTTCTTTTTATAATTTGAATTATAAAAAAAAAAACTCAAAAATAGGTATTTTTTTTATAAATTGTAAATGTTTTTTTTATTTTTTATTTATTTTCTTATTTGAAAAGACATATATTTTCCGCCATATTCATATTTTTTTTGTTTTTTTTTTCAATTTGATTTTATTTTTGATTCTTTTAATATCAATTTTACTACTTTTTTAATTTTTTTGTTAATTTTCTATTTATTTTTTTAAACTAGTTTGTTTTTAATTTCTTTTATTTTTTTCTTAGTTTTTGCTAATGCTTTTTCTTAATTTCTCTATCTTTACTTACTCATATATATATATATATATATATATATATATATATATATATATATACATAATTTGTTTTATTTTTTTTAATTTTCTTTTAGGGTTTTTGAGATAATTTTTTTTTAACATTTCTTTTTTAATTTTTGTCTTTTTATATATTTTTTTATATTTGTTTTTTAAAGACAATTATTTCATGTGGATTGAAAAATTAATTAAGGATGTATAATATGTAGATTATCTAAAATTCACACTATCGACTTCTAATTTAAAAGCGCAAAACAATAAAAACCCCACTAAAAAAAAAAATTAAGATAGAGAACAAGAAAATATGAATAAAATGACCACTTCAAAGACTATCAAATTTAGAAAATAATTTTTTACATTTCACACACTAGAAAATTTAAAGTCAAAAAATAGGTCTTTTAAAAAAATGGTGTGATGCAGAATACTCACTTTTTAAAATCAGCATGAAAATCACTACCATTCTAAAACTTAATGCACATGAAAAAAATTAAAGTTCCAAAAACCATGTTCTAAAAAAAACATGTGTATTCTGCATCACCACTTTTGAAAATCGAGTCATTTTTCTGTTATCTCTATGAAATGGGTAACAGTATCAGTTCCCATTTCAAAGTTTACATTGTTACAAGAGGTTTGTTGCGAAAGGTTTCTTGAATAAGCTCTTTGTTAATATTGTTTGAAGTTCTTCTGTTGATTCTAATAATGACAACTTCTACAAGTGAGTCTTCAAATTCTTCTTTATTCACAATATTCTTTGATGAAGACATGAAGTAAGACTTGTCCACCATGATGAATATGGTGAGAGAAATGTATGAGGATGGAAGGAAGAGCATCATATTTAGAGAGAAGTTGAATTCCATGAAGGAAGAGAAGCAGTTGCTTTCTAACAAATTGTAGGAAATGGAGAGGCAACATCATATTGCAAATATGAACTTGAAAATAATGCATGAGTTGGAGACACGGCTCTTTGTTGCTAAAGAAGAATTGGTCAAGTATCAGCTTGAAGAAGAGGTAAACAAGTCTTGTTTGTCTTCAAATTATTCTAAGAATGTTTATATTGGTTCTTTTGAAAAACATACCAGAGGCATAGGTTCCAAGTTAATGTCCAAAATGGGCTATGAAAGAAACGGCTTGGCTGAACATGCATAGGGTATTGTTGAGCCAATAATGTTTGAGGAAAGGCCTAAGTATTTGGGTCTTGGCTATGGAAAATCTTATGGAAAAATTTCCAAAGCTGCCATGAAGACAATTGAAATAGTTCCAAGAAGGAGTTTCATTTTAGGTCTTCTACCTCAAGAGTGTGAAGATTGTATTCTTGGGGAATGCAATAGTGTGAAGCATACTTTGCAAAAATAAGGTGTATATAAGCATGCACTTGAACCAGAGAGTTGTGGAAACTCTGAAACCATTGAAGAGGTTGATGGTGTTCCAAAGGGAGCTACTTCTTCATTCAATTCACCTCCTCATGAAGGTAATAAATATGAAAAAGAAAGGTATAAATCTAGTTCTAATCATATCTCTTTTGATTATATTCAGCATGGTAAATTTCCATATAAGTATGGGAAAAGAATTGCATGTTCCTTTTGTGGTTTAAATAACCATAATGTTTCTAGATGTTGGAAGATAATGGCCACATACAGGAAACTTTTGAAAGAAAGGAAGCAAGAAGCCAAAGGTCCACTAGACAAGGCGAATCATGCTATCAAGAAGATGCACATGTGTTGCACTTACTGCCATAAGCAAGGACATATTGCTGAAATGTGTTCGACTTTGAATCCAACAATGCTTCCATGAAACTTGAAGAAGGTGGAAAGAGAAAATGGTAACAATGGAAAGAAATATTCCATAAATGATGTGTTTCATGATGATTCACATGTTGTTGTCGATGTGCATACAAAGGAAGGACCTTTGAAATGGATTGGAAATAAATGGTTAGAGTTCTTATCCAATTAAAGTTGCATATCTTTTGATGTGAACAGAAATGTATCACATCTATTTGTATTTCTTTGTTAATGAGATGCAAGTTGCAGGATTCTACCAAGAAGGTGAATGGAAAAGTTGAGTAGGAGACTCACTTTATTGCTGCAACATGATATTTAATTTCAGCTTCGAAGGTACAGCATGCTTAAGCGAAAGTTGAAGGATGAAATGCATGCATGAGAATGATGTGCATGCACACAGGGATGTTGATCATTTCCTTGTATTTGAACATGTATGTGTGATTAAATTAAAGGGTTGTTTTCTTTGTTTTTAAACATGTATGTAATATCGGGCTTGTTATCTAGTCCATCATTTGAAAATGCATATGTAAAGACATGGAGGTGTTCAGAAGATGTGAAATATGTTTCTTTTGATGAAGCAGATGTTTAAGCCATTCAGTTGTTGTCTGTAATTTTGTTGTTGTTAACGATTTTTGTTGACAATATGTCAAATAGATACAAATGTAAATTTTTTGTGAAGAAGATGTAACTTCACATTTCTTTGAGCCACCTTGGATCAATGATCAAGGAAGAGAAGTTCAAACTACCTTCTCTAAACTTCTCAGTAGGATTTCTGATTGAAGTCAAGGAGGAAAACAATATTTCCCAGGAGGACAAGCACATCCAAGAAGGAAAGTGGTTAAAGGCTTTTCTTCAGAGGCATTATGTAAGGCAAGTGCATGGAGGCCGAAAGAAGAGGGTGAGGTATTCTCATTTACTATTCAGATCAGTGTATCATCTTTTGGAGTCCAACAACATTTTAATGGGAAGGCGTGATCCAAAATGGATCTTGGATAAACCTCTAAGTCTAAAAGACTTCATATAAGAGGTAAAAGGCGCTAAATGGCACAAATTATTTGTAAATCCAGGTAAGATAAAGCAAAGGATCTCTAAGGAAAATCGCATCAGAAGAGGTTAAATGAAGGAGTCAAGCAGAGATGGAAGGACTCCCCGATTTCGATCTCTGATGTATCACATTAAAGATATGCCTTCACATGATATCGGAGCCCTAGATAGAGCGACTTGCGATTGCGATGGATCGACGATCAGAGATTAAGACCACAACCAATACAAAGGGTCGTTACATGCGACATATGCCGATGCGATGGCGCCAATATGAATGGGCACCGACATGCAATTGCGACAATGCGATTGGCGATCGACGAACGGTGAATCCCCGATAAAGTGGCCAACACACATGTGATTGCCATATGAAATCAAGGCACAAACCTGAAAGGTTTATAAATGTGATTTCATACTATTTGAGTTTTGGCTGTAACACTCATGATGGTTTTTTTGTGAGTTTCCTATGTATTTCTGTTATGTGGTCTAATTCGACAATTATACAAGAGGAAGGCCAAATGACCGAGTTGCCCATGCCCTCTGGTTCATTTCCATTTGCAAACAACCATCACACCCGTGGCACAATATGAGTGGGCGTCTTTGTAATAGGAATGTGTTATGTAACACGTAGAGCCACAGAGCCAGTGAGCCAGAGTGCCAGGCGCAGAGCCAGAGAGCTAGAGAGTTAGAGGGCTAGACATAGAGCCACAGAGCCAATGAGCCAGAGGGACAATCGAAGAGACGCAGAGCCACAAAGGAATGATTCCTCATGACGAGAGATAGGAGAACGACTGGGGGAACCGCAGATTCGGGTGATTCCTCAAAAGGCAGAGAGTATGACTATTACAAGGGGGCTCACAATAATGTAGCAACAGAGAATCTAGGCTCCCTTCGAGGATGATTCAGATTTAAACAGGAACGCAACAAATTACAGAGATAACCATATACACAAAGATGCAGTGGAATTAATACTTAATTTCATTAATGGAAAATACTGAAATATGCTTACAACGCGAAAATGGAAATAAACCAGCTAGGGCGATGGTAGCTTATCCCTGAGAAGAGATGTGGTGGCTACATGCCTCTGAACTGTGTTACAATGAGGCTCAAAGGCCTATTTATTGTTGAGAAACAATGGAAAACCCTTAACATTCCAAAACCTAACCCTAGGAGATGAAACGCGAAACTGTGGGCCCCGTTTGGGTAAATTGGTACATCAACTTCCCAGGGTCGTAACTTTGGCATATGATCTATCCGAGCACTACCACTTTGGGGAGGGAAACATCAGCCCATCAACCCATGTTGCCCCCAGATTTCCAAAGAAACGTCGCTTAGGGCCTCAAACGGCTCCAGAAGTTCAGGACCTGAAAAACTGCTAAAAATAGTAAGTTGTGCTACACTTAAGGAAACTGAAAATGCTAAGAGAAACAATGGTGGGGGTCCAGGTGGACTTGGTAGGTGGCCACCAGTATCCACCTAGATCATTCCTCCCCCCTTAGGAAGCAATGTTCCCCATTGCGTTGAGTTCCTCCATGAGATGAGGAAACTTTTGCTGAACTTGTTCCCTGGTGAGCCACTTGCCCTGCTGAAGGAGTTGGCCTGCTTTGAAAAATCGATACAGTTGGATATTCTATTGGCTAGTGTTCTTGATCTATGTGTCCATGATCCGATCAGTTGCAGCTTGTTCCATGCAATCTAGATTTAATTCTGTGGGTTTGAGTTGTTCTGCAATGTCGGATGTGTCTAGCAATGGCGGAAAGTATGGCCGAAGGCAATCCACATTGAACATTGGGTACAGGCCAAGGAATGGGGGAATGTTGAGCTCAAATGCATTGTCTCCCATAGCCTTAGTAATGGTGTAAGGACCATATCAGAGTGGTCTCAATTTTCGATAGGCTCCAGTAAGGCATTCCTTTTGCAAATGCAACCAGACTTTGTCGCCCACTTGAAACTTGTGTCGCACCTAATGTTGATCATGTCGCTGCTTGTACTTGGCATTTGATTTCTCAAGAATGTCATGGACCTGCTGGAGAATATGATTTATGCGCTAAATGAAGTTGGTGGCCTTATCTGTTTCGGACTGGACATGAGCTGAATTTATGTGAGTAGCTGCAAGTGGCATGGCCACATCAATGGGGCATAGTGGCTGGAATCCCAAACCCACCTGAAAAGGGCTATGGCCAGTGGAGTTGTGGAGAGCTCAGTTGTAGCTGTGATGAACATAGGGGAGCCTCTCGTCCCATGTGCGTGGATGCTTTGAGTTATACATACGCAGAATTTGCACAATCATCCTATTGACAACCTCTGTCTGGCCATCAGTTTGAGGATTGAAGGTTGTGGACTTCATGAGTTTGGTGTCCAGAATTGACCAAAGACTGGACCAAAATGTGCTGAGAAACCGAGTGTCCCGATCTGAGATGATAGACTGTGGAATCCCAAAGTGCACCCAAACTCGTTCAAAGAAGAGTTTAGCAGTGGCTTCTGCTGTGATATTCTTCTTACAGGCCGCCATAATGGCCATCTTCGAGAACCTGTCGACAACCACAAAAACACAGTCATTTCCATGCTTAGTGGAAAGAGGGCCTGACATGTAATCATGGAGATGGATTCCCAAGGTCGACTAGGGGTAGGCAACGGGGTATAGAGGTCGTGCTTCTTAATGGTCGGTTTGGCAATGGCACAAGCAGTACATGATCTGATGTACTTCCCAACATCCTGTCGAAGATTCGGCCAATAGAAATAATTTTGCAGTACTGCCACTGTTTTCTCGACCCCAAAATGCCCAGCAGCTCGACTGTAGCGTGCTTCCCAAATCATCTTGGCACGCTCGCTTGAAGGAACACAAAGGTGACCCAGGTGGCATGACAACGCATCCTGGAGGTGAAAATTTGGAACATGTCGACCCTCCAAGAGTGTCTGATATGTGTGGCCGAATTCTGGGTCACTTTTGTAGAGAAGTGGCCAACCAGAAGTCTCATGCCCGCAAGAGTTGAGCACGGTGGTTAACGCCATGATCGGTGGTCGACTGAGGCAATCTACAACATTATTGGTGCTGCCCTTCTTATACTTGATATTCAAGTGGAGCTGTTGCAGGTATGTAGACCACTTATGATGGCGATCATTCTGCAATTTCCCTTGGGTCTATATGAACTGCAAGGGTCAGTGGTCTGTGTGGATGACTGTTTCCTTCCCCAAAATGTAATGCTGCCATTATCGGCAGGTTTGTACAATGGAATACATCTTTTTATCATAAGTGGGGTACTTCCAGACTGTGTCCAAAAGTGTTTCACTGTGATATGCCACTGGATGTCCATGTTGAGTAAGGACTGCCCCAATATCATAGTCAGAGGCATCTGTCTCGACCTCAAATGGTTGTTGTAAATCTGGTAATGCGAGCACTCGTGCCATGCAGAGGTGATCCTTTAACTCCATGAATGCATTCTCTTCAGATTCAGACCAAAAGAATTTTGCTTTCGCCCCTCGCTTGGTGACTTGACTCTGTTGTTGGGAAAAGTATCCAATATGGAATGACCCTATCCCACTCTAAGGGTGATAGTACCTCAGCAACAACTGAATGCAAAGCTATTCAAGATTACTTCTTTATGAGATGAGAGAGAAAAGAGAAGGAGGATCCACTAACCGTTATCTTGCGCTAATGGTTGATCCAATCTTCCCTCTTTGCTGCTTGCTCCTAGCTCCTTGCTCTTTCACTGGCCCAGCTACACAAAGATCCTGTAAAAGCACAAGAAAAGGAAACTACAAGAAGCATACATCCATAATCGATTCAGGGATTAGCATAAATCAAATATACAAGCATCAATTCACCATAGAGACACATGCATATAGAAGAACCTGAAATACTTTATTAATGGAAGAAGTAAAGTTCTGAGATTGTTACAACCATAATAGGCCCAATCTAGCAACACCTCCCAGCAGAAAGAAATCTCCTCTTCACCTCCTTCAAGAAAATCACCCAATAGTTCTATACTCAAACCAACAACACTTCCTTACTTGCACAAAATTCCAGCCTCCCTAGACCTCATGAGAGAGATCTATATATAGGGTTTTGGAGAAAGGATGAGTCATCTTGAGACTGGCATGAAGCTGACTAGTGTCCTCTCCCACTTCAGTTAATCTTCAGTTCTTGAGTCCACTTGGAGATTCTTGCTTC
This sequence comes from Pinus tabuliformis, assembly GCA_031772625.1. Classification (NCBI taxonomy): domain Eukaryota; kingdom Viridiplantae; phylum Streptophyta; class Pinopsida; order Pinales; family Pinaceae; genus Pinus; species Pinus tabuliformis. The sequence continues at coordinate 757,661,881 of CM062806.1, forward strand.
CACTTGGAGATCAAGACCCTCTTACTCATCACAAGGCGAATTCCTTGACCCAAGTGTCAGTTTGGAAGCTTCCTGGGAAATTGACACCTTGCAGAATGACTGTGCCACTTGGCCAATCTCGCCCAGAGCAGGTAGCCTTCATTAGATTTGACATTCAGTGCAGGTACAGAGTGGAGCAGTTGACATTCAGCGCAGATGCTCAGTGGAGCAGCTGACATGATCCAGAAATAGCTTGTTTTTGAGTGTTTTCAGGTGGAGAACTGATTTTCAGTGCTGTGGTTTGCTGACCTTGTTCCTCTAGAGGTAAGAACAACATGTTTAGGGACTTTGGATCCCTCAGATTATTGACATTTCATGCTTCATGCTGTTAGGCACAAAAATGTCTATAACAGTTGCCCCCTAAAGTATGAGGTCGTTTATCGGGTGAAATGCTTTATCAGGAGGATCCGAAGTTCATTCAATCGCTGAGAGGTTCCCTGCAATAAAATACAATACAATACCTTATTTTTCATTCTTCTTTCATGATCTAGCTGAGGCGGGCATTCCCATGCTCAGCTTTATAAATTCATTTTGGTACATATAACAGACGACCGTCTGATGATAGACTGATAATTCTCTGCTGAAATTATCATCCTTTGAGTAGGATGATCATCTGCTGCAATAGTGTACATATCAAATGTTTTTATATTTCCTGAATATATATCGCAGACCGGATGGATGAAACTAGATCCGGGGTCTTCAATCTCGTTCGATCTTCACTCTAAGTACAAGTCGATCCATGTGAGAATTGCGCTGAAGTCGAACATGGAAAGACATCGCTTGATTACCGGTCAATAATGTAAACCATTAACAAGCGCGAGAGGAATCACCAATAATGACAATGACCCTCAAGGTACTGCAGTACAATTCACGTGGTGTGAATATAGGACTTGGCGTCGAACACCACGCAAAATCTTCTGGTCGAAGGTCATTGATGTATACCTGTCGCCGGAAGTGAGAAACTTGCCATTGAGGCATGCAAGCTTCAAAGTACTGGGGGGGTGTTCCTAGATCAATCTTCTTGGATAATGAGCTGAAGTCGACAAGAAGCGATCCGTCAAAGGAGGGCCTTAATGAATCCCACATCAGTGACACGGAACGGAGCTAATGATTTTAGTGGAGGTGAAAACAATCTGTGAAATATGATTCAGGGTGGCGATCATGGGTGGATGAAGGATAATGTATGGCAGTGGATGGGACATGGTTGACTCTTTTTGAACACATCTCTTGAACATATAACGACACTGATGTGATGGATCGGTAGCATTACCCCCAATACGGATGGTTTGGCGAGGACCATGGTGATGAGACCGGTGAATTAAACAACCCAACCCGATGTGATACGGAGGACAAAGTGTCATGTTCAAGAGCGACTTGCTACCATTAAAGCTTTGAGGTTCTCCCAATTTTTCCCCTGTCATTTCTGACCAGTACCTCTTTATTTTTGTCAAGCTTGAGGAGGATAACATATGCTTGTTCTATAACCTGCCCTTCGGGCAAGCCCATCGCTATGTTTTAACGAGCCTAGCGATAGGGAAACTCGTTCTCGTCTAAAGACAAGTTTGTCGCTATTTAATCATTTTAATGAGTCTAGAGACAAAGACAACTCGGTCCTTTTCATTTTTAGAGAGTCTGAAAAGGTACAGAAAGTTAACTCCAAAATTCCTTTTTCGTCATCTAATCCCTTAAGTCCGAAAAAGTATAAAACAATACAGAAGGGATGAATTTTCGATAACTTTAACGAGCCGAATAAAACAAGCGCTCGACCTTTTTGTGCAATAATCCCTCAGGTCCAAAAAGATTAAAATCCAGAGGAGGGATAGCTCTTCCGGTCCTTTTAACGAGCTGGAAGGCCAAAACTTGGAAAAATTTTCATATTTTATGAGTCAATTGAAAAGAGCTCAAAGAAGACTCGTCTTTTGAGGAACGAGTGATAAACAGGGATAGCAACAGATTCCAGGTACAGGTTGGAATTTTCCAATCACGACAGTGTCACAAGGATGGCTAAATGAAATCACTCTTCGCAGTTGTTCCTCAAAATGGGTAAACAATCATATGGGGGTGAACGATCGGCCAAATGGAATGGAGGTGGCAGGTGCAAAACACGACCAAGGCTTTTTATGGCTAATAAATTTATGATCACAATGGTTATTTACCGGGATAGGTTCATTTTTTAATGAGCTTGAACTCTGGTGGAAACCCTTGCTCACGCTTTTCTATTTTTTAACGAGCATAAATTCCGTGGTAAAACTGCTCGAACTTGCGTTTATTTTTTAACGAGCATGAACTTTATGCTAAAACTGCTCGATATACCAGTCATAAGATAAGAATGTCTCCCGAAAGATCCCATTTTTTATAGAGCTTGCGCCTTACCAAAGCTATGCTCCCTCTCATCCTTTCTTTATGCAAGTTCGGAAACGGCTAATCCCAAAAACAGATAAATAACCGCCCCTAGCTTGCACTCCAAAAGGTTTGCATGCCTCCAGGTATAAAGTACAATTTCAAGGCTGCCCCTACTTATCCGATAAAACATTTGCTTTAAAGGGTGAGGCTTGCCTCTTTCTGGTTACCCAAAGATGGTTCTATTTGCTGCCGCAAATCAATCTCTTTCTTCGGCACTGTCTCCCATAGTAGATAATGGTGAATGACTAAAAATCGTCAAACACATAACCTTGACAAAAGAATCTTATTCCAGAACAACCCCTCTTCCAAATGCGGACGGGGTACGGACTAGTCATATTCTTTCGCGGAAATTCTACCCTATACCCAAGGTTTCCTCTGCCCGAAGCAGACCAGGATGCATGCCCCGTGGGTTCCAGTCCCCTCTTTCCGAATCACTCGCATTCATCGGGAAGGAGGACTGGGGGTGGAGACATTTCTTGAGTAAATAGACCATTGAGGGTTGGTATTTTACTATTTGCGATGCGTGATCCCGGAAATGAAAGTTGGTCTACGAGCTTCACCATCTTTCCTTCGTGTGGAAAACACATTACTCTAAAGAGTGAGGAGACTATAGCTCCCATGCAATATATATAGTCTCGTCCAAGGAGTAGGTTATAATCCAAGGGTCCTTGAATGACTATCACATTCAAATTAACGGTCTTCCCTTTCAATGTAACAGGCACATTGGGGAGGATCCCTAATGGTCGACTGGTTCCTTTATCAAAGCCCGAGAGATTTCTTATCTCGGGCAAAAGCGCCGGGGAACCCAGTGCTTTCCAAGCAACAGAGGAAAGGATACTCACAGATGCCCCTTCATCAATGATAGTTCCAGCCATCACCATTCTATAAATTTGGACTATGATTCTGAATGGTATACTGGCTGGCAACCGGGGTCTGCCTAGTTGGTTCCAATCAAAGGACACAACCAGGTTGCTTGGTGGTGGGACCGAATACACGGCCGGATACGATCCTGACGATGTTCCTTCCTGCGATAAAGGAATGGGCTCATTGCCCTGATGCTCATCAGAATTTGTGTTGATGAAAAGAATCTGGATGGTGTCATCCGTATTCTCTTCCGTGAGGGTGTCATTTGAAGATGAATCTTCAGTGACGGTGTCAATTGAGGATGAAACCTCTGAAGGAAGAACCGGGTAACCTGCCGTATCGACCTTTAGACTTTCGTCTGGTCTGGATTCAGCAGGTTCATTTTCAATGACTGACGCCTCAGCTGACCACTTGAGCGGGCCGGCTATATTTTCAACCAACGAAGGACTTGGCACGAGTTTTTTGTATCCAGGAGAAAGTCTCAACGGTGAAACCGGACGATCTTCCAAAACTCTGTTTGCTTTGTCTAAGAAGGGACAATGGTGGATGGCGTGATCGCCTTCGCACTGTCTACACGGGGATCTAGCTCCTCCCATTTGTCTTGAACCTTCACTTTCGCTGGTTGACGGTAAGCACCCAACCTGGCTATCAGAGGTTGATGCTCCCGAATTGTACAACCGAGGGGACCAGTCCCTTAGTATCCGGGGAATACAGGGACAATCTCTATGGAAGTGGTCTCCTCTACATATGACACATGGTGATTTAGGCCCAGTCTGTGCTGTGTGTGGGTTTTCGTTAGATGTATTTTGCTTGCCCCCAGTCGCCTTAGGCTCATTCTTCTTCTTCTCTTTCTTCTTCTTTTCCTTCTTCTCCATGGGAGCTTGGCTTTTTCCGGCTCTACCTTTCGAAGATGAAGGATTGGAGGAAGTGTTAGAGGAAGTAGAAGGCTGGGGGGAAGCTCTAGACTCATCTAACTGTTGACTCGACTGCTCAGGAACCATGGTGTTCTGAACTACATTAGTTGAGAATAGCCAAATAGGCAGGCCAATTGTCAATCCTGGAAGCGACAATGTGGCCATGTGGGGCGCACCAACTTCTCCCCAAGAGGAGAAAGGACTAGGATTTCCATCATGTGGAATTCCTTGTTTGGGGCGTTCCATGTTCTCAACTTACAGATCAACGCAGGAATAGGAGGTGATTATGTTCCGTTTAAAATAAATTTTATAACGACGCTTAGACACAACTTGCTTTTTCACTTTTTAAGAGTCTAGAAAAAGCTAAAGATGACTCTAGTCTCCTTCGATGTATTAACGATCCCGAAGTGACAAATGCTCGGATGGACTTTTTCAGTTATAGAGTTTGAAAAAGGCCAAAAGAAACTGCTCTGGAGTTCTAGGCAGAGGGTGTGCCAAACGTTTCGCAAAACCACAGAATACGTTTTACGGTATGAGTGGTCGATCTTCGTGAATGCTGTGTTCACTGCATTGCGATCAGTAGGGCGGCCGACACAGTTTCCTATGGATAAAGGCTTTGATCCTATAGGGGTCTCCCAATATATATGCGACGGTACGTGGGAGCATAAGTCCGTATTGATACTTATCGCTTCACCGTGGAGGAATCACCCAACCACTCAACGCTAAGATATCACATTTAACGACGCTGGAACATGTCTCTAGCTTAGACCTCTATGTGTTTGCGTTATGTTTCAATGCGTTGTTATGTAAATTCAATTTATTTTAAGGTTGATCTTGTTTAGAAGTTTGCCTTTATGGATCACCATGAGATGTATAGTAACACTCCTGAATGCAGTCTAAGATGATAAGCAAGCTTTTCAATATTTCAACTTTGAAAACCTTAACTACGGAGGGAAAAGAAAGATAACACCTTTTCACACAGATCATAGAGCACACACTAATGCATTTTCCTAAATCGACATGCAAATTGTCATAATGCACATGCACAATGCAAGTATTTCTTTTCTCTTTCTTAATGTTGGTGAAATGCAAAAAGAAAGCTGTTGTATAAATTTGAATTCAATTTCAAGTGAAAGCAAACAAGCTTGTCCAAAATCAAAAGACACCTTAAGATTTACTTGTTTCGACACTAGAAATATATAAATTCAAACGATATGACGAAAGCGACAAGCCCAATCAGCTATGAATAACAAACAAACCAACTCTTAAGATCAAAACGACACTTAATCACAGGTCTAGATCTAAGAGGTCACATCAAGATTGATTCACTTTCGTTATGGGAAACTGTGAATGACACAAGAAATACAAAAGAACAAACACAGTTTCTTTATACAACTGAGGCAGAATAGTGACAAGGAAAGTTGGTTTCAGATAGGCACATTGACTGGTAACAAACAGCAAAACAAGAGTGAAAACAGGGCAAGAAACAGCAGGAAACTCTAGTAGCACAAGGCAAGACTAGTCCAGCGCAGGTGGGACACTGCCTGTTTGACCTTCAGCGCAGGTAGCCCCTTCGGGAACTGCGCTGAAATGCAGACAACCTTTGTACAGCCTGCACTGAAGAACAAAACTTTCGTTTCTCTTGGTTTCCGGGTCATAGATTGCTCAAAAATTCACAATTTTTGCTCAAATCAGAAGCTATCAGTCAAGGACACACTAAGGGATGGAAAGGAGGATGAAAAGCTATCACTAAGAGCTTATTAGAGTCCTGGTGGATCAGCTCTTCAAATCATAAACTTGCCCAGAAACTGAGCTAGAGTAGTTGCCCTCTACTTTGTATTTGAAAGGTCCAAATACAGTTTGATTCGATACTCCCTTTGTTTATGAAATGAATAGCAAGAAACACAAACAACCAACAAGATACGATCCCCAGTGGAGTCGCCAATTTGTTGTTGGGAAAATTATCCAATACGGAATGACCCTATCCCACTCTAAGGGTGATAGTACCTCAGCAACAACTGAATGCAAATCTATTCAAGATTACTTCTTTATGAGATGAGAGAGAGAAGAGAAGGAGGATCCACTAACCGTTATCTTGCGTTAATGGTTGATCCAATCTTCCCTCTTTGCTGCTTGCTCCTAGCTCCTTGCTCTTCCACTGGCCCAGCTACACAAAGATCTTGTAAAAGCACAAGAAAAGGAAACTACAAGAAGCATACATCCATAATCGATTCAGGGATTAGCATAAATCAAATATACAAGCATCAATTCACCATAGAGACACATGCATATAGAAGAACCTGAAATACTTTATTAATGGAAGAAGTAAAGTTCTGAGAGTGTTACAACCATAATAGGCCCAATCCAGCAACACCTCCCAGCAGAAAGAAATCTCCTCTTCACCTCCTTCAAGCAAATCACCCAATAGTTCTATACTCAAACCAACAGCACTTCCTTACTTGCACAAAATTCCAGCCTCCCTAGACCTCATGAGAGAGATCTATATATAGGGTTTTGGAGAAAGGATGAGTAATCTTGAGACTGGCATGAAGCTGACTAGTGTCCTCTCCCACTTCAGTTAATCTTCAGTTCTTGAGTCCACTTGGAGATTCTTGCTTCCATTTGGAGATCAAGACCCTCTTACTCATCACAAGGCGAATTCCTTGACCCAAGTGTCAGTTTGGAAGCTTCCTGGCCAATTGACACCTTGCAGAATGACTGTGCCACTTGGCCAATCTCGCCCAGCGCAGGTAGCCTTCATTAGATTTGACATTCAGCGCAGGTACAGAGTGGAGCAGTTGACATTCAGCGCAGATGCTCAGTGGGGCAGCTGACATGATCCAGAAATAGCTTGTTTTTGAGTGTTTTCAGGTGGAGAACTGATTTTCAGTGCTGTGGTTTGCTGACCTTGTTCCTCTAGAGGTAAGAACAACATGTTTAGGGACTTTGGATCCCTCAGATTATTGACATTTCATGCTTCATGCTGTTAGGCACAAAAATGTCTATAACAGACTCAAGGGCCAAGTAATATGAGAAAACCCCAACACGAACTTGTGGTAGAAGTTGGCAAGACCTAGAAAACTGCAGAGTTCTGTTAGAGTGGTTGGAAATGACCAATCCTGAATGACTTGGATATTGGCTGGATCGACTTTCACCCCCTTTTCATCAATGATGTATCCCAGATACTGAACCTGGGTCATGCCAAAAGTGCATTTCTCCAAATTGCCACATAGCTTGTGTTGCCGCAGTGTTTGGAGAACCTGTCGGATGTGGTGGAGGTGCTCTTCCCAACTCTGGCTGAAGATCAGAATGTCATCCAATTATACTACTACAAAGGAGTTGGTGAATGGCTGCAAGATGTCATCCATTAGCCTCATGAAGGTTCCAGGAGCGTTCGTCAATCCGAAAGGCATAACCAACCATTCGAAAAGGCCCTCCTTGGATTTGAAGGCAGTCTTCCACACATCAGAGGGTTCGATTGGTACTTGGTGATATCCTGACTTCAGATCGATCTTGCTGAAATATTTCGCCCCCTTTAGTTGGTCCAGGAGGTCATCAATCCATGGGATTGGATACCTATTACGGATAGTGATCTTGTTCAGCGCCCGATAGTCAATACAGAGTCTCCACATCCCATCCTTCTTCTATACCAACACGATCGGGCTCCCACAAGGTGATGAACTCGGACGGATGTGACCTTTCTGCAGGAGCTCCTGAATCTCCCTCTTGATTTCATTGTTCTCTAGAACGGAGAACCAATAAATTGGTCCATTGGGTAGTGGTGCACCTGGGGTCAGATCGATGGAGTGCCTGACCTGACAGTGCAGAGGAACCCCTACAGGGGAGGCGAAGATGGCCTCGTACTCCTCCACAACCTTGTCCATCTGTAGTTGTGTGTAGAGGGACCTCGTCTGGAGGCCGCAACCACTGTCTTCTTCTTTCCTTGAGGGCGTATCATCAGGAAAACAAATTTCCTGGTTTTGGAAATGATCTTACTACTTTTTTTTGCAGTAATCAAAGAGATGGCGGCAGGTGGTGCTACCTCTGGTATCATGTAGAACTTATTTCCCAATGTAATAACAACACCACTGGGCCTTGATTCATACACAGCATGTCGCTTCCACAAGTATGGTTGTCCTAATAATACATCAAAAACTTCAAGGGGAGCAATGTCACATAATACCTCATCCGTGAAGGGCTTGATGTTGTATGGAAGGCGACACTGCTAGCTCACGCGAAGATCTCGTCCTTGGTGAAGCCACCCAATGGTGTATCGTTGTGGATGTGCTGTGGTCGGTAAGCCCAACCGCTTCACGATCTTCGCCGAAATGAGGTTCTTTTGACTCCCGCGATCAACAATGAACTGTATCGGGGAGCCCTTTAGCCACATCTGGGAGTGGAAGAGATGCTCCTCCTCCTCTGGATCTTCGGATTCATTTTTCTGGATCTTGGCGGTGGCAACAGTTGCGTTGGGATCCGCATCAATGATCTGCTTCCCTTTCTCATTCCCCTTATCGGGTTTTGACTCAGAGTCGGAACATGCATTTGATTCTGAAACCTTTAGCTCAGTCACCAGTGACTGCTTGGCCCGACACTCACTTGTGTTGTGAGTGGAGCTCTTATGGAACTCACACCATTTTCTAGTTTCCTTTTTCGGCTTCGCGGTGCTGTTCTTTGCTTGCAGCTTCGGCGGGCTATCTTGGGCTGTCCCGCCTTGGCTTTGTCATTTGTTCTGTGATTTAGGGGCACCTTTCCCCTGCTTTGGATTCACAGATCCAAAGACTCACTTCTTTTGTTTAAACTTCTGCTCAACCTTAACGGCATATCGGTATGCTGCGCCGAGCGAGGAAATGTTCAGGAATTGTATTTCTTCCTGGTTGTACTTGTGCAGGCAGCCAGGGTATTTGAGTATCAAATGTTGCTCCGAATCCTTGATACCCAAGTTTTTGCGAAGGGTATGGAAAAGATTGGTGAACTCTGGCACGTCTTCGTCCCTTCCCTCCACTTAATCTATTCATCCTCATAGCTTCCGACAGGGTAGTACTGCTCCTTGATGGCATCCCGGAATGAATTCCAGGTGGGTGCGGCTGAAAATAGTGAGCCAGTACTTTCATCCTTCTGCTCGCAGTAGGTTTCCCACCAGTCCTTGACGTGGGGGGCTGCTTTGAGAAGAGCGAAAACAATCTTTTCCCGGCTCGAAAATTCATGAACAGAAAAATAACCCTCTAGCAGATTTAACCATTTATCTACGGCATCTATGTCTATCTAACCCTCAAATATGGGGATTTCAAAATTAACTTGTACCTTAAAGGGCGTGGCATTTCTAGAGTAGCTGCTGGAAGCCGATGCGTCGCTTCTGGGTAGCCGCTGAGGGATCTGGACAAAGCTATCCATCATCGCGTTCTGTTATCGCTCGAGGGCTTCTTCGAGCAAGATTTTGATGGGATCTCCTGCCCCCTCATCTTTCTTCTCATCTGCCATGGGAGGCCGTCGAGATTTGTGAGGCTGGTCTTGCAAATGTTCAACCAGTTCAAGCCCTAACTCCTTATATCCCGACCTTGTTGGGGACATGCAAAGAAAAACATAGAAAAAGCAAACCGCTCTGATACCACTGATCTGGATTTAAACAGGAACGAAACAAATTACAGAGATAACCATATACAAAAATATCCAGCGGAAATAATACTTCATTTCATTAATGGCAAATACTAAAATATGCTTACAACGAGAAAATGGAAATAAACCAGCTAGGGTGATGGTAGCTTATCTTCGAGAAGAGATGTGGTGGCTACATACCTCTGAACTGTGTTACAATGAGGCTCGAAGACCTATTTATTGTTGAGAAACAATGGAAAACCCTTAACATTCCAAAACCTAACCCTAGGAGATGAAACGCCAAACTGTGGGCCCCGTTTGGGTAAATTGGTACATCAACTTCCCGGGGTCGTAACTTTGGCATACAATCTCTGTTTGACGCGTACAATAGCTCGTTAGAAAGATCTATCCGAGCACTACCACTTTGGGAAGGGAAAAATCAGTCCATGGACCCATGTTGCCCCGATATTTCCCAAAAAACGTCATTTAGGGCCTCAAAACGGCTCCAGAAGTTCAGGACCCGAAAGAACTGCTAAAAATAGTAAATTGTGCTACAATTAAGGAAACTAAAAATGCTGAGAGAAAAAATGGTGGGGGTCTAGGTGGACTTGGAAGCTGGCCACCAATATCCACCTGGATCAAAGGAGCTCGCAACAGGCTCCCTTCAGGGAAATTCTCTCTCCAGAGAGCTCACACTATAACATCCCATAGCTACAAAGTTGATAGAGGCATAGAGTCACCAGAGGTTGGGACAAATTTCCCAGGGATGATTCCTCAAGATGAGGAAGGGACATAGAGCCCAAGAACTTGAGCATTGACAGCCAGAAAGCCTGACAACTTCAGAGCTAGAGAGCCAAGTAGAAGTAGAAGCCGCTAGAGGTTGGGGAAATTGCAAAGGATGTGTCCTCAGGATGAGGATGGGACAAAGATCGCGTGAGTTGAGCCAGATAGTCAAGAGCTAGAAATTCAAGAGCTTTAGAGCCAAAGGACTGAGTAGAGGCAGAGCCACCAAAGTTTGGAGGTAGAGCCAGACAGCTAGAGCTCAAGATAGTTGCATAGAACTAGAGAGCAAGATAGCTCCGCAGAACCAGAGGGTTGATAGCTGCAAAGATTTGAGAGCTAGGACCCAAGAGCCAGAGCAGAGCCAGTGTTATAGCCAAAGCCAGAGCCGAGAGCCAGAACCAGAGCTAGAGCCAAGAGCCAGAGCAAGAGCTAGAGCTAGAGCTGAGAGCTAGAGCCAGAGCGAGAGCCAAGAGTGAGAGCCAGAGTGAGAGCTAGAGATAGCCATAGTCGAGAGCCAGAGCCAGAGTAAGAGCTAGAGATGAGAGCCAGAGCCAAGATCCAAGAGCCAGAGAGCCAAATGGCCAGGGCTAAAAATGGTATTCTAAGCCCAATGGTTCAGTCATAACCTATTGGAGTTGAGTGTGGAACTTGTAAAATAATTAAGCCATAATCCCAAAGAGTCAAATCGAGTTGATTAGAACTCAAGGAGACGTAGCCCAAGAGGTTTTGGTGAACTCCATATTATATTTCTATTATGTGTGATTTCTTATTGCTGCATTGTATTTGATGTTAAATGTTTTATATCATTTCAAGCAAATAAACTTAAAACACTTGACAATTAAAGTACAAATGTAAGCATACACCTATTTCAAGCTCTTTTATTTCCGCAAATTACCAATCATAAGTATAGATATTGGAACATATGAGCTTTGGGAGAGGTTGTTGTAAGAATGACAGGAAGACTTTAGGTCCCATTTCAAATCATGGATGGACTGGGGTTGACTTTTAAATGAACGAGCAATTAATCATGGTTAATTATGGTCATTGATGGCTGACCGTGGTTAACCATGGCCTAACATCACATTATGATAAAGAATGTCTCAATATCAAAATCAATCTTGGTCAACCATGGTCCAATGTTGAATTATGAGAAATATTGTCTGAATATGAAAATCAATCATCATCAACCATGATTACATTGTGACAAAGGTTGTCTCATGGTCCAAATTCACATTGCGAAAAATAAGGAAAACCATGGTGAACCATGGTATAACACCCATGGTTGACCATGGTTTACCATGGTTTATAGTACCTTGGGCTTGTAATATTAATCCCTTGGGTTTATAATCTCTTGGGATTTTAGTATTAATCCCTTGGGTTTATGAGTCCATTAGGTTTATAATATCAATGATGGTCAATAACCATGATCAACCATGGTCAACAATGGTCAACCTTGGTCAATAACCATGGTTACATTATGACAAAGATTGTCTCATCGTCCAACATCACATTGTGACAAGCATTGTCAGCCATGGTAAATCATGGTCAGTCATGGTCAATCATGGTGCAAAGTTACATTGAGAATGGTTGTCTCTCCGAAAACCAACCATGGTCAACTACCGTCAACATTGTTTATTTTAGAGTTTATAATATTTATCTTTGGCTTTATATACTTTGGGTTTATAATATTAATCCCTTAGGTTATTAATGCAAGGGTCTATATTCCTAGGGTTTGATATTATTCCCTTGGGTTTAATATTATTTCATTGGGTTTATAATCACTTGGGTTTTCACTATTAATCCCTTGGGTTTATAATATCAATCACGGTCAACCATAGTCCAATGTTACATTATCACAACCATTTCCTCAATATGAAAACCAACCATGGCCAACCATGGTTCAATGTCACATTGTGATAAAGATTTTCTCCATACGAAAAGCAATCACGCTTAAGCATGGTTAAGCATGGTAAACCCTACAAACTAATACAAAAAACCCAAGGCTTATAATCCTAAGGAATATAGTTAAACCCTAGGAATATGAACCCTTAGATTAATAAACCCAAGGGATAAAAATTATAAACCCAAGATATATGAATGAAAAGATAAATGTTATAAACCCTAAAATAAACATGGTTAACCATGGTTTATTTTCATATTAAGATGATCCTTGTCACAATACAATGTTGGACCATGGTTTACCATGCTTGACAATGATTGGTATCCATATCAAGGCAATGTTTTTGACAATGTGATGTTCAATCTTTATCACAATGCGACGTCGGAACATTATTGACCACTATCCTGTGGGTTTTATATTATTTCCTTGGGTTCATAATCCCTTGGGTTTTTATTATTAATCCCTTAGGTTTATTATTCCCATGGGTTTATAATATCAATTATGGTAAACCATGGTCAATCATAGCCAACCATTTTCAACCATGGTCGAATGTTGCATAATTAACCATGTTTATTTTAGGGTTTATAATATTTATCTTAGGGTTTGTATAGCTTGGGTTTATAATATTTATCCTTTGTGTTTATAATCCCCTGGTTTCTTAGCATTAATCACTTTCATTTTTAGTATTAATCATTTGGGTTTATAATACTTAGCTTAGGATTTATATACATTGGTTTTATAATATCAATCCCTTGGGTTTAATATTATTACCTTGGGTTTATATTACCTTGGGATTTTAGAATTAATCCCTTGGATTTATAATATGAAAATCAACCATGATCAACCATGTTCCAACATCACATTGTGTCAAACATGGTCTCAATATGTAAAACAACCTGGTCAACCATGCTGAATCATGGCCAACCATGGTGAATAACCATGGTCACATTGTGGCCAACCATTTTCCAACATTGCATTGTTCCAAATTTTATCTCAATATGAAAATAAACCATGGTCAACCAGAGTCCAACATCACATTGTGACAAAGATTGTGTCAATATGAAAATCAGTCCTAGTCAACCATGGTCAACCATGTTTATTTTAGGGTCTTATATACCTTGGGTTTATAATATTTATCCCTTGTCGCACTGCGACAATCCCTTGTCACATTGTTTCAATATTAAAATAAATCACGGTCAATAATGACAATGGTTGAACATCACACTATGAAAAATATTGTCTCAACATGAAAATCAACCATGGTTAACCATGGTCCAATGTTGCATTATGACAAAGATAGTCTCAATATGAAAATCAACCATGGTCCAACTTTGCATTATCACAAAGATTGTCTCAATATGAAAACAAATCATGGTCAACCATGGTCCAATGTAACATTGTGACAAACATTATGTCAATATGAAAATCAACCATGGTCAACCAAGTTTATTTTAGGGTTTGTATATCTTAGGTTTATGATATTAATCTATCGGGTTTAATATTATTCCCTTGGGTTTATATTACCTTGGGATTTTGTATTAATTATTTGGGTTTATAATATCAATTGTTTAGGTTTATTAATCAAAGGGCCCATATTCCTAGGGTATAATATTATTCACATGATTTATAATATTAATCCTAGGGTTTAATATAAATCCCATGGGTTTGATATTATTCCCTTGGGTTTCTAATCCCTTGGGGTTTTAGTATTACTCCATGGTCAACCATGGCTAACCATGGTCCAATGTCGCACTGTGACAAAGATTGTCTCCATATGAATAATCATGGTCAACCATGATCCAATGTCTCTTTATGAAAAAGATTGTGTCAATATGGAAATCAACCATGGTCACCCATGATCAACCATGGTCACCCATGATCAACCATGTTTATTTTCATGTTTACACTATTTATAAGATTGTCTCTTGGTCCTACGTCACATTGTGACAACCATGGTCGTCCATGGTCAACCATGGTCCAACGTCACACTCTAACAAAGATTGTCACAATATGAAAATAAGGTGTGGTAAATTATGGTTTAATGTTACATTGTGGCTTCGATTGTCTCGATATGAAAATCAACCATGGTCAACCAACCATGTTCCAACATCGAATTTTGACAAAGGTTGTCTTAATATGAAAATCAACTATGGTTAAAAGCCATGGTCACATTGTGACAAAGTTTATTTCTTAGTCCAAGATCACATTGTGACAGCCATGGTCATCCATGGTAGACCATGGCCCAATTTTGCATTATGAAAAAGATTGTATAATTATGAAAATCAACCATGGTAAACCATTTTCCAACATCCCATTCTGGCAAAGGTTTTATCAATATGAAAATCAACCACGGTCAACCATAGTCCAACATCACATTGTGACAAATATTATGTCAATATTAAAATGAATAGTGGTAAACCATAGCCAACCATGCTTATTTTAGGGTTTTTATACCTTGGGTTTATAATATATATCCCTTGGGTTTAATATTATTCCCTTGGGTTTATAATCCCTTGGCTTTATAATCCCTTCGGTTTTTAATATTAATCCCTTGGGTTTATTATTCCCTTTGGTTTATAATATGTATCTTAGGATATATATACCTTGGTTTTATAATATCAATCCCTTGGGTTTAATATTAGCCACTGATTTTCATATCAATTCCTCTGTATAATATCAATCTGTTGTCTCAATTTTTGTCACATTGTAACGGACATGGCCATCTATGGTCAACCATGGTCCAACGTCACATTGTGACAAAAATTGTCAGAATATGAAAATCAACCATGGTTAACCACGTCCAACCATTTTCCAACTTCGAATTGTGAAAAATGTTATCATAATATGAAAATAAATCATGCTCAACCATATCCAACATCACATTGTGACAAACATTGTGTCAATATTAAAACCAGTCGTAGTCAACCATGGCCAACCATGTTTATTTTATGGTTGCATATACCTTGGGCTTATAATATTTATCCCTTGGGTTTAATATTATTCCCTTTGGTTTATAATATTTATCTTAGGGTTTATATAACTTGGGTTTACAATATTAATACCTTGGGTTGAATACTATTATGTTGGGTTTATAATACCTTACGGTTTTAGAATTAATCCCAAATATTTTCTCTTGGTCCAACGTCACATTGTAACAACCATGGTCCAACGTGGCATTGTGACAAAGATTAACTCAATATGAAAATCAACCATGGTCGACCATTGTCAAATGTTGCATTGTGCCGAATGTTATCGCAATATGAAAATAAATCATATTCAAGCATAGTACAACATCCCATTGTGATAGAGATTGTGTCAATATGAAAACCAGTCGTGGTCAACTATATTTATTTTACGATTTATAATATTTATCTTAGGAATTTTATACCTTGGGTTTATAATATTTATCACTTAGGTTTAGTATTATTCCCTTAGGTTTATAATACCTTAGGTTTTAGAATTAATCCCAAATATTTTCTCTTGGTCCAAAGTCAAATTGTGACAACCATGTTCATCCATAGTCAACCATGTTCCAACGTGGCGTTGTGAAAAATAATGTTTCAATATCAAAAGAAAAAATGGTCAACCATTGTCCAACGTCACATTGTGCCAAATGTTATCTCAATATGAAAATAAATCACGATCAATAGTAGAACAACATTGTGGTGTGACAAAGATTTTCTCAATATGAAAATGGATCGTGGTCAACCATGTTTATTTTAGGGTTTATAATATTTATCTTAGGGATTATATACCTTGGGTTTGTAATATTTATCCCTTGAGTTTAATATTACACCCTTGGGTTTACACTATTTATCTTTGTGTTTATATACCTTGTGTTTATAATATTAATCCCTCGGGTTTAATTTTATTCCCTTGGGTTTATAATACTTTGGCACTTTATAATTAATCCCAAAGATTGTCTCTTGATCGAACATCTTATTGTGACAACCATTGTCATCCATGGTTAACCATGGTCTAACGTCGCATTATGACAAAGATTGTCTCAATATTTATGGTTAATTAATAATGTTAACTACATTTAAATTAATTAATAGTTAATTAATAATATTTATATTAATAAAATAATATCACTATATACTAATAAAGATTAATTATTTACTATTAATATTTATTAATTGATAATGCTATTAAATTTAATTTAAAGTAATATTATTAATAATATTATTTATTAATTAATAATAGTAGTAATATTAATTAATAAGTAATAATCATAATTATATGTCTTTGTGGTATATAAACCACATTTACTAACGTAGTTGTAATTATATGAATAGATTATTTATTATGTATAAATAGATTGGTATTTATTATTAATATAAACAGATTATAAATATATGATTCATTATTATTGTTTATTATTAAAATAATTAATACTTTTTAACATAATTACTGATTATTAATACTATTATTTTTAATATTTTTTAATTTTTATTTATATCAAACAATTTATTATTGAAAATATAATCACTTTTGTTGTAATAATATTTAATATAATATTACTTTTTATAGTAATAATAATTATTTATAATATTGAGAATTATTCATAATTATAATTATAAATATTATTATTTAATATTCATGATTATAATTATTAATATTTATATTAATACTCATGTTAATATTAATTTTTTTTTTTACATATTAATTTGATGTTTAATAATATAAAAAATATTTTTCAATATATTAACTATATTTAATTAATTAAATATAATTATACTAATTCCTAATTACAACCAATGTCTTAACTATTATGGTTTCTACATTATTTTTAATTTATATATATATATATATATATATAAAAGAGGAGGTTTTATCCTGCTAAATCATCATAAAAAATATGAATGTTACACAGTCATGATCGGGACTTTTAGTGTTAAGTAAATCATAAATACGAAAATAACTATACTTATCGCAAACAAACAAATCGCATAGATGTTTGTGTTTATTGCGAGAAAATTATAATAAAAAAAGAAAGGAAGAGATGGTGATTTTACAAAGGCATTTCCTTACTATTCAAAATTAAAAATAGCAAACCAAAGATTAGGTGTTAAAAATCAAATGACATATTAAGACACCACAAATGGGGTGGAAGGAGGGAAAGTAGATTGGAGATAAAACAGGAATATACATATTTTTAGAATGTATTTCTATAATTTTCATAGAAAAATATTTTAGTAATGATTAGGTGTTAAAAATCAAATGACATATTAAGACACCACAAATGGGGTGGAATGAGGGAAAGAAGATTGGAGATAAAACAGGAATATACATATTTTTAGAATTTATTTGTATAATTTTAATGGAAAAATATTTTAGTAGATGAGAGGAAAATGTTTCAGTAGTATCATTAAATAATTAAGCTTTGGGTTACATTTTAGCAAAGAAAAATTGAGATAACAAGCAAACTCTTTGTCGGCGTCTAAATACAAAATCATGTGGTGAAATAAAATGAGGAAGATAAAGAATCTAATGTGATTGATGATGATGAGCGGGAAATTATATTGAAATTTAATGAAAATACAAATTAAGAAAAGGCCTAAAATATGTATGTTTGTAGAGAAAACCTGATGAAAAGATAAGTCAGTTGCTCAAATTTTGCTTTACTTAAAAAGTTTAACTAAATAGTGAATAATTCACCAGAGTAACTAAAGGCTAGATTTGAAATTCTATTGAAAATATTGAAAAATTAGAAGGACAAAAATGTTCAACAAGTGGAATATCTATTTGGTGGCTAGGACTAGCAAGAAACTCATTATTCCTCGAGGAAATATTAATCACTTAGTTTTACGTTCCTAAATCACATCACATAATTTCCCATTGTTTATAGGCTACTAGTCATGTCAAACAAGTTAGACATAAATAGTGAATTTGGTTATAAATAAATATTAGGTATAGGTTATTTTTAATGGACAAGGAAAGAGGGGAGGTGAATAATGTATTTGATTATAAATAGAAGATGGGTTCACATTTTCTTTGGAACAAGAAGAGCTCTATAGGATAGTAGTAATGGTCGAGTTTGTGTTTCATTGAGAATGGTACAAACAAGATGAAAATATGTCTTGGATCTGGAATTGATAATAACATTTAATAGTTTTAATGATTGTTTTCAAGTATATGGTCATTCTAGTTTGGTGTTAAAAAATAAAAATTCTGAGATAGTCTCTCAACTACCATGTAAATCCTTTAATAGAATAAATAGAAGTAATAGGAAGCATATTTGAGTCAGTTTCCATGTATAAATAAAATAAAACGCAAAATCATAAAATCAAATGCCCTACCCAGAGGAGTATAGGTTGTAGTGAAAAACTGGTTTTTGAAGAATCTAGACATCCACTTGTGTATCCTTTAATCTAATATATAGTTGATGTTTAATTTATAGTGTTTCGGTTATGACTATATAATATTTTTTTTTAATAGTGGATGGTTAATAAGAAGGAAAATTTATTATTTTTTTGTTTTTTTAAATAAAATAGAGATAAAGATTTTTTTTAAATG
Source organism: Pinus tabuliformis (assembly GCA_031772625.1). Classification (NCBI taxonomy): domain Eukaryota; kingdom Viridiplantae; phylum Streptophyta; class Pinopsida; order Pinales; family Pinaceae; genus Pinus; species Pinus tabuliformis. The sequence goes on from CM062806.1 coordinate 757,680,898, forward strand.
AAGACAAATTTATATTAAATAAATATTTACTATTTATTATATTAATTTACTAATTAAGGGTTTAAAATATATTAAAATTTTATTTATTCTATTGTTTAAATAATAATAATTATATTATTTTAAAAATTAATTGTTTAAAATATATCAAAATTTTATTTATATGTTTAAATTCTATTTTTTTGTTTTAGTATTATAATATATTAAAAGTATTCAAATAATAAAGTATTTGTTTTCGAATTCAGGTTTTTGTAATCCATATTCTATTAAAAAGAGTTTTTTTTGGTAGAAATCACATAAGAAAAAAAAATTCTGACTCGTTTTAAATTAGCTAGTTTGGTTCATCATCAAAACCATATTAAATATTTATCTTTTATTTAAATAGAAATATTAAAAAACAAAATATATTAAACTACTATACATAATTTTATAATAATTTTAAAATAAACAATTTATTAAGTTACTGTGTTTATATTGATATGTAAGAATATATGTATAGTAAATCGTTAATTACATAATACATGTCTGGTCATATAACCAAATTTTTTATATATACAATTTTATTTAACGAGGAATATTAGTTATTTTATTAGTGATACGAAATTCATAAATCTATAGATTATTGAATTTTAGGGAGTGGTTTGTCGATACTATAGTTGACTGAAGATTGAATAGAGATGAATATTCTATCTATTCAAAAAATTTCCTGACTTATCAGAACTCCCTATCGTAATGACTTAAACTTTGTACATGAAAATTCTATTCACCCATCTTTTCATTATAAATAAGTACGATATCATAAACCTATAAATTTGAAGAGAGAAACCTTCATGTCCATCCACCCTAAACTTGTAAATTTGAAGAGAACTTACACTAAATTAGAAACGTATTTTCTATTCACAAATTGAAAGTGTCAATTTTTTAGATTTGAGATAAATATAAGTGTTACATAGTAACTACTTCATATCATTTAGTTTAATTATATCTAATATATTATTAGATTTTAGGTATTTAGTTTAATTATATCTAATATATTATTAGATTTTAGGTATTTGTGATTTTTAATCTAATAATTATGTTTTTGGAATTAATCAGATAAATATTATTTAGTGAATATTTCAAAGATTTAATAATGTCTCAAATACACTTACTGAAATTTTAGTATTTAATAATAAATAGAAAATGAATTTATATAAATTTTTGTTGAGGGTTAAAATAAACATTAATATATAATAAAAAAAAATAAAAAAATAGATAAAATAAGATTTAGAATTTTATTTTATCTCAAATAAAAAAAATTAGCCTATAGATGTCTATATTTCATTCGCTAATAGGCTTATATATTTCATTAGCGGATAAATCTATATATTTAAAGCGAGGGTGGACGTGGGGTTGGGGAATTTCAATTGTTTTTTAAATCGATGGGTTGAATTTAATGTTAGGGATTAATAATATTAATAAATTATCTGAAAGTGTGGTGTTTCATTCGACACGACCATTGTGTAGTTATCTTCGCTGGTCGTATTTAGTCTTTCATTTAAAAAGACCGTTCATGCGTTGGCCCCATGGTTGATGGCGTCTTTCAGTAGAGAACCAAAGTCGGTGAAACAACGACCATGGTGTATGATAACAATGATTCAGCAATCCCGTGATCTTCTGGCATTTTTCTCCGTTGTCTCCTTGCAGAATGTTTACCGAGAACAAATCTCTGTGGCTGATGCATTTTTTAGATGTGGTCATCCTTTCCCCCGGCTTCATGGTCTTTCAGTGGGCTTCATGGTCTTTCAGTTGGAGGTTCGTTGCCCAGGGCGATCACTGAATTATTTTATGATCTAATTTTGGGGTTTTTTCTTGAATGATTTCTGGTTTTTCTCTGTTTTTTTTCCACTATACTCTAATTTTTGCGAACGGTTCCCTTGATGGGACTAGTTTTTACCACTGTCTGGTTTTGTAGACCATATTTCTTTTCGTGTCACTGTGTATCGTTCACCGGTTTTGTTTTGTGTTTTCTACAGAGTTTGTACTCTGCACTATTATTGCCACACCCAAATTTTAGTAAACACTTGATATCTGTATTTTAAACTTTTACAGGGGATGGAGTACCATGCCATTGTAAAACTTTCACACTTAATGAATGAATGTTTCGTTTTTTTCTTCTAGAAAGAAGCAATGATTGAGCCACGGGGGAAATGAAATGGGACGCTAGGGGTAATATATTGGAGATTGGAAAATTAATATTTGTGTGGAATGTTTTATTTTAGTGGCTGGCGTTGCCTTGATTATTGTGCTCTCATGGTGTTCATAATGCAACGCCCTCACAATGCTTTCTTGATCAGGGAGAAAAGAAAGTCATTCAATTTATTCTTCATTTATTCTTTCAATTTTATTCAAAACTTATATTTGTGTTCTTGTATTTTCCCTTCTAGGTTGACGATGATTGAAGTTGGAAAATCCCTCGACAGGCATTTCAGGGAAGAAAGTCGTCAAAGTATACAGCGACTACTGGTAATTGATAAAAGGAAATTGACGAGGGAACGCAGTGTGAATCGAACTTTAGTGTGCGATGATCTCTATGACTTGTTCTACGCCATGAATTGTTTTCTACATTTGTATTTATTTTATGTTTTGAATGGCGACTTTGATTGAAATAGAAAGTGAATCCCAATCATTGAGGATGCTGGATTATGAGAACGGCGAGGGTGTTACTTATGGTGTTTCCGCTCGTGTCCATGGATGACTCGGAAGATGTGATGGATGGGCCTCTAAATTAAACAGAAACAGAAATTAAAGTTTATGACTATTCTTAAGAACATTAAATCTCTATTTTTGCATTAGATAATGTATTTTTAACTTTAATATATTCATTAGGAAGCTTTATGAATAATTGCATATTTGTGCTTAATATTATCTATTTTTTAGAATATTATGAGAATATTGAAAAGATTAAGAAGATTTGGAGAAGAAGATAATTTAGGGGATTTGTTCGTAATATAAGAGGATCAATATTAAATAGTAAATCAACAAGATATTATGGAATTATGGCACAGATTGTGGAACTCCAATGATTGAGAAAATCCAGGAATGTGTTCCCTGCGATTTAATCAAGATTCCTAATATTAAGAACCAGATCCACTGATCAAGGGATTTTGGTGGGGAAAGCTTCCCCCATTCATGGGGAATGATTCCTAATCATTGTGTATAAGTACCAAGTGGGATTTGCCTCTACTTATAGATTTTAATTAGTGTTAATGTGGAGAGAACTCGTATTTATGTAGCTCCATTGTATTTTCTTGAAGGGATGTAATAGTATTGAGGAAAATAATAAATATTGGTGTTATGTTCAGCTTCTAAATATTTTTCTCCTCCATAGGTCTCTGAGTTTCCTTGGGCTTGGCCATCCCAAGAGCCTCAAAGCCTTTTGTATCATTTTCTTTCATTCTTTTCATTTCTTATTCACATGCATATCTTGTTTTTATTTATTTCTATTTCTACATTTAATATTAATGATTTGTTGTTGTAGGATTGAGTTAAATGGTTAATGTAAGTTCTTATGTAGGATCATAAATATTGTTTCATCCTTGCAAATATTTGGAAGGTCATAGTAATTATTGAGCTACTTAGATTAACTTTCTTATTCCCAAATCTAGATTTATGTAACTCTTTTGTGCCAAAGAATAGTAAATTTATGTTATTTTTTAGAGCATGCTAACGAGCTTCAATCGAGTTGGTTCCATTTGAATTAGATCAAAAAATATTCTAGTTCGTAACAAAAATTACCCCATTTAATTTTCACTTGATGAGGTTAGGAATTTTAAAGATTTACTAGGTCACTAGTTATCGAATTTTTAGATTTTCGACTAGTAATTTTTTGCTATTTTTTAGCATGGATTAACAGAAGTATTTTTGAGTGATTCCACTTGGAATGGGGACCTACAACGTCCTATTCAATAAAAAAAATTCTCCAATCCAATTATGATTTGATTTCCTTGGTAATTTTATGAATTATAATTTCATATAGTAAATTTGTAACATCTTGTTATAAAATAGGGGATCCTGTAGGAGAACTAGTACATCCTGTAGGAAATCCTGTAGTGGCCTGTTTTGATTCCGAATTGATAAAAATAATCATTGAAGTTGGGATTAGGCCTGTACTTGACCTCCACGCCATCAAGACCATTCTAACCCTTTTCCTCCATACATATCTCCCATGCCAAAGAACAATGGAATATTAGCATTTGCATTTAGCAAAAAAAGATTTAAAAAATGAGTTCTTTTATTTTTACACATGCACACAATAGCGAGTACTCTCTAGATCAGATTTCATGTTTATATTAGTTAAAACATAACATGTAACAAATAGGGTTACAATAGGGTTATTTTGCAAGCAAAGTGTGTTAATAAGTAGATAGAGGATTTCATGTTACTTTACAAGCATTTTTAAATTCATTCTTTCATTCCCGCAAATAGGCAAAATTTCTTGTCTCTCATGACAACAAAGGAATGACACATTGTATGCTGCATATATAGTGTCGATACCTCTTAATTTTCTACAAACCTTGGGTTGATAATTAAAGTTGATAGCCTTGGGAGTTACAACATTCTTGTTGCAATACCGAGGCTTATCACCCGAAGTTTTGGAAGAGTCCATATGGACGTGAATTTGAATTCTTTGAGAATCGGAAAGGAAATTCAAACAAGGAAGCATAAGATACCGACGAAATTCAATCTAAAGGGAAAGCATGACTTGGTTCTACTAATAGCATCATGGGGTGAGTGGTAGTGAGTTTCCCATATATAGGATTCAGGCAGAAGATCCATGACTACGATGGGCGGTTTGTTACGATTTTGTTGAAAGGAAATCACATTTTGTTGGGTTTTCCTTTAGCAGACCTCCGAGCTTATCTCTATTGTATGTTGCTAAAATTTGTTGACGTGGTTAGCGAGCCCCATCTATTTCAATTTTTTGTTCCGTCAATAATTTGCATTAATACATTCAATATTCCAACAACTTGTCGCCTCTCCTGATTTCTGATACCTTGGAAACTCTAACTCAAGTCATGGATAAGACATGAAATCAAATGTATTCAATGCTACCTCTGCACCAAAAGATTTCAAAGTTCAAATTCCTCCCCACTTGGGAACTCAAATTGAAATATTGTGTGAGGAATTTCTGCAACAAATTATTGATTAGGGAAGAGATGGTTCTCTGCTTCATTGTGAGCCTGTCACGTGATGGCTTCGGCACCGTACCCCACTGCAACAACATCCAAGGAAACTCCATAATGGACATAGTAAAGAGGCTCTTCATGGCCATATCTCTTCTCCATTTGTTGTTGCAAGTGCAATTTCTCGAGTTGGGGGGCATGCATATGATTTGGTATCAAATCTAGGAATTCAAACTATGTAAGCTCTCTTGACGACACTGCTAAAATCTCCAAAACCATATTATGATCTCCACACTTTTAAAATCAAATTTATATTGGGAAAAAAAACTATTTTACATGATTCCAATGACTTTTAATTGAAGTTCCTGTGCAGGCGAGGATACAATTCAGTATCGTTGATGGCAGAAAATAGAGAATTAATTTGAGTAGAACCAAAACAAGTTGTTGATACGCCTGCTGTAGGTTATTAAAAGAGGTTTTGGATGTCGGATCTTGTAACGGGTTGCTATATCCTGGGATATCTATTTTGTGAGGCCGATGTAACTGAACAGAGAAAATATTCTCAGGGTCAATTCAATTAATTCCAACTGAGTACCAAATTAAGGTTACTCGATTCAATTTCAAATAAAAAAATTTAATGATGCGCAAGTCTAGCAAATGCTTTTGGTAGGAAGAGATGTATTTTGGATGAATTTACATATCATTCAAATCATTGTATCATTTTATTAACTATCAATCAAGGAAATGTCATCAAACTTCTGATTTTGAAGTTTTTTTTTTTGAGATGAATTGCTTTGTTTGTATAACCAAATTACACTTGATCCATAAAATTGGCCTTAATTCCCAGAAAAAACAGTCTAGGGTGGTTTCTCAATCGTTTACTACTATAATCCTAAAAAAAATAGCTAATCTTGAATACAACAGGGAATTTGTGAATTCTCCAACCCAATACAAATGTGTAAATTATTCACAACCCATGGAAGATTTACTAAATCACTCTCAAGGTCAAGATCAACAGGACACCAATAATTGATTTGATGATGAATGTAGATATTTACATGATATTCTTATGTTGGTTGTAGGGCCTTCTCGATTCGATCGTTGAAAACAAAGTTTTGATAATAAAAACATCGACCAACATGTGGGGTATAAAAACAAATTTAATTATAATTTCTACAAGTCCTTGGATATAGATTAGTTGGCAACATCCTTTTGAAATCATTGGTTCAAATTATGTGTTAATTATATTCCTCGAGGGAGAAACTAGTATAATATGTTGGATGTTATAGCCTCGTTGATTCCACAACTTCAAAAGTAAAAGATTATGACAAATAAAAAGCACAATAAAAAAATAATTTATTAACTACCAAAACTAACTTAACTGCAAAAAAAAGTTATTCATTTACTATCAAAACTAACTTAACTGTTTAGCAATACAAAGGTTTACCAAATCCAAAAATTCTCACTTTCGTGAAAATTGTAAGACCTTATATCAATAGACAAAAAGAATATAGAATATTTCTTATATCAAATAATGTATTTATTTCTTATTCGAAGTCAGTGTTAATCCACAAAGAAATCATTTTGAAATTTTAGTTTGAAATTTTATACTTTTTGAGAAGGATTATATGACATTTTAAACTATTTGTTTAGCCTCACAATATGCTTATTGATAAAAATATACCAGATAATTTTTTTCAATAAATAAGATAGATGGAAGAATAGTTCAACTATTAAAAGAGGGTAAAATATTTATGGATTTTTAATTGTAATATGCTATGTCATTCTAGAGTACTCAATTTATTCTTAGTTTGACTTTACTAAGAAGGAATAAATTCAAGGAAACATAAAAATACAATTGTTAATACACTATTTTATGGCAAGGTTTTATGTGGTGATGGAATGCAAAACTCTTGTCTTCTAATTACAAACTTTTTACCTTGATTGATATTTAAAATAGTGAAGTATTTAAATCATGTGTGGCATGTTGTTTAAAAAAAAATTGTGAACTATAATTGCTTTAATTAATGGGTTTAAAATTTGTAAGAAAATTTATAGTAATTGAAATTAGTAAAAAACCTTAGGTACCAACACACTTTCTTGTTGAAAACATAATATTTTTTTTTTCTATGTTAAGACTAACCTAAGTACCCACGGGGGATTTGAACCGGTGACCTATCGCAAGGAGTGCCTTAACAAGGCACCCATTCACCGTCAATCCAAAGCCCCGTGGGCAAAAGGTAGTGGGCTTGGCCCGGTTTAGACTAACTACTCGCACGACGAGCTACGACCTTGCTCGGGATTGAAGACAAGACCGGTCCGTCATGACGAGGCCGACTTTACCACTACGCCGCCTCCACGACCTTAAAAGGTAATGGGCTTGGCCCGGTTTAGACTAACTACTCGCACGACGAGCTACGACCTTGCTCGGGATTGAACACAAGACCGGTCCGTCATGACGAGGCCGACTTTACCACTACGCCGCCTCCACGACCTTAAAACATAATATTAGAAGTAAAAGAATTAATAAATAAAACAAAATATAAATTTAAAAAATCTAATAAATGTCCTAAAAAATAAAGATAACTGATCAATTAAGTATTTAATAAGGATATAAGATTTTCTTTTTCATTTTTACCTACTATTCTATATTTCCCTATGTGTGGGGCCCTCATCATGGAGATCAGGCTTGGAATTTCAAATCTTCTTTGCCAGTCAAATGAAAATTTGATGATGATTTTGCAATTTTCATGCCCTTCATTTTACGTTTTATCTAAATTTGTGAGTGTAGATTTTTCATTATGGAAATTCTCTTTGCAACTACACTTATATCTCAACTTTCATTAATCTCTTAAAAAATAAATCATTTTGGCATTTTTCAATAAAAAAATTATTTAATATGCACTTGTTAATAAAGTACATTTTTTTATAATCATTAATGTTTAAAAGGTTAAATGAATTTCGAGATGAAATGACCAACACTTCAAATTTGAGAATTGCTCACCACACCTCTGAAGGAATCCCAAGACACTCAATATTTTTTAGATTTTTACAACTAAAAATTACAATTTCAAGAAATCCCTACCCAATTTAAAGAAAAATTAACAAAAATAAATAAATAAATAAAATATGACTAGGAAAAAAAGAAAAACTCTTACTACTCCTTTAAACTGCTATATTAATCTACTTAAAAAATCATGATTAAATAAAAAATCAACATCAAACTTTTTATATTAAATCTCATCGCATCATCGTAAAAATAAATATATTTGGTGTATATAATAATTTAATAACGAACTCGGAACAGGGCATGGAAAAAAAGCTTTTGTCGAGTTTATTTTATTCGGCCTATTTTATGACAAATATAAAGGCATGTTCACAACAAAATTAACTCAAGCTTTCAAAATTTAAATGACCATTTATTTGTAGAATTTATTTTATTTGCCCCCATTTTATAATAAATATAAACCCGTGTACATAATAAATTTAAGCTAACATTCAAAATTGAAATGACCATTTATCTAAACATTTATTCAGGCAACTGTATGTCTCTTTTATATTTGTATTATACTAGTTCTACATTTTATATTTATTTAGGGAACCATTTATTTTTGCAGACGATGATAAATATAAGAAGTTTTGTTCTTCTTAGATTCAAGATACAAGGTTAACAAGAAGAACCAGAATTTTAACCACATTACAACATAAAGCAACTTTAAAGTTTAGAAGAGAGTGTGGTTCAAATTAGTTAGATAATTTATACTATGAATGGTGCAGAATCTAGATAATGTTGGAACAAAACACCATAATAAAGACATCAGAAAAACTCATGAAATTATAACTTAAAAAATCAATAAAGCTATTGTACCAGTGACAATCACTCTGAGATTGGAAGCATTGATTCCTTGAGTAATTTCTTCAGTAGTGGAGGTCGATCCAAACCAACCTTTCCCGTTACAAGAGAAAGAAGTCCCATCACTGAATTAAACCCTACGGTGAACAACAACAAATACTTTGTGAAAATATGATTTTATTAAGAAATTTCCGCCATAATATGATCGTTGTATATATCAATCTATAATTTTCATAAACTCCCTCACATCATTGCCCTCTCAGCGAACAAAACAAAACATGCTATGGCAAAACTGAGATGAATGATACACCAAATGAATGAATATGCTACATGCCCGGCCTGGACGGAATTCACAAAACAACAATATTTACTTTCCCAACAAAGTTTCTACTTCTTCAATATTCCTAGTTTGCTAAAATGGATGGTCCCTCACTTTGCCCACACTCTTTAAACTTCCTTTGAAAACACTTACAAATTTATATATATAAAAAATCCAGCCCGCAACCACCAACACCTTTTCTTTCCCAGCACGCTGGCCTTTTATCCATTTAGGCTTTCGCAGAATTTAATGTAAAGAAAGACAAATTTACTTCGCGGGCTAAATACCCTGCTAATATCTCTGTTAAGAGCACATAAATTCATTAAATGTGTAGCCTACTATAACTGCACTTTTATTACCAAGGTCCAATCTCAACATTTTCGAAGACTTTTCCTATCATATTATGAAACTAGGAATTCAGAATCTGGAAATGGGAACTTAGCACAGTCATGCTTGGAGGGTAAGCAAGAAAATAAATTATTAGAAGAATGATATTCTATATGTTCTATTGGGATATTTAATTAATTAGTACCCACTACGCGCTTCAACTGGTACCATAAATTATGACCAGTTAAATTTGAATTTGAACATTAGATTGACAGGTTACCCATCTATGAGCCCCATCAAACTTGACGTTGAAAAAGATTTATCATCAATCAAATACGTTGTGAAACATGAAATACGTCATGTAGGATGTTAAATTCTAGGCCTAATGGAGATGGATTCCATATATTATATTATACTAAGGACCAATATGATAGGATGTATATTTTGTCTACTTTGGATTGCCATGTTGGTTTCTCACTGAGGGTCTCTTAGGTACGTACATCCTTTCCCTTATCAGAAGATGGTGTCTTAAATGAATTGATGAAGCATCTATCTATATAGATAGTGGCATGGAAATAATGGATATTCTAGTTGCATGCACAAATATTTCATTTGCTTCATGCGCAATTGCGTTGCAAACATTTGACTTTCTTTACTAGAAAATCTTGTCATTATAGTTTTCAAGTTGGCTACATTTACTTCAAATGGATTCTTTCTGGAAGTAGTAACTCAACAATTGACCTACTAATTGTAATGTGGAACATTTGAATACACTTATTTGCTGAAAGTTGGAAAATAAGTAGAAAATATGTAATTAGATTCCATAATTAGCTATTCAAACTTGAGGTCGCTTGACATCTGATATTGATAACTGGAGAGTACTCAAATATTAGTCCAAAATGCCAATGAAAGACTCATTTTTTGAAATACCCCATGTAAAATTGTTGTTAGAGAAGGTCATGAATAGAAGATTCAAAGACCATAAAATGCTCAAGATATTATTTTGAAACTGCTTCCAACGACGAAAAATACACAAAATATACTACAATAAAATTTCCATTATGGAGCCTCTTTCTTATGTCTTGGCTCTACTTTATTCCATCTCCCTGCATCGATTCGAACTAAACAAAGTGTTTTTGAAATAGTCTTCGAGACAAATGACAGGTGGTGTATTGCAACTTTAATATTTTGAATTTAAATTTAAAACTCAAAAAAATCACACCATCACATTTAATATCCAAACTACCTTGTCAACTCACCATATCACTTACTCAACCATTTGGATATTCGTGATCCTAATGAAGATTACTTCAGAATAATGGGTTGACAAAAAATGGGTGACCAAAATATGGGAGGAAGAGTATGTTGGAAAAGTTCCAAGATTATCAATATCATACATGCATACATATCGATAACATAATCTTAAGGAATCTTCATCCTGGTGGATAATTCTCATCGTTCTCCCACTACTCATCATTAAATAATGGATACAATAAAAAGATAGGGTTTGGAATCAATTCAAGAAAAACTGTGACCTTAATAACTCTATCCAATAGTAATTGTAACCCATAGTAACTATAACCAATGAGAACTATTACCACAGTTACTCTAGATGAAGAGAACTTTGATCAATGAATGAATAAGATGATTATTGGTCATTGGTCATAATTGTCCTTTGATCAAGAAATTTTGTATAACATTGACTAGTAAACATTGATTATAGTTCTTGTGAGTCAAGGTTCCTAACTAACAAAGGAACTATTCCCTAGAACTATGACTCGAAGAAAAGGTCGTAGTTTAATTTCATAGTCAAAGCTCCCACATCATAATTATTGTTGTCATAATTCTTGTAAAATAAATTAAAAGTTCCTAATTGACAAGGGAACTATGAAAAACAAACGAATGATTCCTAAGGTCATAGTTCATGAGGGTCAAAGTTCTATAGGTCATAGTTATTATGTGTCATATTTCGTAATGGTTAAAGTTCTCAAGTTCATGGTTTTTGTATGCCATAGTTAATATGGTCATATTTCTCGTGGGTCATATTTTCTATTGGTTAGATATTACAATGATAATAAGGCTCATAAAATTTCTTCAATGAGTGTCAATGAAGTGCTTGTTGGAAAATGAGAGAGGGAGGGAAATATAAATAGAGAGAGAGAGAGAGAGAGAGAGAGAGAGAGTAGAAAATGTGTAAATTGAAATAGAAAGATAGAGATTGTTGGGAATAAATTAGTCATAATGGTATAAATGAGGGAAATATAAATATAGATATATATATATATATATATATATATATATAGAGAGAGAGAGAGAGAGAGAGTAGAAAATGTGGAAAGTGAAATAGAGACATAGAGAGTGTTGGGAATAAATTAGTCATAATGGTATAAACAACAATTACATCCATACGATTCCATTCCATCAAAAATTCTACAATACAAGGGTTTTCAAATTCCATAAAAGTAGGGTTTTCAAATTTCACAAAATTAATGTCTTCAAATTTCACTTCAATATACCTTGAAAAACATTACTAGTTTGTAATCCAAGGTAAATATGGTTTGTTTACTTACATTGTCTAATTATGCACTCAAATTTGAACTCACTATATTGGAGTTTCCACATTCCACATTGATAGCTTTTTCAGAATAAATGAAGCTAGGGTTTTCATAGTGCATAAAGTTAAGGTTTTTAAATTACATAATGGTATTTCCTAATAAGGCATGTACACTTTTGAGCCATGCTAAGTAGGTAGCCTAGTTTGGGTCTTAGAGATCCGAGACAATTAGGAACAAGTGTGCATTCCTAAGGATAGGAACATGTTCTTGTGGGCATGTGTTCCTCATGGTAGCCCCATTTTCACTACTATGGTTATCATTATTGTGCAAGTTCCCTTAGTTGATTCTCACTAGTTTTTTGAATTATGCATAATCTTTCTCGAGGTCTCATTATAGAATTTCTCACAACATTCCTTCATACACTTCATGCTAGGTGTTTTATCATTAGTCTAAACAGTTTATTTTTTTTTCCACATATTAAGTCATTTCCACACATATGTCATTCCAAAACCACCTGCCACATGCTTATTTACAATATACCAGTAGAGTGATAAGTTATTTCATCATGACTATTCCCTAATTACAAAGGCCACCATCATGTTCTCATTGATTTCTTACACTTGTTTGAGAAAATTTCACATATTTAACTTTACGTTTCCATTTATTACTCTTTTATGTTCATATCATCATTCTATATTGATCATGGTTATGAGCATTGTAATAGGTTTTCATCGATCATTTCTTAAAACCACAATTCTTTATACTTATTTTTGTATCTTCTCATAGGTTTTGTATTCTTTGAGGGGTAAGTTTCTAACAATTTTGACTTCATTTGTATGTAATTTAGGGAATTGTGATACTATTTCTCATCTATAATTTCTCTTCATTCAGATTGAATTATTATATTGTTCATTATCTATCTCAATGCTTTCAGAGTGGAAGAATTACATGAATGAGCTTGTAGGGTCTTTTCTATCAATGGATCCCAATTTGGAAAATATGGGTATGAAACCTTCTAGAGCCATTTTGATTCATTAAACGAATTTTTTTGGGGTAAAAAATTTATCGCTTTTGTGATACCATCCAATACTCGAAGTTTGTATGAAATTTATCCCTCTCGCAAGTTGATCCATCGTATTGACTGCCATGGTACAATTCGATGTCACGTTAATCCATGTTGTTCATGCATATTGGGCTAGCCATGTATGTAATTTCAAAAAGACTCTAGAAGTTCCAAAATTGTAAGTTTAATTGGCGGTTGAGGGAGTAAAACCATTCATACAGTTAGTATTGGGTTATGTTGAATACTATGCCACTCAGAGGAGTAGGGTTTCCATTTCATGCTATTATATTTTCTTCCATAAGTGAGCGAAGCAATGGGGGTGGGATGTTAGAGAGAGAAAAAAGGAATTAATATTTTGTAGCAACTTTACAGGGAATAGGCCTTAGGAAACTCTATAGAGCATACCTCTTTCTTTTTATCTACACATTTTTCCATACTCGAGAACAATGATCAAAGAGACCTCACCTTTTAGCTAGGTTTCTCCCATAAGGGTTTTCCAAGGAAAAAGAATTTCCTATTTTGGTTTGTGTGTGTATGTATTTTTAGTCTATATTGCTTGCATTTCAGCTAATTTATATTTAAGCATATAGAAAATAAAAAAAGAATCCGAGATCTAAAAATAATTAACATTCACATTAAAAATTTCAATATCTTATCATATCTATTATGATGAATTGTTCCAATGGAATAACCACAACAATTTTCTTATCATCTCCACATCTTGCCTAAATGACTAGTTTCTTCTTTACTACCACATGTTACGATGGCCATTTTAACATAATATGTGATTGTATGTTACTTTATATTTGATGTTCTTTCATTATTGTCCATTATTAGGCTTTTATTACCATTATTTCCATCTTCAAAGAAAGAAACTCCAATAACCATTAATTAGGAGTTACGCTCGATAATTATCTTGAATTCATTTTATATTTGAACCCATCATTCATATCAATAGGAAATTCATTTTCAAACTATTCCATTATCACTAGATTGTTACTTTGATTAATAGTATAAAAATATTCTATTATGAGGACAAGAATAAAAGACAATCAGTACATAAACTAATTATTAAAATTTATTTTCCCACACATTACAACTATTTATTGGTTGTATCTATATTCCCTCATCCTTGTAGAACTAAATAAGGTTCCAAAGTCCTTTGTCCTTCCTTAATTAACTATATAGACCTGATTATATCTAAAATGTAATAATAAACCTATATTCACATAAAGTTACTCATATTCATGAAGTTATATAATTTCAATTTACTTTTGTTTTTTGAATGGTTATATGACTCTCTCTTTCTCTTTCTCTAATTCTCTCTACCCTCCAAATATAATCTCAAGAACTTTGATTGATATGTACTATTCCCTGGAACTATGACCAACAAGTGAAGGTCATAGTTCCTTTGTTTGTAAACATTCCTTCATCATATTTCTTATGGCCATAGTTCTTATAGTTCTTGATTGACCACCTAAAAAAGTTTAAATTATTAAATACTCTAACAATTCGAGCTATAGTGCTTTTAGATAAGGAATAATTAGAACATGAAATTAACCATCTCAAAATTATTTTATTAAATAATGGATACACTGAAAAAAAGATGGAATCAATTTAACAAGAAATATGATTTTAAGAACTCTAGCCAATAAGAACGGTAACCCAGAGTAACTATATCCAATGGGAACTATTACAATAGTGACTCTAAGTGGCTGATGTAATCTATCTTTATAGCTTTTTGTACCAACCCTATACCTAAACAAAATATCTACAACCAAACTGCTTCCATGCTTGCATGAGTGGCTTCCATGTATACAACCTCTATAGCTTGAAGTGCCACTACATATTGTCTCTTGCTTATCCAGCTGACTGCTCCTCCAAATAGGTTAAACACATACCCACTTGTATATCTTCTCTGATCCAAAACTCCAACCAAGGATGCATAAACAAAGTTGCATATGTCCAACACTTTGTACAATTATAGTCTTCCATGGTAGCAAAGACCATAATCACTTGTGCCATGCCCTGCTTTACTATTTTCCAATGCTCCATCCCCAGTTTTGAAATAAGTTGTGTAATGTATCGTTTGGTACATACCATTCAATACATCAAAATACCAAATACAATTTCGTATGAAACATGGATATGTCCTCTCCCTCTTCCTGTATCTTGGGACATTGTTGTGCAAATAGATTTATATTTACAAGAATAGGAACCTACACTCGTTCGTTATCCTAAATATTAAAATTTTGCAATATTTTCTTGAGATACTTCCTCTAGTTTAAACGAATCTTCATGTTTTCTTGATCTCGTTTAATTTCCATGCCCAATGTTAAGTTTGAAGAAGCAAGATTGTCCATGAAAAATTGAGAGGAAAACTGGGTCTTCACATCCTAGATAGTTTCTTTATCATTTCGAATTAGCAGTATATCATCCACAGGCCAGACAAAATAAATAACACTATCACTAACTATTTTAAAATACACATAGTGATTCACTTTGCTCCTTGAGAAGCCAAGACCCTGCATATATGTATTAAATTTCTAATAACACATCCTTGGTGATTACTTTAACCCATAGATAGACTTATCTAATCTGCATATCGATTGCTTCTTACCCTTCAATGAAAATCCTTCTGGTTTCTTCATGAAGATCTCTTCTTCCATATCCCCATGTAGGAATGATGTCTTCACATCCATTTGTTATACCTCAAAATATAAAGTAGTAACATCAGATAAAAGTAATCTAATAAATGCTAACATGGCAACATGAGAGAAAATATCACCAAAATAAATTCATCACGCCTATGAATAAACATTCACTACTAATCGAGCTTTGTACTTATCCACATTTCTTTTAACATTCATCTTGTTCTTAAACACCCATTTGATGCCAATCGACTTTCTTCCAGCCAGTATTTCCATCGGATCTCATGCATCATTCTTATTTAAGGCTGATATTTCTTCCATCATGGCCTTCTCCTAGATTTTTCCATATGTTGAATCCACTATCTCCCTGAGAGTTATGAGATCATCATCAGTAAAAATTAAATAAAAATTTTAACTAAAATTAGATGGAATATACATCTCTAGCTTCCTTCTTTCTTGAACTAATATCCTCAAAACCAATGATGAGCCTCATAAATGGGTAACTATATGGCCTCATTTTATCTCCTAACCTTGTCAAATCAACCATTCTTTTAGCTTATTATATGTTTTTCTAATTATATTTATGCTTATAGAGTGAGTTGAGCTAGTTATGATGCCATGTGGTCTAATATGTGTTTAATACAGATTATTGATGAAATTTGTGGTCAAAGTCAAGGAACCAATGGACAAATAGTAGCAATAACTTGAAGTGGACAAAAGAGAAAACTTATAGGAGGGAGTCCCCCTCATTTATTACTCCTCACTTTGAATTCCCCTTCATTCAGGTCGGAGTACAACAAGCCAAGTCATGCATTAGCACGGAGCCGAGAAAGTGGAGGATGACTGATGACTATCTCCAGTTTTGGTAGCCAAACCTCCTTGATTTTAAGGAAGCTATTGGTAGCTTCATTTGTATAAGTAGAGAGGCCTATGGCCTCATTAGGGTCAAATTTTTGTTGGATTTTTTTTTGTACTTTTGCTTATGTAAACTCTACTCAACTTCGAGCTTATTATTTTGACAGGTTTATGTAATCTTGTTATTATTTTGGAAATAAAGATGGAATCCTTTTTGAGTCAGCATTGAGTTACCTTAGAGGGCTGAATCTCTTGGGTTAGGGCCCAATCCAAGCAACCAATCTCCTCTTTACTTGCATTTGTATGTTTTATTTCAGTTGTAGATTAGATTGTTGTTAGATGGTAGTTTGCTTCCATTTAGCAGGAGAAGCAGTGGTAAAGAAAATATTTAAAAGGATAGCAATAGTTCATTGACCTCTCCTCCTCTCTTTGGGACCATGATCTGATGCAAAGACCCTCTTGCTACCCCAAAAACACAGATTTTCCTCATTCATCGAACTTCTAGTGTTTACAACTTTTTAGTTGGTTAATAGTCTAGTTTGCTTTGCTTCAAAACTTCTCCATCATGCTCACTTTTGTATTTACCATAGTATTCTTCCATGCTTTCCTTTCTTGTAGTAGTTATCAACATTTCCTTTCATAGATCACAGTTTATATTAGTTTGATGCAAAACTCCATTTTTTTAGATGCACTTATTTCATCGCTTGCTTCATCTCATTGGTTGATTGTCAGTTGTCTATGCAACAGATATATTCTAATAGTAGATCAGCTTATCATCCATCCCATTCTCAATCAGATCCATACTCTATAGGTCACTCAAGTCTCCCCTCAATTCTGCCTTAGTTTCCTGCATTTTCCATAGAATTCCTTCCTCTTTCCGTGAGCAAATCCAATCATCTTTCTCTCTCCTAATGATTCTTGGTAGACCCTAGGTTCCCTAAAACCTCATTCCAACCTTCATCCACCTTTTTCACCCACTCTCACACCCTCAGAGCATCCAAAACGGCTCTCGGCCTCCTCTTGTAGGCCTCCTGTAGAACGTTGTTTTTCATCTTGTAGATTTCCTATGTCCTCTTGTATATTTTCCTCTAGGGCTTCTTTTGAAGGCCGAGTGTGGGAAAAGCCTCCAGAATACCACCTAAGACATCCTATGACCCAAACACACCGTCCTATATCCTCTCAAGCCCAAAAACCACCTTTCAACACCACCTATTCGATGCCACATTCACAAACAATAAATCACATACATATCAAATTCACATACAAATACCAAAAAACCCAAAAAGATGTTTTTTGCTCATTTACTTCCAGAAATAGCTTAGTTAGATGTTGTTTAATTCTTTGAATAATTAGATAGAATTCTTTACATGGTTTTCATAGTACTTTATGCAAAAGTAGGATTAGTTCGTTAAGTAGGATTTACTTGGTTTTCTTTACATTTCCGACATTCTCCTTACTGCAGTTAGAGTAGTATCTATAGAGTAGTCTTCCTCTTCATTCATCACATATAGAGCTTCTTCTGGAATCTATAGAAGTTGGCTTGAGCTCCTAGTGGTCTTGCGTCGGCTGACCAAGTGACAACCTGCAATAAGAACTAGTACTTGTGCATACAACACCGTTGCTTCCAAGTTTGTTATGAACTACCGGGTTGATAAGAGTAAAGAAGGAAGCCCAGGAGTTGTAACATTATTGCTAGAATACTGGTTCTCACCATATTTTTGGTGCCATTTCTGGGGAAGCGTCAGAGTATTCTGTGATTACTGCTTTCTTATATTTTCTTCTTGCAACATTCTGCTAATAGTTTATTTCAACAAAAGTAGGTTAGTCCTTTCTTTTCCTTCAGTTCTACATTTCCTTGCTTTCCTTTACAATTCTGAAAATTTCATTTTAGCAAGAGTAGATTAGTCATTCTTTTCCATCAGTTCTGCATTTCCTTGGTTTCCTTTTCAATTATGCAAATTTCATTTCAGTAAGAGTAGACTTGTCATTTTTTTGCTTCAGTTCTGAATTTCCTTGCTTTCCTTTTCAAGTCTGCAAATTTCATTTCAGTTAGTTGCAATTTGTTTTGTTCAATCAATTTCAGTTTTGCAGGTACTATCAGTGTGGGAAAAAAGAAACAAAAACCAACCAAAAAGATTTCCTTTCATGCCTCGTAGGAATAGAGATAATTCAGGAAACTTTCTGCCCAACACCCCCACTTTTTCACAAAGCCAACCTTCTCTCTTCTTTAGTGGCTGCGATCAGGAAGAACCCTTAGGTGAATGGATAGACATATTTGAAGAACCTATAGGGGAAGAACAAGAAGAAATGATTCCTTTGGAGAAAATGGATGAACACATAAATGCTAGGGGGGATGGAGAAAGAATAGAGGGTACCTTTCCCATTCGGGAGACCAATGGGGACACCAAAACGAAGAATATAAGCCCTTCCACCCTACCTCATTTCCATGGTATGACTACAGAAGATCTTGACACCTTTTTGTTTGAGTTTGATGTTTTCTGTCTAACCTATGACTATGTGGAAGATGAGAAAAAGTTGAAACTATTCTCTTCTACTCTCAAGGATGCAGCCCTGCACTGGGGTCATGGGATTACCTGGCAATAGCATCATAACTTGGGCTCATATGCAACAAGCCTTTGACAACAAGTATCGAGACGATTGTAGGTCAAAAGATACTAAAGAAGAAATCTTTCGAATGACCATAGGAATTGATGAGTCCCTGGAGGACTATGAAGAGAGGTTGCAGCTCAGTTACAATGGGGTCAGGTGTACACTCGACCCTGAATCTCTGAAACTGGTCTTGCTCAGGGAAATTTCGGAAGACCATTTGGACACCCTCCATCTATTGGTCAGGGGAGACATCTACCAACTATCCTATGAGGACATAAAGACTATTTTTTGAAACCATTCTAGAGCAGTCAGGAAGAAAGGTAGGGGGAGTCAACCCATAGCCAATACCTCTTCCTCTAGCTCATCCATTAAAGGAGAAATTGGAAACATGCTGGAAGATTTCAAGAGTGAGATGCTATAGACTCTTGCCATGCAAATGGATACCTTATAGATCAAAAGGAAACAAGATGAAGCAGAGAGGGCTTTGGCCATTTTTTTGCCCTAGATGCACCAGGAGGCATCCTAGGAATGAATGCCCATTGAACTCTATAAAAGTTTGTTCAGTCTGTGAAGAAAATAATTCTACGAACAAGTGTCCTTGCTTACTCGGACTCAAAGTTGTATATCAAGGGGCTGTGGGAGTCACCAAACAACTCTATTACATAAACTAAAGGAGGCTACATGGACCTAGACCATATCAACAGGGGATGCAGGGGACATCTCAAGCATACTACAACCCCAACCAAGTCACTTCCATACCTTCTTGGGGCCCCACTGCTAATCCTTCATGGTCCACACCTCCTCCTTGGTCCTTCACATCTCTATACCATGCCCAACTAGCCACAGATTCATTTCAATCCTATGCTCCGCCACAACCTTAGTGGAATGAATCTCATCAGGGGTGGAGGCCCCAATACAACTCTCCACCCGCTCTTTTGCCTCCAACACCTACCCAACCACAACCGTTACCTCCTGCTCCACCAAAGCAACCCTAGATGCCTACCTATCCAAATTTGAACTGGAACAACAAACAAGTTTAGCAGGTATATAGTGGGGAACCATCATACCTGAATTATGCTGTGGAGATTTAGGAAATTAACTTGTGATCTAGGAATGTTCTCCCAGATAGCCAGTGTCCACCCTGGGAGGTTGAAGAAGATAAAGAGGAATGTGAACCTAAAGGAATTCCACCCTTTCATGAGAGGCTATCCACAACAGTCCATTCTACCCTAGAAGAAACTGAACTCCTCGGAGAATTGAAACATTTATGTGTGAAGGTACCACTTCTCCAAGCCATAAAAGATGTGCCTATCTATAATAGGTTGATCAAAGAGAAGTGCTTTAGGCATCCAGGAAGGTGCAAGAGAGATACCCCAACCATCAATGTCATACGGAAACTATCTGACTTGATGTTAGGATAGGTAATATATCCAAAATATCTGGACCCTAGAAGCCCAGTAGTTGATGCCCACATCAATGGAACCATGATCCCACACACCTTGATTGGTCTGGGAGCTGCCATTAATGTGATGAAAAAGGACACAATGCTCAAACTCAACCTCCAGGGCTCCTTGAGGAAGACCAAAACAGTGCTACAACTTGTAAACTGCTCCACCGTGACCCCTGAGGGGATTATCGAAGATGTGATGGTCTCCATTGATTCTTGGGAGTACCCTGCTGATTTCTTAGTTCTCCAGCCAAACGCAAAGCTCACTGGGTATCCTCTCATTCTGGGAAGACCCTGGTTGGCTATTGTCGATGCCTACATCAGCTGTCAAGCTAGGAACATGACCATAAAGAACATGCATATGTCCAAGCAGTTAATCCTATATCCTCCTGCCCAACCCTTGTTAGAACATGATCTGCCTCTCTAGTTGGAGGAGGAAGATGAGGATAAAGTCTATTCTGCACTGTTATGTGCATTAGGAATCGCCATGGGGGGGAGCAACAAGATGATGATGATATGATTGAAAATCTAATTCAGAATCCACCTCCCAGTGTATCACCATTAGAGGACATAGTAAGAGAAACCCAAAAAAACCCCTCAATTGATATCTGTGCGGTCGACTCCACCTCTCTCCATGTTAAGAATATAGACTTCAACCTAGAAAGAACCTTGAAAACCAATCCATCCCTATCCACTTCCCAGGAGAAGGAACTTTGTAGCTTGCTGAGAAAACACCTAGGTGGCTTCGCCTAGAGTTATAAGGAGATGAAGGGAGTGCACCCTTTAGTATATACTCATCATATATACATCAAGGAGGATTGCAATCCAGTCAAGAAGCCTCAAAGGAGGATGAATCCAGAACTTAAATATATTATTAAGGAAGAACTACAGAAATTGCTTGATGCAGGATTCATCTATCCCATCTATGACAGTGAATTGGTCTCTCCTTTGGTGTTAGTGCTAAAGAAAAATGGTAAGTGGAGAAGCTTGTCGACTATCGGGAATTGAACAAAGCCAGTAAAAGGACCATTTTCGTTTACCTTTCATAGATCAAGTATTAGAAAGATTGGTAAGGAATTTTTTTCTCTTTCCTAAACGGTTTTAGCGGGTACAATCAAATTCAGATCGGCCCAAAAGACTAAGATAAGACCACTTTCACTTGCCCTTTGGGTACCTTTGGATACCGAGTCCTTGATTTTGCTTTTTTTAATGCTCCAGGCACTTTCAAAAGAGCGGTACTGAGTATATTCTAAATTAGTTCATGATGCAGTAGAGATATGCATGGATGAATTTACTCCTTATGGCTCTGACTTTCAGGAAGCCTTATCTAATCTAGGAAAATTTCTAGACAAATGTATTTTCATGAACCTATCCCTCAGTCTGGAAAAATGTGAATTTTTTATGACTGAAGGGACCATTCTAGGTCATGCAATCTCTTAACAAGGACTTCAGGTGGACCCCAACAAAATTGCCATCATACAAAGGGTCTCAAATCCTAAAAAGGTGAGAGACATTAGAAGTTTCCTAGGCTTGGCATGGTATTACCAGAGATTCATTAAAGATTTCAGCAAGCTAGCCTCTCCTTTGTTCGACATTTTAGGTAAATATGTCGAGTTTATATGGTCAGAAAACTGTCAAGAAGCCCCAGATACCTTGAAGAGAAAAATCGTAACTGACCCAATTCTGAGAGGCCCAAACTGGGCCCTACCTTTCCACATTCACACAGATGCCTCGAACAAAGAAATAGGAGCAGCCTTGGGAGAAACTGATGAAAAATTACCTTATGCCATATACTTTATAATAAAAAACTTTTCAAAGGCAGAGTTAAACTATACGGTGATCGAGAAGGAACTCCTAGTTGTCGTGCATTCTTTAAAGAAATTCAGACATTATATCACAGGCTATCAAACTTTTCTGCACAATGATGATGTTTTAATTAGATATTTAATGAACAAACTGGATGTGAATGCTCACATTATTAGATGGTTACTCTTACTATGGCAGTTTGATTTGACCATTATTGATAAGCATGGCAAAGAAAATGTTGTTGTTGACTCTTTGTCTAGAGTAAATTTTCCTACAGGTGAAGAATGAATGGTGGATGACCAAATGCCAAATGAACACCTGTTATCTATCTCAGTACTCTCTCCATGGTTTGCTGATATGGCAAGCTAGTTGGTTTCAGCACAGTTTCCACCACATTTGTCTTCAAAAGAGAAGAGCAAGATAGTGCGGAAAAGCACCCCTTTCACCTGGATTGGGGACAATCTCTAAAAACGTGGCTTAGATCAGATCTTGAGAAGATGTGTCAGGGAGGAGGAAGTCTTTGACATCCTCTTGACTTGTCATGATGGGCCTTGTGGAGGTCATTTTGCAGCAAAAAGAACCTCCTTCAGGATACTGCAAGCAGGTTACTACTGGCCCACTGTTCATCAAGTTGTGACGAGATATACCATCTAGTGTGATCAGTTCCATAGATGGGGAAACCTACTCCAAAGGATTATATGCCCATGCAACCTCAAGTGACTGTAGAGCCATTCGAGAAGTGGGGCATGGACTTTGTGGGTCCTATCAGTGCTCTTCCAAAGCAGAAGCAATACATCATTGTGTGCACCAATTACCTAACAAAGTGGGCAGAGACAAAAACAATCAAAGTAGCGACAGAGGAAAAAGTAGCTGAATTTTTGGGAGAGAACATATTCTACAAGTTTCGGTATCCAAGATAATTGGTCATAGATCAAGGTAGTCAGCTTACTTCCAATCTGATTGAAGACCTGCTCACACATCATAGAATCAAGCATAGGACTTCAACCCCTTACCATCCCCAAGCCATTGGGCAGGTGGAGGTCACTAACAGAGCATTGGAAGGGATCCTGACAAAGGTAGTGAGCAGGAACAGAAAATACTGGGCAGACAAATTAGTTGAGGCCACTTGGGCCTACAATACAACTGGAAGACCACTATAGGGTTCACACCCTATGAGCTGGTCTATGAGAAGAAGGCTTTACTGTTAATAAAATTTGAATTAAATACCCTGAGGATGGAAACTTGGCTGGACTTAGACCTTAGCCATGCACAAAAGGAAAGATTACTTCAACTCAATAGATTGGATGAACACAGAATGCGGACCCTTCTCCATACAAAGGTAGTTCAGCTTTAGAGAAATATATTACATGACAAGATCATCAAGGAGAAGCAATTCCAAGAGGGAGATTGGGCTCTACTGTATGATTCAAGATACAAAGGTTTCAAGGGCAAGCTAAGGACAAGATGGCTGGAACCCTACACTGTGGAGAAATGCAATGACAATGGTTCAGTTCTTATGAGAACCATTGATGATGAAGCCATCCGCATGCTCGTTAATGGACATTGGTTGAAATTCTACAAGAAACCCCCCTCCAAGTGAGAGATAATTGAAAATTTGAATAATATAGTGATGGTAGTGGAGCATGTCTTGGCCTCCACTTCATCTAGTTATTGAAGAAAAAGAAAAATAAAAAAATAAGGACTAAAGTGAAAACCTTCATGAGGCACTTGAGTACCATCATTGGGTTGAAAACCTCTTCTAAGGCAGCCCAATGATGTCAAAAAAGAAAAGAGAAAAATAAGATGCCTGGGTGAAAACTTCCCTGAGGTGCCCTAGTTGTTAAAAAAAAAAAACAAAAAAAAAAACAAAAAATAGAAAAAGAAAAATGAATTTCTAGTTGCATTACAAGTCTGAAGGAGGACTACAGGAAGCAGCAGAAGGTGCCAAAGGAGCTTTGAAACCAATACTAGCACCTATCCTACCTTCCCACACCTTTCTCCATCATTCTTGGCATTCTTTTCACCTCACTGTGCTTCTTTTTCAAAAATTGTGTTTTCTACAGGAGGCTCCTGTAGGAATTACAGAGAGCCAGAAATGGATATAAAAGGTAGTTTGAGGGACATGGAAGCTTCCTAAATATCTATAAATCCTCTTGCAATATTCAACCCTCCTTGCCATCATTTCCAAGCTTGCATAACATCCCAAGCATTATTCTCCTTCCTGCCAAGGAAAACACACAAAAAATAGTTTTTTAGGAAAAAGAAAAAGAACAAAAATAAGAAAGGAAACAACACCATCCACGTCACCTGAATCCTACCTATTACCTCTCCATCTCTGTCTACATCTCTGGCATCATCCTCACAACTCCAAGCACAGAAAGAAGCTAAAGTTTCAAAGGGAGAAGCAGCTACAGGAGCTCCTGTAGGAATTCTTGTAGTAGCTGATCCCATTAAAATCCAGCATCAGCAGCAAGAGGGTGCAAATATGAAGGTTGAAGAAGACACCTAAAGGTCATATCCAGCCAGAGAGGAACCTGCACAAAACACAACCACACATAAGAAAGCTGATAGCATGCATCAAAAAAAAAAAAAACAAAGGCATGCAGCATAGAGAAAGAGCCACATCCTTCACAGCAAATACATTCAGCTCTCAGGTAAGTAACTAACCCACTCCTCTGTTTGCATTTGTATAATTAGAAGCCATGCAACAACAACGAGATCATTGAGCTTGAATGAGGGAAAGGTGGCCAGTTAACTTTGCCACCTTCAGCTAGTTGACTCCACTCATCCAAAGATGTCACCCACATGTGTGCATAGTCAACTCAGGAAAGATGTCAAGGACAAGTAGTGGAGGCAGTGTGAACTCTGATGCAATCATGAGGGATGATTATGAGGAAAAGGCCATGATGACAAGGTTGGTGGGGACCAACGATCCAAATATGGCAAACGTACGATTGGCTAGCTCACCCTCCATCACCGGAAATATCGATAAAATGTATTAAGTGCTCATCCCTGAGTACTCTCACCACATTTTCCTTCATTGTGTCCTCGAAACTTCTCTCCTGCAATCTCCTCATGCCCCCACAGCCTCGTAACGATTGTTCTCCATTGATCTCTTCCGCATTCCCTCTCTCAGCGTTGTCTACAGGAGCACTTACAGGTTCTACAAGAGAACCTACAGGAATTCTACAGGAGGGACAACCGTCTTTTACAACAGGGCCAATGCGATGTTTTGAAGGGAGAAAACACAAGTTTTAGCAAAATTCTCAGGCTGAGGTAGGTTCTATGCATACCCCTAATGATTGATGTAACACATTATCAACAAGAGCTTTGTATTCAGGTCAACCAAGACACATACTGACCTTGAACTTTGGCAAAGGGTTCTCTTTAAGGAAGGGTCTATCTACTAGGTCAATTTATTATTATTAGCTCAATATTTTTTTATCTTGCTATTATTAGGGAAGAATTAGTTAAGGATGACCATGATGACTTGCGGAAATTATGAATATTGACAAGTGTCAACACCACTCAGTTAATAATTGTTGATAATAAAGTAAAAAAAAATGGAATATATAATCCAAAATAGCTATGCCCATTGGCATATTTATTAATAATGACATTAAAATTATGGAATCCCTATTCCAAAATAAACATGTCTATTGAATAATTATGTGAAATAAAGTTATAATTGAGTTAGTTTTTATAATTTTTAAAATTTTAGCAACTCAAGATGTATCATGTAATAAATATTTTGATACTTATTATGGATATACACCTATAAGAATTTAAGTTAAAATAAAGTTATAATCTAGTTAATTCTGATACTTATTATGAATTGATTCTTATTTGAACCACTATTTAATGTCTCCCTGATAAATAGTAAAAAAAGTAATATATAAGCTAAACATATATACATTTAAAATAATATGGAAAAAATATTCTTAACCACAGAGATTTACTCTCACTTTGCCATGGATATTCCTACTCTATAAATAGGTTCTTTTACAATACCATGGGCCAATACATTGGCTTATCAATGCTCCATACCCAAAAAAACCGATCATTCATTTCATATAACAATTGTTCATATTCTATTTAAAAAAATAATGATAAAATTAGTTAAAAGAGGAAAATGACACAACTACTTTCAAGATAAATGTCAATCTTTAATTTGTGTATAGTACTATAAATATTTTAAAATATCTAGTAGAGGTTAAATCTCTACCATCTACCTAATAATTATTAATAATAAAATTAAAATTAAGAAGCTCATTTCCAAAATAAACACACATATTCACAATTTATTCAAATTCTTTTAACTATAAACAAATATTTTAATAATAATATAAACTAAAATAATACAAATTTTTCAAAATAAATAAATACCATAATATTAAATTTTAATCATAATAAAAACTCATATTTAATATAAATAATAGTTACATAAAAAATACCCCATATAATAATAATAATAATTCATAATTATTTATACTACATCAACATTACAAATTTGCTTTTATAAAACCAAAATTATTATAACTATAAATTTTAAAATTCCAAATGCATATTCAATTTACTCGAAACCGTAAAAGTAATTTAAATTAAAAAACATTTTTAGACTAATAATATAATTACTATGTTAAACTTTTAGTTTTATATTTCTTTTTTATCATTCCTCATTTTTTAAATAATAATAAGAGAAAGATATCCCATAATATTTATATATCATATAAATAAAACAAAATTATGGACAGTCTCAAAAAAATGCAAATAAAATTTTAAATATATTAAAATCAAAATAAATTTTAAAATTTAAATAATATTTCAAAAATAATTTTCATTTAAATTAAAATATAATTGGAAATGTTTAAATAATTTTGAAATTAATACAAAATACATTAAAAATAAAATATTTATAATATAATAAATATAGAAAATATGAAATATTTATGTATTATGCATTGAACAAAACATATTTCATTAGTTTATGGAATATTCTAATATCGAGTAATGGTGATATATGATATGTTTTTGAGGTGTTGTTTAATATGCTAGAATGTGATGTAGTCTTCATTAGTTAGGTTGAGGATGAAAACTATTTGGGAATTAAAATTCTAAAGAGCCATTCCATTGTGGGTAACAATTAACATTTTTGCATAAAAAAATAATAAAAAACTATTTTTATTTTTAATATTTCTAAAAAAAATGAAATAAAAACACTCAATTTCTTTTAGCATCATTTTCAAAACATTAATATAATTCAAAGTTAGTAAAAAACATTAGAAAGTAACAAAAATTATATGAAAAAATTCACAATTATATTTGCTACATACACATGGGATAACAGGTTAATTTGAAAACTACACATAAAAGACTTAGAATACATATTAAATATTGCATTTCATCCACAATATAGAAGCTAAAATGACCATGATAATGATTGGAAATAAGATAATGGTTATCAAAACCCGGCCATAAATCATAAAAAACTTCAAAGTGTAAAAGATTTTGGTTTAACTATAAAAAAAGCTTTAAAAATACCTAATAATAGCCGTTAATTACTCAAATAAGTTTAAAATATAATTATAACATACTATTTTTTATTTGAAGGTAGGTTTTTATAATAGTTTTCATTTGTACTGATGTTTTTTTGTTATAATTAAAATTTCTTCTCCAAGAGATCTTTTGAAATCCACTAGCTACTTCAAAAACAATTGTTATTGAATATATTGAAAATATGTAGATAGATTAAATGTGAATATTCAAAAGAGTACCTATTACAACACATCATAACCATACTTACAGTATCTCAAACCATACCAACCTTATCTCAATTTTGAGACATTTAAATGCACCTTCTTGAAATGGTCAAGAGAATTGACGTTTCCACATATGTTGGCCATTTCTTCCATGAAAATTTTGGTTTAGTGAAATGGTAAAAATGTTGATGTTACCTCATTTGTTGGCCATTTATTTCCTGACAAATTTGGTGGATAACTGAGACCAAGGAAAATCTTAGGGGTTAATATTCGCCCATGGGCTAATTTTCTATACTTTTTTCCAAAAATAGATTTGCTAATTTCCATTTTGTTGTAAAAATGATTCACCCAAATTTTATAGAATGAAATTATTTCACCCTAAAAATCGCTATAAAATTTTATATAAACTATATAAAAATATTATAAATTTGAATATTTTTACAAAACTATCTCCAAACATTTTATAAATTTCATATTATGGACTAGTGGGAATCGCCAAGTTTTTTAAACTTTAAGATAAATTTCCATCCTTAAAATTTTCCCTCAGTGAGACTATATGATACAATCAAGAAGTTTAGAGATTTAACGGACAAGTTAAAATCCAGGGAATTACTCTATCGGCAATGTTCATCGAGACTGGTGAAATTGTTAAAGTAATATGAAAAAAGATAGAACCATAAGAACCAAGATGATGAAAAATGACCTTTCTTGATAAGATCCTATTCCAAAACCCTTGAAGTAACTTAGTTTCTAACCTGCTCAAAAATTACGCTCCATTTTGAACATTTAGATACACTTTTGTAATAAGATAATTGCCTACTCTTTGCACTAACGAAACTTGCATGTAATTTTTTTCTTCTGGAAAACATAAATATTTGAGATAGATTATAAAAAGTGACATTTTAATTACCCTCCAATACATCAATCATGTATTCCAATATGCATCAGACATTTCAAATAGAAAAATCAATGGATAATAATTAAGTTGAAAAAAATAAAGCTTTGAAAATATCCAATGATAATAAAGAGAAAAATCTACACTTTCGCTACACTAAGCACTTCTTGGAGATGCAAAGGTTGGCTCACGCTTATGCTAGATTGAGAGAATTTTTTTTTTAAAGGATAGGAGGAAACTACATTATGGTCCACATATAACTTTTGAATCTGAAAATGAAATGTTGGTGGATGAACCTATCTTATTTGGATGATAATTTGTCATGGATGTCCTTGATTTCAATCAACTATTCGACCAACAGAATCTTAATGACTCTACAGTTGATAGCGCGATACCTTCGCATTCTCGTAGCGCGCGAAATTTACTGGCAAAGTTTCCGACAGTGGAAGTTTTTGACGACAAAGAATTTCCAACGTCCATCTATGTAAACGGACGCGTAGAGGTGGGCCCGTGCGAGCCACCGGATTTGATGCCAAGAACCTGCAATGGGGACAAGGGTTGCCATACCAAGATAATCTCTAATCGACTTATGTTCCTAGGCATATGATGTTTGAGTGGTGACTATTCAAAAGCATAAACGATAAGCAATGCTTATCAATAAATTAATTCATGGTCTTTTTTGACCGTCGATTTATATGGTATACTGTTTACATATTTTTATAATTTAATAATATTTAAGCACAACGAGAGGAGAGAGTATAAAATTTAAGTGCAGGGAAGATCAACCTAATTTCAGTCATGGTGTATATTGGAATTGGGATTAAAGAATTTTAAATTTTAAATTATAAATCATAAAGTTTTGATAATTTGGAAAAAAAATTTCGTTTAATGCATGATAAAATATACACCATGTAAAGTTTAAGAATCAATTTTAAATTTTTTACTTCGCTCTTGTTTTTAATTTGTTAAAAAATAATTAATAAAACATAAAGCGAAATGGGAAGGGAAAAGACTAATATGAGACATGGAGGGGAATGGAAAGGGAAAAGACTCATATGAGAAAGATTGCGAGTGTGACGAGCCTTATATTTCCTAATCAAGGGAAGAAATCGGAGCAATGAACAATAGAAGCAAGAAGTCATGGTTGACCTGAATTATATGCCACCAAGCCTAAAATTTGACATCTCAAACCAAAAAAAATGGATTACCTTATTAAACATCTCTAAATTTTCCTTAAAAATTGGCTAAATATCTATGAGTTATAAAATGTTTTCCACAATTACATAAACAGAATAGTCTCGGAATCTCCTTACAAAACAAGTTAATCCATAGAATGAATCCCTAAAATCAAAATAATGGTCATAGAGATGGCATCCAACAAGAATAAAACTCCTACAATTTGATCAAACAACTGTACAATTTAATCAAACAATTGTCCAAATGGCAAGTCTAACGAACAAAATAGGTTGAAAGCCATGACGCATATGTAACCCCACTAAACCGATAAAAATTGCCATCTTAAAAAAATATTACCATCTCAAATGTACTATGTGTTTTATTTGTCTAATTTAAATTTAAATATCAATTAAGTTGTTTCATTATTAATTTATATTATTAATATTTACCATTAATATTAATATTAATATTAATATTAATAATAAATAATAATAATAATAATAATAATATAATAATTATAATATATATTATTATTATTATTATTATTATTATTATTAAATTATAAATTCCATGAATTAAATTGATAAATTGATAAATAACAATTTTAAATATTAATAAACAATAATATTATTAAATATAAATATTATTAAAAATAAATAATAATATTATAAATAGAGAACCGTATTTTATTAATTTTAATATTAATAATTTTAATAACAATAATGTTTTTATAATTTAATTATAAATAATCTATAATTGAAAATATTGGACAACATTGAATATCAATTTAAGCATGTTTAGATTAATATGCTAATATTTTCTATTATAAATAAATGAGTGTAAATCAATGATTAATTAATTAATACTACTTAATAAATCAAAAAAATTGTTAATAAATAAATAAAATTGAGTATGGTCATCCATGGTTGAGTATGGTCAAACATGCTCAACCATGCTCTACCATGGTCAATCAATGTCAACCATCCTATACCATGATCAACGATGTTCAACGATGATATTTCATGGTCAAGCATGCTCCACCATCATCAACCATGGTGATAATTAATGTCCCTACGATGAACCATGAATAACGATTGTTAATCATGCTTGAATATGGTTGACCATGGTCAATGTCTTTAAGGTCAACCATAGTCAACCATGGTCAACCATGATCAACCATGGTCAATGATGGTCAACCATTATTAACCATGGTTGAATTTCGTCAACCATGATCAACCTTGATTAAATTTTCTTCATGATGATCAATGATTATCGTATATCATGGAAAATTATTGTCAACCATGTTTTATAAAATCAAGCATGGTCAACCAGACATGGTCAAATGTCCCATTGCCACCAACATTGTCTCGATATGAAACTAACCATGGTCAACCATGGTACACCCTCACATTGTGACAAGGATTGTCCAATATGACAATCATCTGTGGTCAGCCATATTTATCTAATGTTTATAATATTTATCTTAGGTTTTATAATATTAGCCCCTTTGGTTTAATATTAGTCCCTTGGGTTCATAATCTCTTGGGGTTTTAATATTAATTCTTTGGGTTTATTATTCCCTTGGGTTTATAATATCAATCCCTTGGATTTATTATTCCCTTAGGTTTATAATATCAATCATGGTTAACCATTGTCAATCGTAGCCAATCATGGTCAACCGTGGTCGAATGTCGCATTGTGACAAGGACTGTGTTAATATGAAAATTAATGATGGTCAACAATGTTTATTTTAGTGTTTACAATATTTATCTTAGGGTTTATATACTTTGGGTTTGTAATATTAGTCCCTTGGGTTTAATATTATTCCCTTTTGTTCATAATCCCTTGGGTTTAATATTATTCCCTTTGGTTCATAATCCCTTGGGTTTATTGTTCCCTTGGTTTTATAATATCAATCCCTTGGGTTTATTATTTCATTAGGTTTAAAATATCAATCAAGTCAATCATGGTCAATCATAACCCACCATGGTCAACCATAGTCGCATGTCACATTGTTGTAGAAATTGCCTCCATGTGAAAATCATGGAAAATCATGGTCAACAATGGTCAACCATGGTCGGTCATTGTAAAACATGTTTTATAGAATCATACATGGTAAACAATGGTCAATCATTGTCAACCATTAACAAATGCCACATTATGAAAAATATTGTCTCAATATGAAAATTGACCATGGTCAAGGATGGTCCAATGTCATATTATGACAAAGATTGTCTTGATATGAAAATCAACCATGGTCAATCATGGTCAACAATGTTTTATAGAGTCATACATGGTCAACCACGATCAATCATTGTCAACCATGGTCGAACGTCTCATTGTGACAAATATTGTCTTAATATGAAAATAGATCATGGTCAACCATGGTTCAATGTTGTATTGTCAGAAATATTATCTCGATATGAAAATCAACCATGGTCAGCCATGTTTATTTTAATGTTTATAATATTTATATTAGGGCTTATATACCTTGAGTTTATAATGTTAGTCCCTTGGATTTAATATTATTCCCTTGGGGTTCTAGTATTAATCCCTCACGTTTGTTATTCCCTTGGTTTTATTTTTCCCTTCCTTTATAATATCAATCTTGGTCAACCACGGTCAATCATGGTCAACCTTGGTCGAATGTTGCACTGTGAAAAATATTGCCTCAATATGGAAATCAAGCATGGTCAACCATGGTCTAATGCCAAGTAGTGACAAATATTGTCTCAATATGAAAATCAATCATGGCAAACCATGGTCTAACGTCTCATAATGACAATGATTGTCTCAATATAGAAATCAACCATGGTGAAAGATGTTTATTTTAGGGTTTATAATATTTATGTTAGGCCTTATATACCTTAGGATTATTATTCTCTTCGGTTTATAATATAAATCCCTTGGGTTTATTGATCTAAGGGTTCATATTCCTAGGGTTTAATATTAGGACATTAGGATTATAGAACCTTGCATATTTAGTATTAATCCATAGGGTCTCTTATTCCCTTGGATATATAAATTCAATCATGGCCAACCATTTTCTACCATGTTT
The DNA here is from genome assembly GCA_031772625.1 of Pinus tabuliformis. Lineage (NCBI taxonomy): Eukaryota > Viridiplantae > Streptophyta > Pinopsida > Pinales > Pinaceae > Pinus > Pinus tabuliformis. The sequence goes on from CM062806.1 coordinate 757,714,434, forward strand.
TATAAATTCGACCATGGTCCAACTTTGCAATATGACAAATATTGTCTCAATATGAGAATCAACCACGGTCAACCATGGTCCAATGTCACATTATGGAAATGATTCTCTGAATTTGAAAATAGATCACAATCAACCATGGCCAGCCATGGTTAAACGTTACATTGTGACAAGGATTATCTTAATATGAAAATAAATTATTGTCAACCATGGTCCAACATCACATTATCACAAGGATTGTCTCAATATGAAAATAAAGCATGGTCAACCATGTTTATTTTAGTGTTTATAATATTTATCTTAGGGTTTATATACCTTGGCTTTATAATATTAGTCCCTTAGGTATAATATTATCCAACCATGGTCCATTGTCCCATTATGACAAAGATAGTCTGAATAAGATAATCACGGTCAATGATGGTCAATCATTCTTATCATTGCCCAACCATGGTCAACGATGGTCAATCTCGCTCAACCTTTCTTAGCCATGGTCAACCATGTTTTCTAATGTCAAACATAGTCATTCATGTTAAATTATGGTAAACCATTATCGAAGGTCACATTGTAACAAATATTGTATTGGTATGAAAATTAACCATGGTTAAGCATGGTAAACCGTTGTATAACATCGCATTGTGACAAGGATTGTATTTTTATGAAAATCTACCATGGTCAACCATGTTTATTTTAGTGTTTACAATATTTACCTTACAGTTTATATATCTTGGATTTATAATATTATTCCCTTGGGTTTAATATTATTCCCTTGGGTTCATAATCTCTCGAGGTTTTAGTATTAATACCTTTGAATTATTATTCCCTTGGGTTTATAATATAAATCCCTTGGCCAACCATGGTCAATTTTCATACTGAGACAAATATTGTTTGGATATAGAAATGAACCATACTCAACAATGGTCCAATGTCACATTGTGACAAAGATTGTGTCGATCTTAAAATCAATTGCAGTGAACCATGGTCCAGCGTCATATTGTGGCAAGGATTGTGTCAATATGGAAATCATCCATGTTTATTTTAGGGTTTGTATTATTTATGTTAGGATTTATATGCCTTGGGTTTATAATATTAGTCACTTGGTTTTAATATTATTCCCTTGGGCTTTTAGTATTAATCCCTTGGGTTTATAATATTAATCCCTTGGGCTTATTATTCCCTTGGGGTTATAATATCAATCTTTGTCAACCATGGTCAACCATGGTCGATTGTCACACTGTGACAAAGATTCTCTCAACATAGAAATAAACCATGTTCAACCATGGTCGAATTTCACAGTTGTGACAAAGATTGTCTCGAGATGAAAATCAATCATCGTCAACCATGGTCCAACATCACATTGTGACAATGATTGTATAAATATGGCAATTCACCATGGTCAACGATGTTTATTTTAGGGTTAGTAATATTTATGTAAGAGTTTATATACCTTTGGCTTATTATTCATTGGCTAAATAATATCAATGCCTTGGGTTTATTGATCTAAGGGTTCATATTCGTAGGGTTTAAAATTATTCCCTTAGGTTTATAGACCATTGCATATTTAGTTATAATCCATGGGTTTATTATTCCTTGGGTGTATAATATAAAGCATTGTCAAATATTGTCTACCATGTTTTATAAATTCAATCATTATCAACCATGGTCCCATTGGTATTTGTAGCATCGGATGTGTTCTATCCATGAAACTTTGCGGAGAGGCTAGAATACATGTATTATCCAAAACCCAGAAATTGTTTTAGGAAATTCCACCAAGAGAAGACTTAATTAAAATAATTAACTTATTTTTTATTAGTTCCTAAGTCTAAACTCAGGCAATATGGTTAATTTAACGGTATTAATTAAGTCATGGTGTGAATATTCTAGAAGAATATGTGGATCAATTTCTACTTATTGTTAGTCATCAATTATGTTTTAATCTTGGCTGTTGAAGCATCAATGAGAGATTATAAGAAGAAATTCAATGGGGGTTGGAGAAAACACTTGACGTGCAAGGAATTTGATATTTATGGGAAATCAAGCTCTAGAGTAGTAGTTGTGTGTTGTCAGAGGTGATTCAATAGTTTCAAAGTAGTGAGAAAGCGGTAGGGATAGTAAGGTTAGAAGGAAGATTTTTCAATCCACTGAGTGCTTAATAGAGAGACACATACTCCACAGAGAGCTTGACGTAGTGCAGAGAGGTAATACAAAGCTGCAGTGGGAGATCCATATTTGTTAAGGAGAAGTCTAGAGTCAAAGGTAGGAGCCAAAGTGGGACCACAGAGGCCAGGAGTTTGAGTTCACAGTGTAGCAGTTGATCAACAAATTGAGTGAGATGTTGGTCCAAGTTGGGTCATGCATATTTTCTTAGGGTGACGTAGAGGAAGCATAGAGGTAGCAAGGAGCATGATCTGAATAGAGAATGGCATCAACTGTTAGGTCCCTATAATACTAGTGATTACCCCATTACTATTGTAGTTGTATCCCCTATTAATATTATTGTGCCCCTATTGTCCCCATATTGTTATTATTGTGCCCCATAGAATCCCTCTATTGTTATTTTTGTGCCTTTATATTATTATTGTTAGGTCGGCTGGGTTATATTGTGACTCCTTAACTCCTATATATAGAAAGGAGGTTTTGTCATTTGAATCATCAAAGAATCATTCATTTGTGTAATGTAAATGAGGTTTCCCCCTCGAAAAGGTTGAATTCTAAGGCGTTGATCTATCTTTTCTATATTTTTGTGAGCTGGTTTCATAACATTTGGTATCAGAGCTTTGAATTCTATGGTTTCGCTACTCTAAACAGAGATCATCGTGGCATTTTCACTATAACATTTTTTGTAATGTTTCAAATGCTTAAAAAAACCCATTTAGGATGAAATCATTCTGAACCGTAGGTCCAAATGTTAGAGCTTTTCACACTATATTTGTAGAGATATGATCTGAGGAAGTTGGCATTTTTGCAGACTCCCGAATTATATTCTAGACAGGTGACCTGGGGAGAATAGTCATAACTTTTGTTTTGACCATCAGATTTATATTTCTTAAGAAGTTACAGAAAGAGGATGGACTGTAGTTTCATGTGTATATTTTTAAGATCCTAAGGTCGAAACAGTGACATGTGGCACTTCCTACAAGTTCGCTCTTCTTAAAAGGTCTATAATCAGGTTATCTTGGGAGATTGTACATAAATCTTCCTTGGAGAATTTAATTTCGATAGAAAATATCCATTGGGCTTATGTAGTCAAATATGCTTCAATATTCACAATAATGTTAGATTTACATAGAAGTCAGGGCATAAGAATTCAACATATGGAGAATATAAATGTGTAAAGGAATTTAGAGCACTATCAGTGATTTCTAAGTAATCACACATTCATACCACTGTAAATAAAGAGAGAATAACAACACAAGACATTCTGAATGTTGAATTCCTTCTGATTCCTGAGAAGCAAATCCAAGTATTGTATTATTAGAAACATAGTATTACACAAAGCACCATGTAGTGTCCTATCTAGGGTGCTAGATTAGGCTATATTTATTATCGACCAGGATAAGTAAACTTTGAGGCATGCGTCTACAATCTATAGACATAAAGGATTCCTCACTAAGTGTCCATGATGGTAGTTTACAGAACTTCTTTACGGAAGGTTGAGGTATGCGCCCTATCACCTGGACACTCGGGTCACTCAATTCATCTACCTATTTTAAAACACTGTGTATTACTTAAACCAAGATTTCAATCCCCTTACGAGGATGTTGTGCATAAAACCCCTGTTCAGTGAACACTTAGCATTCAATGTTTATCATTCATGAAAGATTGAAACATACTAAAATCATAAGCACACTTAAAATTCAAATATATGAGAAACAGGGTTCATGAAGATGCTTTTAAAAATAACAAAAGATCAAATCCCTTACAGGATACAATTCAACGATCTCAGCGATGAATCCTTCAAGCCACCATCATAAACATCCTAATACGAATTGCTAATTAAATCAACGAAAGCATAAACCAAACTCTAGTCACTGTGCATACTATTGAATATTCAGAAGTTGCAAATGAAATGAAATGACAGTATACCCGTTCCACGCAGGGCCCGTCCGCGTTTCAAAGGTATACTGGACTGCGCTCAAGAAACTATAGGATCAACGCAATAATGAAATCGTGACTACAACCGATTTTTTGGTATTAAGTTCAAAAGCTCTGTTTTTCAAAACGATACATTGATAACAACTAACCAACAACACATAACTGTGTTTACATATGTCTAACAACGTTTACATTTCAGAATGAATGTACATTCGTTATGCGGCTATTGCCACTTTTTCTATGGCATAGTTTTTAAGTTGTTTCCATTCTAAACCGATTTCAAAGAGGAACAAAACTAAATCGGTTTAGAACCCTATGCTGTTGCTGCTTTTGTCGCCAACATGTTGTGCTTTGACCGTCATTGACCACGCATTCAGGAGTGTTGGTTCTGTTGTAGGATAGGTGTTCGTCCATGCTTGTACATTCTATTTTTCACCCCTACCCTTTGCTTTAGCTTAGCTGTCATGCCATATGTCAAAAAATAAACCAATTACAGGATGTTGCAACTTCTTGTAGTCTTTTTATCAAAAATCCCTAATTATTTAACATAAAACTCATAAATCAATTCTAATGCATTTAGTAACTATAATATTGTTAACTAATCAATTTCAAGTGGTCTAAGAGATGTATGAAGGAAAAAGGTAGGCAAACGATGTGTTTCAAGAGGAAAGAGGAGGTCAAGGAATGGTACCAACATCTCTCCCCAACTTAATGAATTAGCATGACCTCATGCTAACCCTGATGTGCTTCCTCTGAACTCTGTCCTTGCCTGTACCTCTGCTGCCTTCAACAATGTATTCACATTCTTCTTCACCTAGGCATCTTTTTGACCATGGAGCTCATGCTTTAAACTTTTGTACTTTTCCTTGAGGACCTTCTTTTGGTTGTACCATTTAGTGGCCCACTTACAAATATCTGTTTGTTCAGCTTCAAGTTCCTTGATTTGTTCCCTTAACTTTTCATTTTTCTGTTGAGTCTCTTTACTCTATGCTCTGAGCATTTCATTTTCTTTCTTGATAACTTTTTCCAGCATATTGGCCTCCATTAGTTCTTCCTTTAACTTCTCAATTTGCTTCTCCAGATTCTTCTATTTCTTAATGGCAGGTTGTGAATCTTTTTCTTGCCTGTTATTGCTTTCAACCTCCATCGCATCTCCTGGTCCAGGTTGTCAGTGGGCCCTACTTTCAATATCCATCAGTATAGGTGCATTTCATTCAGGCTGGTCTTCTTGTAGCTGGGCCTTTGATGCTCTCCTAGTTCTTCTGGTATAGGTGGTAAATTTTTTATCTTGCTCTGCTTCCTTAGCATCTTGTTTTCTCATTTTCCTTGTCCTCACATTGCTAACAGGTGGAGGTACCTTGCTTGCTTTGTGTATAGGAATCTCTTCATCGATATCATTCATAAATCCTGAGTTATCCTGTGGTTCTTCCTTGTCCTCTTCATCTTTAATTTGGTTAGCAGTCAAGAATTCCTTCCACGTTTTCTCTCTTCTCTGTAACTCATACTCAATAAGAATTTTAACTAGCCCAAAGTGATATAAGCTCTTGTCTTCATTACCTTTCTGCTTTTGTATGGTCTTCGAAATTTTGGTTAGGCTTTGCAAGAGGAAGTATGGTAGACTGATAACACACTGCCCTTTCAAATGTAACAGTAACTTGATATGGTACAAGTAAACAATACTGTAGCGGCCTTCACAAGTCACAAACTTTTGGATGAGATAGACCATCTTGTCCCAGGGATGCACCAGCCAACTCCTTGGGATGCCTTTCTTCCAATTAATGGATGAAACTCTGGATCTGGACATAAATTGAGTCCATGACTTCTCTTTAAATTGCTTTGTCTTGAAGTACTTCTCCCCTTCTAGGCTGATCCCTAGGGACTGGGATATGGTGTCTTCTGACACCCTGAATGAAAAATTACCTATCAGAGCTTTCTCTCCGTTGAATGCAAAAGCGAATTGTTTGGTGACCTCTTCATTACTTCCACGAAATTTCTCTAAAAAGGGCAGCCACTGTATTTCTTTAAGAATTGAAATGTAATCTTCGTGATACTGGGAACTGTCGAATATGCTTGGCTCGACCCTATTGGTCATTTTGGTAGAGAGTTTTGCTCTAACTCTTCTTTGTTTGTGTTTTTAAAATTCAACAAAGAAGTTTTGATTTGTTACCTTTTGTCTTCCGCCTCAATACTGCTGATCTGGTGGCATCCTCGGCTCTTTAACACTAGCTCCTTTAGTAACCCAAGCGATGCTCGATTGACTGTCTTGTAATTATGGTGGAGGTCGAACCCAATTAACTACATTTTCCTTTCGTTGCGCTTACTACTTTCAGCCCTTATTGTTGAAGTCACAGGAGTCGAATGCTAACATAGAATAACTGAGAATGATAATGAAATAACCGGCTTACTCAATTCATAACATATTCATCTTTTGGAATAGAGGAATGGCTGTACTGGTTGTATGGATGCCATCATAGAAGCACTAGAAGCATATATGAAGTATTGGGATATGATTTCAGGTAATCGTTTACATCATTTGGCTTCGTCGGGTGGTTAAATCATAATTCGGTCGTTTCAAACATAATGAACAAGCCAACATAACATTTTGTTTTCAAACAATTCACCACGTGTCCTGCTTCTGTTGGTACCCGGCCAAATAGAAATATTGGAATGGCTGTAAGGTCTAATTGGTTGGTAACAGAGGTTGAAAAGGCAATATGAGAGGGGATTAACAAAATCATATAAGTATGAGATGGTTTGGAGTATTGGAAGATGATAGGGATTAACAATAGGATAAGGAGTGATAGGTATGGAGGTGTCTCTGAAATTGATCGTAGCAGTCACAGTTATTAAATTTAACATTAAAAATTAATCTAAGAATTTAAATGTTAAGAATAAGGAATACATTACAATTTTTTTGGTTGTTCAAGCGTTGCATTGGCATGCTAGGTAGGACTAGTCCCTTTTGACTATTCTTTTCTGTTCATAATAGGTCCCCTGAGATAGATTTGAATGCAACAGGTCCCTCTGAGATCTGGAAAATGTTCATGCAGCTTCTTCGAAATCCGGAAAAAGAACTATATGTATACAGGTTCCTTGATCTTTGGTATTTGTTGAAGTCTTGGTGACCAGCAACCTGTGGATCCTTGTTGAAACTTGATGAAGCTTTGTTGAGGTAATCTTGAAGTAACAGTCTCTTAACAGGTCCCTTTTATGTGTCTTGAACAGGTCCCATTACTGCTGGTGTTGGTAACATGGTCTTCTGGATAGAACAGGCCCCCCTGCATAATGTTTTTAACCAGGTCCCTCTGAGATAAAACAATGACAAAACAACTTATTTCTTGAAATCTGGAGTGCTAAAACAAAATTCTTTGGAAATTTACAGTGAGGAGATGAGATAAGAAATCTTTGAGAATTTACAATGAGGAGATAAGAAAAAAAATGATGATGCTTCTCCCCCCTACTAAAGTTTTGACTTGTCCTCAAGTTATTATTCAGTTGATGAATCAAACAGGAAACAAAAGAAAAGGAATTCTTACCCGCCAACGAATTGGTTTTCAAGTAAGAATTCGGGGTTAGAGTGTGCCAGAGTCTGGTTTTAACATCTAACCCATTTTTATTATTTTTTTCGTTGTGTTTTTTTTATAATTTCTTTTGAATTTTTAAATTGAAATGAAATGAACTAAGGCAGAGATGCTGCAGCTGGAGGCTGTAGCATCTCAACCTCTCTTTGTTGAGATATTGTTTGGAGCAAATTTTGCTTGCTGATGGGCTTAGTGTAAAGTTTCAGGCGATGACCGTTGACAGTAAAGGAATGACCTTCTCCATCAATAGTTTTGAGCTTGACTGAACCATTGTCGTAAGCCTGAATAATTTGGTATGGGCCCATCCAATGTGTGGTAAACTTGGCTTTATGATCTCTGAATTTAGAGTCAGAAAGTAAAGCCCAGTCTCCTTCATTGAACTTCTTCTTCTTGATATGTGCATCATGCCACTGCCTCCTTTGTTTTTGCATGAGGATTGTGGTTTCCGCTGCTTGCTGCCTCATTTCATCCAGCTGGTTCAACTGCTGATTCTTTCTTGTTGTGCTTGGTCCAGGTCGATTTGCAAATCTGTAGCCAGTTTAAAAGTATGTATTTGAAACTCAATAGGAAGCATTACCTCTTTTCCATACAACAACTAGTGTAAATCCTGTAGTATTCTTCCACACAATTCTGTAAGCCCAGAGTGCATCTTTGAGCTTCTCTTCCCAATTCTTTCTATTCATTGCCACAGTTTTAGTGATGATCCCTTCCAAAGTTTTGTTTGTGGATTCCACCTGCCCATTGGCCTGTGGATGGTAAGGTGTACTTCTTATGTGCTTGATTTGGTATTTGTCTCTGATGTCCTTCACTAACTTTGAAGTAAATTGAGTACCTTGATTAGTCACTATTTCCCTTGGTACTCCATACCTTACAAAATATCTTCAAAAAGGAAGTTTACCGCTGTCTGTTTGGTGGCTCTAACTAGTGCTTTTGCTTCAGCCCACTTTGTTACGTAATCAGTACATACTAAGATGTACTTCTTACCATTGGAGGTTGGGTTAATGGGTCCTATAAAGTCTAGAGCCCATTTTTCAAATGGCTCTAGGTGAACTTGGGGCTGAAGTGGCATCTCATCTGTAGCTGTTGGCCTGCCGATTCTTTGGAAGCTATCACAACTCTTCACATACTTCTTGGAATCCTTAAAAATGGATGGCCAGTAGTATCCAAGACTAAGAATTTTGAATGTTGTTTGCTTAGCTACAAAATGCCCATCACATGGTTCATCATGGCAAGATTTTAAAATATCAATTATCTCATCATTTCTTACACATCGTCTAATAATCATATCATAACCAGTGTAAAATAAATCGCCATTAATCCATGAGTATCGAGCGCTTCGTTTGACTAGTCTCTTCTTTTCCTTTGGAGTAAAGTATGGAGGTGTCCTTCCTGTAGACAAATAATTAGCCAAGTCGGCATACCAAGGATTCACTATGGAAATTGCAAATAAATTTTCATCTGGGAAAGAATCTTCAACCGGAAAAACCTCACATGGATTTTGTAGTCTAGAAAGAAAATCTGCCACCTGATTCTCTTTAGCTGGTCTATCTAACACTGTGATGTTAAATTCCTGTAACAATAATAACCATCTGGTAACTCTCCCACTAGTTATTGGTTTATTCATTAAATTTCTAATGGCAAAATGGTCAGTATGTACAAAGACCTCATAACCAGTTATATAATGTCGGAATTTATTCACAGCATATATGATGGCAAGTGTTTCCTTTTCTGTGACTGTGTAGTTTGATTCTGCAGGTGTTATATTTTTTCTAATGAAATAAATGGCATAATTACAAGATTCCTCTTTTTGGCCTAATGAGGCACCTACTGCAGTGTCAGATGCATTTGTAAAGATATGAAATGGTAAGCCCCAGTTAGGGCCCCTTAAGACTGGTGCGGTTGATAACTTCTTTTTGAGTGCTTCAAATGCTTGCTCATAGTTCTCATTCGAGTTGAAAAGTACATATTTTGTTAGAAGCTTAAAAAAAGGTAAAGCTATTTTACTAAAATGTTCAATAAACCTTCTGTAATAGCTTGCATACCGAAGGAAACTTCTTACCTCTCTTTGATTCTTTGGAATTGGAAAATCAACAAAGATCTGGATTTTTGCTGGATCAACTTTAATGCCTTGAAAAGAAATATAGTGGCCTAATACTATTCCCTCGTTTAACATCATAAAGCACTTTTCATTGCTCAGGGATAGATTAGCTTCAATATATCTTTTCAAAACTCTTTGAAGGTTCTCTAATGCATGTTCAAATGAATTGTCGTACACTGAAAAATCATCCATGTAAACTTCAACACAATCATGAACTAAATCAGCAAAAATAGCTAATACAGCTCTCTGAAATGTAGTTGGAGCATTGCAAAGTCCAAATGGAAAAACATTATAAGTATAAGTGCCCAAGGACAAGTGAATGTGGTTTTTTCCTGGTCTTATGAGGCTATCCTGATCTGCTTATAGCCACTGAAACCATCAAGAAAAGAGAATGATGATTTCCCAGCTAATGTGTCTAACACTTGGTCAATAAATGGCAGTGGAAAGTAATCTTTGAGTGTTGCTTTGTTCAATTGTCTGTTATCAACACAAATGCGCCACTTACCATTTTTCTCGGGCACTATAACCAATGGGGATACCCACTGACTATCAGAAATAGGATATATAAAATTAACTCTCAACAGTTTTTGCAATTCTTCTCTGACAATATCCTGGAGCATGGGGTTCATTCTTCTCTGCGGTTGCCTCACTGGTTTGATAGTACTATCTGTATAAATATAGTGAGTGCATGTGTCAGGGTGAATCCCGTGCATATCGGTGTAGTCCCAAGAAAATGATTTATGGTATTTTCTCAATATTTGAATCAATTTCTCTTGCTGAGATGAGTCTAGGTGATTGCCAATGTTCAGAGTTTTCCCTGGACTAATCTCTATGATCTGACTCTGTGTGTTTGTGATGGATTGAACTGCAAAAATATCGTGAAATGTTGTTTGAAAAGATTGAATGGTTCATGTTTCCTGAAAATTTTGGGCTAAAAGCACATCTGCAGCATGATATTGGTCGTTTCTCAAATTTTCGGAAATATCAGGTTGAGAAAGGAACAATTCTACCAAATCATTATTATTTTGTTCTTGGAAATCATAGATTTGGTCGATGCTAAAAACAGATTGTACTTCTTCTTTATCATTGTATTTATCATCAAGCCATAAATTGTGTGTTACTGCTGGTGATTGTGCCGATGGATAAAGAGTGAGTTGTTTTCTTTCAGTTCCTCGTGAAATGATCATGTTGCCCGATCGACATCCTATGAATGCATCAACAGTCGCTAACCATGGTCTACCAAGGATGATAGGGTGCCCTCCTAAATTGGATTTAGGTTGAAGAACTAAGAAGTCCACTGGATACTCCCAAGAGTCTAGTGAAACAATTATGTCCTCCAAAATCCCTTCAGGAATCACTTTAGACCTATCATCTAGTTCTAGAACAATCGTTGTATGTTGCAAATTTATGAGCTGGAGTGTTCTCATGGTTTCAAGAGTCATGACATTTATTGCGGCCCCAAGATCTATTAAAGTGTTTGGGATCTGTATGTTGTTAATGATTGTAGTAACTCTGGGGATACCAGGATAACCATACTTTTCCATTGAGATGGTATTTGTCATAAGGCCAACTAAATGTCGTATAACATGAATGGTTTGTGGATCAATCCTTTTCCTAGTGGGATTCTTAAGGCACATTTCTTTGATTGCTTTAGTATATATTGGAATGTCTTTTATGGCTTGCAGTAGCGGAATTTTTATATAGACATTCTTGAGCTCATCTAAAACATCAAACTGTGGTATAGACATTGGAAGTTTTATTTGGACCAATCGGTCTGGAAAAGGTGGATGCAATGGTTGAATTTTCTTATCTTTGGTATCATCGTTTAGTTTTATTTGATTTGTCATTTCGTTTTCATTTTCTGTGTTTTCTTCTTGTTTATCAGTTGTTGGAGAATCTTTGTGGACTACCTTACCAGACCTCAAGTTGATATTTTGCAAGGGTAGTGTGGGATATAAGGTTCCCTCTTCTACATTGTAGGCTGGCCTCTCTGCTCTCTTATTTGGATTTGGGACAGTTTGAGCAGGAATGTGAGTAGGTCTGGGAGGTTGTGAGTTAGATGGAAATTGCAGTTGTGGTGGATTTATTGATGGAGGAGCAGGCAGTGCTTGTTGAGTAGGTTGAGGTTGGTAAACAACTTGCTGCTGAGGATACTGCTAATATGGTTGAGGATGTGATGAGTATGGCTGGTGATATTGTTGATATGGCTGCGAATATGGTTGGTATGATTGAGGATATGTATGATATGATTGAGATTAATGCTGGGATGGTCTCCATTGTTGTTGTGAGTGATTTTGGTGCTTCCATGGCATGGGTACATTCCATGAATTCTGAGCATACATTTGATCATTTACAGGAAATTGCAAATTTTGATTTGGAAACATACCTTGAGGTGTTGGTCTTGGCTACCATGGTCTCTTTGTGCCCATGTAATACACATTTTCCATCTCTGCATTAGCTGCCATATTACAGTTCTGCAAAACCTTAACTTTAGGACAATTAAATATATCATGATTTTCAGTACAGAAGGCAGAAACTTGGATGTTTTCTAATGGGCAGTCTTTTAAGGCATGTTTCTTCCGGCATTTTGGGCAGAAGATAGCCATTATCTGATATTCATCTTCTTGTTTCTTCTTAGCTTTTAGAGTGTCACTTTGGTTCCCTAAGGTGCTTAACATATCTGTTTTAAATTCTTCTAATAGATTCCCTATTTCAGCCCTTGTGACACTTGCTGAAGCAGATTTTGTGACTTTGGATGATAAGGTTCTTTTTCCAATTTTAGCTTTTCTCCTTGAATACCTTTCGCACAATTCAGCGATTTCTTCAAAAGGTAAGGTAGAAATGTCACCTTTGCCCATTAAATTAATATCATCCATGTATTCCTCTCGGATGCCTTTCAAGAATATTGTGTGAATCAAATCAAGAGGCATAGTTCGGTGTTTGGATTTTTGTAAGTTGTAGACAAACCGTTCTAAGTATTCCTCTAAGGTTCCATCCTCTTGTTGGCTCATTCTAAAGATACCATCCTTGGAATCTTTGGATCTACAATAAGGTTGATATTTCTTTAGAAATATCCTTCTCATGCCATCCCAATCAATTATCGCATGCTCACCAAGCCTCATGAACCATCTTAAGGCTGATGCCTTTAATGTCGTTGGGAAGAGTCTAAGCCTATGGGCATCATCTGTGTAACCATATGTTCGACATACAATGTCAAACTCGAACAAGAATTAGTCTGGTTCTTTTGATGCCATACCATAAAAGTTTGGTAGCACGGATGGAGGTATGTTTTTCATTTTGATCTCATCATCTTCTTGTGGTTCATGAATAGGAAACTTAAAGGTTGACTCTTCTTCATCTCTTCATCCTTGATTTGGTACTGATCCATCTCCTTCCTCAGCCATTTCAATAGGTTCCTCTGTGTCAGTGTCACTTGTTTTAAAGAGAAGATTAAAGAAAGATTGTTCGGTCATTGTGCTGCTTTCTCCTTGTGTAGAGGATCTAGGAAAGTGTTTCTTCTGTGATTTATGTTCTAACAAAGTTTGCCTTTCGATGAGAGTAAGTCTTTGCCCTAACTTTTTTTTATCCTCTAATGCTTGTATGGTGACTTCCTCAGCTAGTGTTGTATTTCCTAAAGATTCTGATCCTGATGATAGGTTAGTTTTTGGATGGGGGGTTTTTATGAATCTACCTTGATTATCTCTAGATCTAGGAATAAGTGAACATGATTTCTAAATCTATGTTTTTGCTCGTTTTTGTTTATTGATTTTTTTTTTCTTTTTAAATCCGTTAACTACGCCTCCCTGGAAATGGCGCCAAAATGTAGTGTCCTATCTAGGGTGCTAGATTAAGCTATATTTATTATCGACCAGGATAAGTAAAATTCGAGGCATGCGTCTACAATCTATAGACATAAAGGATTCCTGACTAAGTGTTCATGATGGTAGGTTACAGAACTTCTTTACGGAAGGTTGAGGTATGCTCCCTATCACCTGGACACTCAGGTCACTCAATTCATCTACCTATTTTAAAACACTGTGTATTACTTAAACCAAGGTTTCAATCCCCTTACGAGCTGTGCATAAAACCCCTGTTCAGTGAACACTCAACATTCAATGTTTATCAGTCATGAAAGATTGAAACATACTAAAATCATAAGCACACTTAAAATTCAAATATATGAGAAACAAGGTTCATGAAGATGCTTTTAAAAATAACGAAAGATCAGATCCCTTACAAGATACAATTCAACGATATTAGCGATGAATCCTTCAAGCCACCATCATAAACATTACTCATACGAATTGCTAATTAAATCAATGAAAGCATAAACCAAACTCTAATCACTGTGCATACTATTGAAGAAGTTGCAAATGAAATGAAATGACAGTATACCCATTCCACGCAGCGCCCGTCCGCGTTTCAAAGTTATACTGGACTGTGCTCAAGCAAATATAGAATCAACGCAATAACGAAATCGTGACTGCAACCGAGTTTTTGGTATTAAGTTCAAAAGCTCTGTTTTCAAAACGATACACTGATAACAACTAACCAACAACACATAACTGTGTTTACATATGTCTAACAATGTTACATTTCAAAACCAATTTACATTCATTATGCGGCTGTTGCCGCTTTTTCTATGGCATAGTTTTTAAGTTGTTTCCATTCTGAACCGATTTCAAAAAGGAACAAAACTGAATTGGTTTAGAACCCTATGTTGTTGCTGCTTTTGTCGCCAACATGATTTGCTTTGACCGTCATTGACCGCGCATTCAGGAGTGTTGGTTCTGCTGTAGGATAGGTGTTCATCCATGCTTGTACATTCTATTTTTCATCCCTACCCTTTGCTTTAGCTTAGCTGTCATGCCATATGTCAAACAATAAACCAATTACAGGATGTTGCAACTTCTTGTAGTCTTTTTATCAAAAATCCCTAATTCTTTAACATAAAACTCATAAATCAATTCTAATGCATTTAACAACTATAATACTGTTAACTAATCAATTTCAAGGGGTCTAAGAGATGTATGAAGGAAAAAGGTAGGCAAACGATGTGTTTCAAGAGGAAAAAGGAGGCCAAGGAATGGTACCAACACACCATAAGAGAGTTTCTGGTGGCATTGGAAAGAGGACACAAAGGGCTACTGCAGGCCACAATTTCAGAATTGGATGATTCAAAATTATAGATATACATCAGAGGAAATGTCAAGCTCCTACAAAGTGAAAAAAGGTGTGTATATTTTTTTAATTTTTTGCTTAAGCTTGGTTTGGAAAATTATTTTGAAGGAATTCAAAGGGAATTGTTTGGTTCCAATTGATGATGGCAATTAGAGCTTAATTTAATGTCAAACCGGGAAGGTAAACTCAGAAGTGCCTATCTAAAATATATAGATCTATAAAGATTCCTAATTTGTCCAAGATCTTAAAGTCCCCTTACAATAACATATTCATTAAGATCACTTTCAATAACTAATCAAACCTAGATCTAACAACTGTTTGAGATCTATGATTCTCTTACAAGAACATATTCTACAAGATATATTCCAAAAATTAAATTATCTAATAAGAAATTAAAAGCTGAAATGAAGTAAACCTAGATCTAATCATTGTATGAGATCGTATGGTTCTTTTACAAAAACACTTTCAAATAAGATCCTTCCAATATTAGAACATTTAATAAAGCTTGAAAGCTGAAATCAAACAAAAAAAAAACATAAAACAAATTATACCTAAAATAAGAAAATAAGCATACAAGTGAGGCCATGGGGGCCCTCCATAACTCCACAAGCACACCACTTCAATGGAGACTCAAATGTAGAAGCAAAATTGAAGTATGATCCTTTATTCCAAAATCTCCATTACAAACCAACTCTAAGATTACAACTCTAAGCTTCTAAGATTACATACTCCAAAATTCTAAGATTACAAAAAACTTCAAGATTCTAAGATTACAAATGGAGGAGATTGTACTCCTATTTATATAATGGGATGAGTAACAAACTCATAATGATCATCCACTAATCTCTCATTTAGTTCCATAAATCTCTCAACCAGCTAGACACATAACCCCCTTTTGTCCTTGATCTTCTCCATGAGATCATAATCTTCTCCATGAGGTTTATCTCTTCAAATTCGAATTTGATCCTTGAAGGCCACATAAAGGTGTCTTGGAAGCTTCCTTGGCACCTACACATGTCACAAAAACAACCCAATTTCCATATATAAAGTAAAATATATTATTTTCTAATATTTAATCAAGAATTTCTCTCAAAAATGCTTAAAAATAAATAATATTTGGAAAATATAAATGAGACCCATTAATGGTGAATAATAGGGAAAATCGAGTGACAAGGTGGTGAATAGTGAGTGATATAATGGAAGCATACGCGAAAAATGTATGGTAATGAGTGATATTTGCATGACATTTTGAAACCCCAACATACTCCCCAACTGAAGCTCTTGCATGTCCTCATGCAAGCTACTACAATGAGCTTCCTTTTACAAGATGTTTGGTTCTTGTGTAACAAACATCTTTCAATCATGGAATTCCTTTTAACTTCCCACATCTTTGGATAACTTTTTATTTTTGCAAAGAAGTTACATATTTTAATGATTGGTTCTTCTGTTACAATCATTATTTACTTTGTTGAGATCAATCATTTTAAGAAGTCCTTTAATATGCTCATCATTTTGTAGTAGTTTTTATTGTGGGAAGACTATGTGGGTTAAGATGTAATATGAATGAGGTAAAAATGTTTGGTTCCAATTGATGATGTCAATTAGAGCTTAATTTAATGTCGACCTAGGAAGGTAAACTTAGAAGTGCCTATCTAAAATATATAGATCCAGAAAGATTCCTAATTTGTCCAAGGATCTTAAAGTCCCCTTACAAGAACATATTCATTAAGATCTCTTTCAATAATTGATCAAACCTAGATCTAACAATTGTTTGAGATTTATGATTCTCTTGCAAGAACATATTCTACAAGATCTCTTCCAAAAATTAGATCATCTAATAAGAACTTAAAAGCTGAAATGAAGTAAACATAGATCTAATCATTGTATGAGACCTTATGGTTCTTTTACAAAAACACTTTCAAATAAGATCCTTCCAATATTAGAACATTTAATAAAACTTGAAAGCTGAAATCAAACAGAAAAACATAAAACAAATTATAACTAAAACAAGCAAATAAGCATGCAAGTGAGGCCATGGGGGCCCTCCATAACTCCACAAGCACACCACTTCAATGGAGACTCAAATGTAGAAGCAAAATTGAAGTATGACCCTTTATTCCAAAATCTCCATTACAAACCAACTCTAATATTACAACTCTAAGCTCCTAAGATTACATACTCCAAAATTCTAAGATTACAAAAAAGCTTCAAGATTCTAAAATTCTAAGATTACAAATGGAGGAGATTGTACTCCTATATATACAATGGGATGAGTAACAAACTCATAATGATCATCCACTAATCTCTCATTTAGTTCCATAAATCTCTCAACCATCTAGACAGATAACCCCCAATTGTCCTTGATCTTCTCCATGAGATCATAATCTTCCCCATGAGGTTTATCTCTTCAAATTCGAATTTGACCCTTCAATGCCACATAAAGGTGTCTTGGAAGCTTCCTTGGCACCTATACATGTCACAAAAACAATCCACTTTCCATATAAAGTAAAATATATCATTTTCTAATATTTAATCAAGAATTTCTCTCAAAAGAGCTTAAAAATAAATAATATTTGGAAAATATAAATGAGACCCATTAATGGTGAATAATAGGGAAGATGGAGTGACAAGGTGGTGAATAGTGAGTGATAAAATGGAAGCATAGGTGAAAGATGTATGGGAATGAGTGATATTTGCATGACATTTTGAAACCCCAACAGGCATAGTAAAGCATTATTACCGTTAACTGATTCCCCGAGGAAAGAAAATGCAAACACCTAGTAAGCAACCTGAAAGCTCTAGCATGACTCATGAAGAAGAGGAAGAAATAAAACATGATATATCAAAATTACGAGACCAAGTGCAACAAATGTCACCCGCACAAAAAGTAACAGAATCTAAGATGGATAGTTTAAAGAAAAATGTAGAAGCTAATATGAATGACGTGGAAGCTAAGATGGACGATTTGAAGATAGATTTGAAGACAGGCATGGCAGATTTAAAGACATATTTGACAAATTTTCTACAAGAAATACTTACTATTGGTGAAAGGGTAGTAAATGAAACTCATTATAAGAAGAAAATAAATGTTAATCATGATATCATAGACTCTAATGTTGGATCGAAGACCCATCATATTCCAAAAATCGATACGAGGAAGTTTGATGGCAAGGATCTCGCAACATGGATATTACAGATGGAGCAATTTTTCGATCTTAATAATGTGCAAAACACACAAAAGGCACGTATTGCAACTTTATATTTGGAACCAAATCAGTTTTTATGGTATCAATGGCTTTGCTCTTATAAACAAATTATCACTTGGGCAATTTTTACGGAAGAATTGACAGCACATTATGAGGATACAAAAAGAAACACTTTTTTTATCCAATTGATAATTCTCAAACAAAAGAGTTCAAGAATGGAGCACATTGAGGAGCTCCAAAAATTGAACATAAGGGTAAAAATTATTCTAGAGGAGCATAGGATTGATGTGTTCATAGGGACTTTAAAGGATAATATCCAACATGATGTTCGCCTTTGGGAACCTGATTCATTAGAGAAGGCATTCAGGTTAGCAAGAAAAATGGAAAGAAAAATTATGGCAACTAGGAAGCATACCACTCACATCTTTAAAGATGGAAGTGTTGTTGCCCCTAGCCTTCCAACACCTATAAGGTTGACACCACAACAATTGGAAGAAAAAAGAGAAAAAGGGCTTTGTTACAGTTGTGATAGCAAATACACTAAAGGTCATAAGTGTGCTTAGAAGAAATTATTCTACATAGATTGTAAAGAGGAAGAAGAAAAGGAGCAAGAAAGGTCAAAAGAAGAGGATATACTCCAGGAACAAAGCCTAGATAAATAAGAAATGAATCTGGCCATATCTTGTAATGCATTGGCTGGAATTACCACTCAAACTATCAATATAGAAGGACAAATCAAGAAGAAAAAGGTAATAGTGTTGGTTGATTCAAGAAGTACCGACAATTTTATTCATTGTAAGATAGCAGAAGAATTGAATTGCTTCCTATATCCAGCACCAGAGTGACAAGTGATGGTTGCAAATGGAGGAACGATAAATTGCTCTAGAAAGTGCCATAATATCAAGCTATCCATGGGAGAATATGTATTGACTAGCCCAATGATTTCCATTCCAATGGGAGGTGTTGATGTTGTACTAGGAATCTAATGGCTACAATCCTTAGGTACAATAGCTTTTAATTTTGAAGAACTTTTCATGAAATTTTATGCAGAAGGAAAGGAAGTTGAACTAAGCGGTATTGCAGGGAAACTGGGAAAGATAATAAGCTCTAACGGTATGACAAAGCTTCTAAAAAAGGAACAAAGAGGTGTGATTTCACAATTATGTTTGCTAGATGTTTCCACATCGAAATCATCTATTTCTCCAGATCTGAAAAAAGTCTTGGACAATCATTCCAAGGTATTTGAGACTCCCAAAGGTCTCCCACCTATTCGTGATCATGATCATGATATTCATCTGATTCCAGAAAGTGTTCCTCCAAACATAAGGCCGTATAGATATCCCTATTCCTAAAAGAGGGAAATTGAACGTATGGTTGCAGAAATGCTAGAGGCGGGTATAATTCAACCTAGTCAAAGTTCTTCTCTCCTCCAGTAATATTGGAGCACAAGAAGGATGGATCATGGTGCATGTGTCCTGACTATAGGGAGCTCAACAAGTTCACCATTAAAGATAAGTTTCCCATTCCTGTCATTAATGAATTACTCGATGAACTACATGGATCAATTTACTTCACCAAGTTTGATCTTCATTCAGGATATCATCAAATCAGAATGAAGACTAAAGACATTCTGAAAACAACATTTACAATTCATGAGGGTCATTATGAATTTTTGGTCATGCCTTTTGGCCTTACCAATGCACCTTCTACATTTCAAGGTTTGATGGATTCCATTTTCAAACCCTTCCTTAGAAAATTTGTGTTAGTATTTTTTGATGATATACTAATCTACAACAAGTCTTGAAAGGATCATGTTGAACATGCTGATAGGGTGCTACAACTATTGGAGGAGAAACAATTATATGAAAAAGGATCCAAATGTTTCTTTGGAGTACAAGAGTAGAATATTTGGGTCATCTTGTATCTCATGAAGGAGTTAAGGTAGACCCTAGCAAAACTAAATCCATTAAGGAATGGAAAATCCCCACATCCATAAAGAATTTGTGAGGATTTCTCAAGTTGACAGGGTATTATCACAAGTTTGTTAAGAATTATGAGAGAATAACAGCACCTCTAACAACATTATTGAAGAAAGATGCATTTTCAGGGACTCCAAAAGCAACAAAGGCCTTCGAACATCTTAAAGAGGCAATGTGCAAAGCACTGGTATTAGTTACACCGAACTTCACAAAAACCTTTATTGTGGAATGTGATGATTCAAGGAATGGAATTGGTGTTGCTTTAATGCAAGATGAAAGACCCATTGCTTTTGAAAGTCATCCAATCAAGGGAAGGTTTTTACACAAAGCTATTTATGAGAAGGAAATGTTGGCAATACTACATGCACTTAACAAATGGTGACCCTACCTAATGGGAAGACACTTCAAGGTAAAAATGGATTATGATAGCCTTAAATACTTTTTAGAACAAATATTATCCTCTGAAGAGCAACAAAAGTGGGTCACAAAGATGTTGGGTTATGCCTTTGAAATCATCCACAAAAAATGGAAGCAAAATGTGGTGGCAGATGCACTCTCAAGAAAGTATGAGGATGTGGAAGCATTGTTGTGCGCCATTTCTATTATCCAACTAGAGTTGATAAATGAAGTAAGGTAGGAATATAAGAATCATGAAGAAGTGTGGGCACTTATTCAAAAGTTAAAACAAGATTCCAGTACATCTGATACATTTAATTGGAAAACTGATTTGTTATGGTACAAAGATGCTTATACCTTTGTAAGACTTCTGAACTCAAACAAAAGATTCGTATGGAATTGAACACTTCTCCCTTAGGAGGGCACTCAGGATTTTTAAAAACTTACCACAGGTTTAAGAAGGAATTTTTTTTGGGATGGCCTTAAATAAGAGATTCAAAATTTTTTGGTGGAATGTTTGGTTTTCCAACAAAATAAAGTTGAAACAATTAACAACCTGGGTATATCACAACCTTTATCCATTCCAAGCTAATGTTGGGAGGAGGTTTCAATAGATTTTATCATAGGTTTACCCAAGTATGAGGGAAAGAGTGTCATCATGGTGGTAGTTGACAGACTTACCAAGTATGCACACTTTTGTGCATTATCACATCCATTTAAAGACAATACAATTTCTACTGCATTTATGGAAACAATTCAAAAGCTACATGGAAGCCCAAAGACTATTGTAAGTGATAAAGATCCCATTTTCACTGGAAATTTTTGGACAGAATTATTTTCTTATCTTGGTACTCAGTTAGCTCAGAGCTCATCTTATCATCCTTAATCTGATGGGCAAACTAAGATAGTAAACAATTGTTTGGAAGGATATGTTCATTTCTTTGTATTTGATAAATAGACACAATGGGTGAACCGGTTGCCTCTGGCTAAATGGTGGTATAAAACTTCCTTCCATACAGCAACAAAAATGAACCCATTTATGGCACTTTATGGATATCAGCCACCATCCATCACATCATATTTAAGAGAAAATTCTAAGGTTCAAGTGGTGGAACATCACATCGAGCACAAAAAACAAGTCCTCCAACTCTTAAAGGACAACCTCATGTTGGCACATAATAGAATGAAACAACAGGTAGATCAACATCGCAGTGAAAGAAGTTTTGATGTAGGTGATTGGGTATTCCTATAACTACATCCATATAAACACATGTCCCTCAAGCAAGCTAAGAAGGATAATAAATTATAACCAAAGTATTATGGTCTGTATGAGGTGTTGCAAAAGAATGGTACTATGGCATACAAATTGGAGCTTCCTGCAGCTTCTTGAGTACACCCAGTTTTCCATGTTTCATGTTTAAAGAAGGTTATAGGTGACAAGCTCCTAGTTCAAAAAATATTGCCAGAACTTGACGGGGAAGGAAAAATTATATTGGAACCGGAAGCAGTCAAAGAAACAAGAACTTGATAGCTATGAAATCGATTAATTTCAGAGTATCTCATCAAGTGGAAAAAAATATCCGTTGAAAATTCCACATACGAGGATGAGAATTTTATACAGAAGCATCTAGAACTAGTTAAGTGTTGAGGACAACACTTTTTTGAAGGAGAGGGGCATGTTAGGTCCCTATAATACTAGTGATTACCCCATTACTATTGTAATTGTATCCCTTATTAATATTTTTTTGCCCCTATTGTCCCCATACTGTTATTACTGTGCCCCATATAATCCCTCTATTCTTATTTTTGTGCCTTTATATTATTATTGTTAGGTCAACTAGAGTATATTATGACTCCTTAGACTCCTATGTATAGAAAGGAGGTTTTGTCATTTGACTCATCAAAGAACCATTCATTTGTGTAATGCAAAGGAGGTTGCCCCCTCGATGAGGCTGAATTCTAAGGCATTGATCTATCTTTTCTATCTTTTTGTGTGCTGGTTTCATAACATCAACCCATGGTATTCATCCACCCATGTTATTCATCAACCTATGGAATTTAACCATGGTATTGTAAGTGGCATGCACACATGGTATAGTAAGTGACATCCACCCATGGTATTCATTCACCCATGGAATTGACATGTGGTATCGTAACTGAAAAATAATATAAGTAACAAGTCACATTTTGTTCTGTGCTTTTGCAAAATGTGACTTGTTGCTTATACTATTTTTTAGTTACAATACCACGAGTCAATTCCATGGGTGAATTTATACCATGGGTGGATCTCACAATACCATGGGAAAATACCATGGGTTGATGTCACTTACAATACCATGGGTGGATAAATACCATAGGTAGATTCCACTTACGATACCATGGGTAAATTCCATAGGTGGATGAATAACATGGGTTGATGCCTTTTTCTATTTAGATTAGAGTAGCTCATCTTGAGCCAAGGTCAATGTCGAACTACTCGCAGAAGTGATATTTTTCTCACTATACTTATGTGAGTCATTTTTCTGTATTGAAAGCTAGATTTGAGCTTCCATAGATTTGTACTCAGATTCACAACTATATAACAATAAAACCCTCAACTACTACAATGGTTTTCCCAAGTTGCATTTTTCTGGGGACATTGGACAATGTTTTATTCCATATGTGCATCTATTCTTCCAGTGATTTTATTTATTGCACAATATTTATTTCATGAAGGATGTAGTGTATATATTTCGATACTTTCCATAGGAAACTGCAAATAATTTTGTTGATTAAGTTAACAAGTAGAAGAAACATTATCAGCTTCTACAGTAGGAATTGAGTCTCTGATTTTTCATGTGGTATCAGAGCACATATCGTAAGCTAGAGAGATTAGTAGCAGAAAAGGATAAGGAGGTTTGAATTTCTACGTAGGCATCAATTAAAAACCCTAGAGGCAGTGCAGTCCTTGGGCCAAGAGGTTTGAGGTTTGAAGAAAGGTTTATTTCTCTAAGTGAGTCGATAGAGAAGTTAGATTTTCCAAATAAAATATTACCAGTGGCAAAAGGGAGTCTTATTATTTTCCTTTCATAGAAGATATTTAGCCGGAACACAGAATTTGTAGCAGTTTTCTAGTGCAAATAGCACCAAGAGGAAGGAAGTGCATGAACTAAGGGAATTCTTTGCTCACGGGACTTCTAGCGTAGAAGTTTGAATTTTCCTAGCACAACAACAATATTTGTGTGCATAGTATCTCACTCCATAAGGGAGTTCAAATAACTATGCAGCAACTGCCTAGATGAGAAGAGGAGGAATTCGACATTTTTAAAGAGATGGCATGAGCAGGGTTGAGAGATCAAGATCAGTTGGAGGGAGCCTCCAACTATGTGAACTAGAAGTCTAGAATTTCCTTCCTTCTAGATGAACATGAACTGAAGACTTATTTTTATAGTGTGGTAGTTGTAACCACAGGTGTAGATGCACTTAAGAAGTACAAGAAGGAGATGGAAAAAGAAAATATGTTGATTCTCGATGGAGTTCGAGATCATGTGGTATCTCACATATCTGGAAAAGATACTACCCCACAGATGTAGGAGGCCCTTGCTACATTGTATGAAGGATCTTCCAAGTAGCAAAAGATATACCTTGACGAGAAGTTGAGATGCATGAGGATGCAGAAAGGGGATCATATAGACCCCTTCATTAATACACTTCATGATGTCAAAGATCATTTGTATTTAGTAGGGTCAGTACCCTAGCCTACAAAATTGGCGCAGTTAGCTCTGAAAAATCTTTCCAACAATTGAAAAGTTTTCGTTGAGAGTACCTTGGGAAGAGAAAAGCTGCTAGATTAGGATCATATATGGATTGATCTGTAGCAAAAGGAGATGAGGCAAGATTTTGTGAAGAGCACCATCAGTGGTAGTAACAAAAGTAGTGGGACAAATAAAGTAAAGGAAGAGGAGAATGCATCCCTCCCATCATAGGGGCAGCAGGAGCATTGCAGAAGGAAGATGGAAATTTTCAAAGTGAAATGCTTTAGATGTGGTGAGATTGTCCACTACAGCACTCAAATTGCTCTCACAAGTAGGGGGAGTAGGATCAACAGTCGCATCCACAGAGATCGATAAGTTTTCCTCCCATGGAGGAAGAGTTTTCCATGATCAACGAGATAACTCCAGGGGTGAGGTTGGGTGATTTGGTTTTTTAGCCCTAGAGAGCTATAGGACGAGCATGATTCTTGAGGATTTCCACCTCATGAATCAATACATTAATAAGGGAGCCCATAGTATGCAGTAGCAGGATGGACTAGTTGTAGTTGATGCAGTCAGGTGCGATAGTGACAAATCCAGTATCTAGTAATGGCCAGGTACTGAGTAGCACAAATTGTAGTTGGCGGCAATGTAATTGGCACAAAGCAGAGTCAGCAGTAGCGCAAAGGTGTTAGTGAAAATGCATAGCCTAGCAATAGTTAGCATTTAGGTGATATATGCATCATACAGACCACAGTTGGCTCATTATTTTGGATGCTTTTCCATTGTAGTTGTTGCAGTTGCAACAACAAGAATTGGAGAGGGTTGCACTGTTGACAGCAGTTCAAGAGGGCCAACAGTAGCACGGATGCAACAATCAAGGTCTCAACAGTATAACTAGAGGTGTTACAGAGATAGGGTGTTCCTTTAGTGGGTTGCAGCATTCGAACACATTCCTTGCTAAGAGGGAGTGTTTATTTTTATAGCATCAGATGTGTTCTAGCCATTAAACTTTGTGGAGAGGATACCTGTATTCTCCAAAACCCAGAAATAGTTTCTACAAATTCCACCTAGAGACATTTGAATTATTTTTTTATTTTTTTTATTGGTTCATAAGTCTAAACTTATGAAATTTAGTTAATTAAAGGGTATTAACTAATTCATGGTGTGAATCTTCTATAAGAAGAGGTGGGTTGATTTCTAGTTAATCTTAGCGATTGATAATGTTTTAATCTTGGCCGTTGAAGGCTCGAAAAAATATTATAAGAAGAAATTTGATGGGGATGTGAGAACACACCTGAGGAGAAAGGATTTCAATATTGCCCAGAAATGGAACTCTAGAGTAGGATTTGTGTGTTGTCGGAGGTGATTCAGTAGTTTCGAAGTAGTTAGAGAGGGGTAAGGATAGTTAGGTCGAAAAGAATTTTTTCCAGTCGAGTGAATGCATAGAAGAGAGACAATGTACTCCACATAGAGGCCAACGCAATACAGAGAGGCAATGCACAGCTTCAAAGGGAGATCTCTGTTTACTTAGGAGAAGTCAAGATTTAGAGGCAAGATTGGGAGGGAGCTTGGAGGCCAGAGGATCGAGTTTACTGTGTAGTAGTTGATCAACATATTGAGAGAGACACTGGTCTGATCTAGGTGACACAAATCTATGTAGGGTGATGCAAAGGTAGTAAGGAGCAGTTCATCTCAAGCTAAGGTCAATGTTGAATCACCGACATAAGTGAGATTTTCATCACTAGACTTTTGTCAATCATTTTCTATGTATGGAAAGCTAGATTTGAGCATCCATAGGTTTGTACATAGATTTACTACAACATGATAATAAAAGCCTCAACTATTGCACCGATTTTCCCAATTTGGTTTTTTCCAAGACATTGGTCCAAAAATAATGGTGGTTTACTGTGTGTGTGCACCTATTCCTCCAGTGTCTTTATTTCTTCCACAATATTTATTTTATGGATGCTGCAGTGTATAAGTTTTGATATTTGTCATAGTAAACTGCAAATAATTTGGTTGAGTAAGTTAAAAAATAGAAGAAACATTATCAGTTGATGCATTAGGGATCGGGTTATTGATTTTTCACAGGTGCAATGTTGCAATGTGACAAATATTGCTTGAATATGAGAATAGACCATAGTCCAATGTCCCATTGTAACAATGGTTCTCTGAATTTGAAAATAAATCATGATCAACTATGGTCAACCATGGTCCAACGTTAAACTGTGACAAGGATTGTCTTAATATAAAAATAAACATGGTTAACCATGGTCTAACATCATATTGTGACAATTATTATATTGATATGAAAATCAACCATAGTCAACCATGGCCAACCATGTTTATTTCAATGTTTATAATATTTATCTTAGCATTTATATACCTTCGCTTTATAATATTAGTAACCGAGCTTTAATATTATTCAACCATGGTCAACCATGATCCAATGTCACATTGTGACAAAGATTATCCTAAGATGAAAATCAATCATTGTTTCAACAATGGTCCAAGGTCTCAATATGATAATCATGTTCAACCATGGTCAATCATGGTCAGCCTTGGTCAACCACTATCAACAATGTTTTCTCTAGTTAAACATTGTCAACCATGGTCAATCATGGTCATCCTTGCTCAACCATGGTCAACCATGCTTTCTAAAGTAAAACATAGCTATCGATGGTTAATTATGGTCAACCATTGTTGAACATCACATTGTGGAAAAGATTGTCTTGATATAAAAATGAACCATGGTTAAGCGTGGTCAACCATGGTCTAATGTCACATTGTGACAAGCATTGTCTCTATATGAAAATAAAACATGGTCAAGCATGTTTTTTTTAGTGTTTACAATATTTATCTTAGGGTTTATATACCTTGGATTTCTAATATTAGTCCCTTAGGTTTAATATTATTCCCTTAGGTTCTTAATCTCTCGGGGTTTTAGCATTAATAACTTGGGTTTAGAATATCAATCCCTTGTCCAACCATGGTCAAATGTACGATTGAGATAAAGCTTGTCTCAATATGGAAATCAACCATGGTCATCGATGGTCCAACATCGCATTGTGACAAATATTGTCTCCATCTTCAAATCGATCATGGTCAACCATGGTCCACCATCACATTGTGACAAGGATTGTCTCATTATGTAAATAAACCATTGTCAACCATGCTTATTTTAGGGTTTGTATTATTTAGGTTAGGCTTTATAATATTTATGTTAGGGCTTATATACCTTGGGCTTATTATTCTCTTTGGTTTATAATATTCATCCCTTGGGTCTATTGATCTAAGCGCTCATATTCCTAGGGTTTAATATTATTCACTTAGGTTTATAAACCCTTGTGTATTTAGTATTAATCCATAGGGTTTATTATTCCCTTGGATGTATAATTGCAATCATGGTCAACTATGGTCTACCATGAACAATCATGGTCAACCGTGGTCAACCATTGTCTACCATGTTTTACGAATTCAACCATGGTTCAATGTCATAGTGTGACAAATATTGTCTCAATATGGGAATCAACCATGGTCTATGTGACATTGTGGAAATTATTCTCTCAATTTGAAAATAAATCATGATCAACCATGCTCATCCATGGTCCAATATCACATTGTGAAAAGAATTGTCTTGGTATGGAAATAAACTATTGTCACCCATCATCCAATGTCACATTGTGATAAGGATTATATCAATATGAAAATCAACCATGCTCAACCATGTTTATTTTAGTGTTTATAATATTTAACTTAGGATTTATCTCCCTTGGCTTTATAATATTAGTCCCTTAGGTTTAAATTATTCGACCATGGTCAACCATGTTTTATAAAATTAATTATGGTCAACCAATGATGGTCCAATGTCACATTGCAACAAAAACTGTCTCAATATAAAAATCACTCATTGTTTCAACGATGGTCCAAAAAATTCTGACAAAAATTGTCTCAGTATGATAATCATGGTCAATCATGGTCAGTGTTGGTCAGATACTATCAATAATTTTTTCTAAAGTCAAACATAGTCATCCATGGTCAATTATGGTCAACCATTGTCGAACGTCACATTTTGACAAAGATTGTCTTGATATGAAAATAAGCCATGGTTAAGCATGGCGAACCATGGTCTAACGTCGCATTGTGACAAGCATTGTATCTATATGAAAATCAACCATGGTCAAACATGTTTATTTAAGTGCTTATAATATTTATCTTAGGGTTTATATACCTTGGATTTATAATTATAGTCACTTTGGTTTAATATTATGCCCTTGGGTTCATAATATCTTAAGGTTTTAGTATTATTCCCTTGGGTTTGTAATATCAATCTCTTGGCCAACCATGGTCAAATGTCTCATTAAGATAAATCTTGTCTCAATATGGAAATCAACCATGGTCATCCATGGTCCAACGCCACACTGTGACAAATATTTTCTGCATCTTGAAACCAATCCTGGCCAACCATAGTCCTACATCTCATTGTGACAAGGATTGTCTCAATATGAAAATCAACCATGGTAAACCATGCTTATTTTAGGGTTTGTATTATTTATGTTAGGCTTTATATACCTTAGGTTTATAGTTTTTATTCCTTGGGTTTATAATATTAATCCCTTGGGGTTTATTGATATAAGTGCTCATATTCCTTGGGTTTAATATTATTCCTTTAGGTTTATAGTGCATTGGGTTTCTAGTATTAATTGCTAGGGTTTATTATTCCCTTGGTTTTAGTATTAATCATGGTCAACTATGGTCAACCATTGTCAACCATGGTCTATCATAGTCAACCATTGTCTACCATGTTTTATAAATTGAATCATGGTCAACCATGGTCCAACATCACATTGTAACAAATATTGCCTGATGATGAGAATCAATCGTGGTCCAATTTCACATTGTGACAAGCATTGTCTCAATATAAAAAATCAACCATAGTCAACCATGTTTATTTTATTATTTATAATATTAACCTTAGGGTTTAATATTATTCAGCTATGGTTAACTGTATATAAACTCGATTGTGGTTAACCATGGTTAATCATCTTCAACAATGGTCCAATATTACATTTTGACAAATATTGTCTCAATATGAAAATAAACCATTGTCCTAACCATGGCGCAATGTCGCATTATGAAAATGATTCTCTCAATATGATAATCATGGTCAACAATGGTCAACCATGGTCAACATTGGCTAATCACAATCATCCATGGTCAATCATGCTCAGCCTTGGTCAACCATGTTTCATAAAGTAAAACATGGCCATCCATGGTAATTCATGGTCAACCATGGTCAAATGTCGCATTGTGACAAATATTGTCTTGATAGGAAAATCAACCATAGTAGATGATGGTCAACCATGGTCCAATGTCGCACCGTGACAAGGATTGCCTCTATATGAAAATAAACCATTGTCAACCATGTTCATTTTAGTGTTTGCAATATTTATCTTAGGGTTTATATAACTTGGGCATATAGTATTAGTCCCTTGGGTTTGATACTATACCTTGGGTTCATAATCCTTTAGGGTTTTAGTATTAATCCATTGGGTTTATAATATCAATACCTTGGAGTTTATTATTCCCATGGGTTTATAATATCAATCATGGTCAACCATGTTCAAATGTCGCATTGTGACAAACATTGCTTGAATATGAAAATAAACCATGGGAAGCCATGGTTCAATGTCCCATTGTGATAAAGATTGTCTTGATATGAAATTTGATAATGTTAAAAAAAAAGGTCAACCATGGTCCAACGTCACATTGTGACAAGGATTGTTTCAATATTCAAATCAACTGTGGTCAACCCAATTTATTTTAGGGTTATAATATTTATCTCATTGTTTATATACATTGGGTTTATAAATTTTATCCCTTGGATTTATAATTTCAATTCCTTGGGTTTATTAATCTAAGGCTTCGTATTACTGGGGTTTAATATTATTCCTTTAGGTTTATAATGCCTTAGGTTTTTAGTATTGATCCCTATGGTTTATTATTCCCTTGGGCTTATAATTTGTATTAATATTTGTGAATGCAATATTTTCTTAGTACATTACTAATATATTATTATTTAATATTAGGGTTTATAATATTAATCATTTGGATTTAATAATATTCTCTTCGGTTCATAATTCCCTGAGATTTTACTATTAATCTCTTAGGCTTATTAATCCCATGGGTTTATAATATTTAATAATATTTTTATTAACATAAAGATTGTCTCAATATTAAAATCAATCATAGTAAACCATGGTCTAATATCACATTGTGGAAAATATTTTTTCGATATGAAAATGAATTGTGGTCAATCATGGTCAACCATTGTCCAACGTTGCATTGTGATAAGGATTGTCTCAATATGAAAATAAACCATGGTCAACAATGTTTATTTTAGAGTTTATAATATCAATACCTTAGGTTTATTAATCTAAAAATTCATATTCGTAGATTTTAATATTATTATCTTAAGTTTATAAATACTTCAATTTTAATATTAATCTATTATATTACTATAATTTTTTTTATAAATGATATTACAAATTAATTATTTTTTATTTATAAATTAATTTTTATCTGTTTTTCTATTATAAAAAAATGAAAATTATTGTTCAAGATATAAATAAAAATTTGATATAACTGTGCTAGTGTATATATATATATATATGTAATAATTATTTTCAAATAATATATAAATATAACTAAATATAACTAGACATAATGCCTATATATTTAAGTTAAAGTGAATGTAAGGATGGAGAACTTTAATCTTTTTCTTAATCAACGAACACGATTCAATATTGGCTGAATATGCTTAGTCCGATTATTAGATCTATTGCTATAATTTATGGGGAGACTCTCATCGTGGGCGTTACATGTTAAAAAAGATAAATTGAATAATGCAATTGAATTGCCCCATCCGGCCAGCAGCTGGCGGTAACGTGGGTGAATCGCTTCCGAGAGTTTCCATCGTAAATTGATGTTTGAGAGAAGATGCATTTTGTTTAGTCTGCAGCAGATTTGTGTGCGAGCAGGTGGCTTCAATAGACCTAGAAGTTCCTTTGAATTTGTGTTTTTAGAGTGGCTGGTATGAAGAATCTGAAACGTACAGAGGAGGAGTTGTAGCTGTGTGAATTTTCTCTGAAATGTTGGACGAACTCAAAACCATTACGCAGGCAGTGAGACGGTGAATTCAAATTATACAGAGTTTTGCAAATTGCCATTTGATTTATTCCTTGCTTCTCAGCATATTCCAATCGCATATATCATGCAGCTATTACATATCTTAAAGCTTCTCATATTTATTATTGTTTGTGCCATTTTCAGATGGGATCCTTCGTTAATTGATGACCTTCCATACCACACAAAAAGTGCATTCCAATTCTTCTTATATCCTGCGAATGAATTGGTTGCTGATGTCGTTATCATTATTAGCGAATGATTTGGCCGATATATGATTTGATAGAAGGATTAGTTTCATTGAACGTTATCATTATTAATTTAATTCCACGAATGTACTCAAAATGCCATCTAGGATGAAAACCCTGATCTTTTTATTTGAAATATATATTTATAGAAAAGGTGATTTGAGAACGATTCACATTAACGATTGATGCACTTTTACCAATGCAGCGATATGTTGAGGCATATCTGCAAGCAGTGCAATGGATAGCAACTGGACATGTGCCCATGTACATAAAAAAAAAGCCCTCGCTAGCTCAGGGATGCGTAAATGCGTATGGCCATAGATTAAATAAGTTGAACAACCAGAGGATAAGAAAGTTCGTGCAAAGTGTTTATGGCTGTACTTGTCCACTTCTGCTGGACATTGTTCACTGATTACTTACAAGTACATGTATGGCCCATCATAATTATGTTCTAGGTCTCATTTCCGATTATGTTGTTGTGTGCCTTATGATATTAAATTATGCTATATGATCTTAAATTATATTTTCTATTGGTATAGTGTTTTGTGTTTTATGGTTGATTGGATTTAATGTGTATAAGAATTATGTGCTATTATCTCTGTTTATGGCCACTAATTTTTCATGGTTGTTTGTTCTTTGTATGTATTAAGAGCATGTGTTTTTTCTCAGAGGTCACAAGTTCAAAACGAGAAAGTAGAGTATATATGTCTTTGTAGATTTAGAAGTCAAAGTTAAACAAAAAGCTTTATACACCAATTTAGTATCTAGTTTGGTCGTAACATTAAAACTAGACAATAATAAATAATAATTTACATTTAATTTTTTATTTAAGATCAAATCATAATTTAAAATTGCAATAATGCTATGTTTCTTAATCTATATTATAATTTATATTTCCATTTTAATTTAAGTTTGAAATTCTAATTTAGGAATAGAATTATGCTTGGAATGATATTTTAAGATAGATAAAACTCGTAATTTTTTTTTATTATAATAATGATCATTATAATTTTTTACCATGAATAAATTAACTAATTAGTTAATTATTAGTTGAAAATTTGATAATTAATTAATAATTGTTAAGAAATTGATTATATAAATAATAATTAATTGCGCTTATAAATTAGTCCATTTTCAATGTAAAATTAGTTAATTTATTATAAAAGGTTTAAATTAAAATTCAATATAAAATTAATAGTTAATTAATTGGTGACTTAATTATAAAAGATTACTCATTATAATAGTTTTTTATTAAATAGTTCTTTAATTAATTATAATTAATTCATTAAATATTATCAATTAATTTAGTAATTATTAGTTAATTAGTCATTGTGGACTATTAATCCAAAAGGCAGTGTCATTATCATTATGGATCACAAAAGTTTAAAATCTAGTTAATTTTTTATAAAAAATAAAATTAAAAATTAATATAAAATTAAAAACTAATTAATTGATTTCTTGATTATAAAAAATCTTTGGTAAATCCCCACTTCCATCACATATGACGACTGAATATGTTCAATAGTGAATTCCCTTTTTTGTTAGTCTTATGGAATGTTAGACCTCTCAAGCTCTATACCTCTAAGTTAGCAATTTTTTTTTTTTTAATTTTTTTTTTTTGTGTTGTCTGGTCATCGTATTGGTCAACAAACCTTGTTGGGGTGAAACCACATGCTTTTTTTATATCAATTTATATTCCTTATGATTAATAAAAATTTCAAATTACAAAAAAAAACATTGATAATTAATTATAATAATTAATTTAGTAATTAAATTTAACTCATTAACTAATTAGAAAAATTAATTAATTAATTCATAAATTAATACATGGTCAACCATGGTTCGATGTCACATTGTGAAAAAGAATGTATCAATATTAAAATCAACCATAGTAAAGCATAGAAAACCATATTTTTTTAGGACTATAATAATTATTTTAGGGTTTACATACCTTGACTTTAATATTATTCCCTTAGGTTCATAATCCCTTGGGGTTTTAGTATTAATCCCTTGGGTTTATTGATCGAAGGGTTCATATTCTTAAGGTTTAATATTATTCTTTTGGGTTTAATTTTAGTCTCTTATGTTTATAATCTCTTTGGTTTTAGTATTAATCACTTGGGTTTATAATATAAATCATTGTAAACCATGGTCAACCATGCTTTATTATTACCTTTAGTTTCTAATGGAAATACCTTGACTTTATTAATATAAGAGTTCAATCATTGTCAAGCATAGATTTATCTTAGGGTTTATAATATTAATCCCTTGGGTTTATAATCCCCTAGGTTCTTAGTATTAATCCCTTAGATTTATAATATCAATTTGATGTATTTATTAATATAAGGGTTTCTATTAAATATTTTGGGTTTATTAATCTAGGGGTTCATATTCCTAGGGTATATTATTCTTCATAGGCTTTATAACATAAATCCTTGGGTTTAATATAAATCATTTTTCTTTATAATCATGCTCTAATGTCACATTGTGACAAATCTTTTCTTGATATGAAAAGTAACCATGGCCCAACGTCACATTATGAGAAATATTTTGTCAATGTGAAAATTATGCATGGTCAACCATGCTTAACCATGTGTACTTTACCGTTTCACCCATGGTCAACCGTGCTCAATGATGTTTACTTTATGTCGCATTTTGATAAATATTATCTCCCTATGAAAATCAATCATGGTTGACCATGGTCCAATGTTACATTGTGACAAAGATTGTCTCAATATCAAAATCAACCATGATTGACCATGGTCCAACACCGCATTGTGACAAAGATTGTCTCAATATGAAAATCGACCATGGTAAACAATTGTCAATAATGTTAGTTTTAGGGTTTCTGGTATTTTTTTAGCATTTATATACCTAGGCTTTATAACATTAACCCCTTGGGTTAAATATTATACCCTTCGGTTTGAAATCCCTTGGATTTTTAGTATTAATCCCTTGAGTTTGTAATATCAATTTCTTGGATTTATTAATCTAAGGGATCATATTCCTAGGGTTTATTTTATTCATAGAATTTATTTTATGTCACACTATTACTAAGATTGTCTAAATATGAAAGTCAACCATGGTCAGTAATCATGGTCACATTATAAATTTTATCAGTGTAGTCATATAAATAAATAAATAAATTAGTTAATTATAAATTATTAATAGATTTATTTTATAATTAATAATTAATTGCATTTAGAAATTACTTAATTTTCAATTGAAAATTAGTTATTTATTATAAAAAGCTTAAATTAAAAATCAATATAAAATTAATAGCGAATTAATTGATGAATTTATGATAGAAAAACAATAATAACTAATTATAATAATTAGTCATGAAATTGTTTATTAATTAATTATAATAATTGATTAAATATTAATCAATAAATTCACATATTATTAATTAATTTATCATTATGGATGATTAATCCAAAATACAATCTCATTATTATTATGGATTTCAAAAGTCTAAGATCTAGTTAATTTTTTGTAAATGACTAAAATTAAAAATTAATTAATTCATTTCTTCATTATAGAAAATGATTGATAATTGATTATAATAATTAATTTATTAATTTTTTATAAATTAATTATAATTAATTAATTAAATATTGATAAATCAATTCCTTTATTATGAATTAATTAATCATTGTTGATTATTTGTGATTACTATAAATACTTATAATTAATTAATTAGAAAAATTAATTAATTCATTCATAAATTAATAAATGGTCGACCATGGTCCAACATAGCATTGTGATAAAGATTGTCACAATATGAAAATCAACCATGGTAAACCATGATACAACGTCACATTGTGACAAATTTTGTCTCGATATGTAAATTAATCATGGTCAATCATGGTCAACCAAGGTCCTACATCACATTCTGACAAGGATTTTCTCAATGTGGAAATCGGCCATAGTTAAACATAGACAACCATGTTTTTTTTATGGTTTATGATATTTATTTTATAGTTTATATATCTCGGGTTTAATATTATTCCATTGGATTCATAATCTCTTGGGATATTAGTAATAATCCTCTTGGATTTATTATTCACTTGTGTTTATAATATCAATTCCTTGGGTTTATTAATCTAAGGGTTCACATTCTTGGGGTTTAATATTATCCCCTTATGTTTATAATGCCTTACTTTTTAGAATAAATCGTTTGGGTTTATTATTCAGTTGGGTTTATAATATCAATCACGGTCAATCATGTTTGACCATGGTGAACCATTGATCAATCATGGTCGACCATGGTTTATTATTCCCTTCCGTTTCTAATATGGACCACTTGAGTTTATTAATCTAAGAGTTCAACCATTGTCGTGAATGGATTTATCTTAGGGTTTATATACCTATGGTTTATAATATTAATCCCCTGGGTTAGATATTATTCCCTTGGGTTTATAATCCATTGGGATTTTAACATTAATCCCATCCATTTCTAATATCAATATGTTGGGTTTATTAATCTAAGGGCTCATATTCCTAGGGAGTATTATTATTCATAAGGTTTATAATATAAATCCTTGGGTTTAATATAAATCATCTACGTTTATAATCAAGGTAAACAATGTTCAACCGTGGTCTAATGTCACATTATGATAAAGATTTTATAGATATGAAAATTAACCATGGTCCGATGATGCATTATCACAAAGATTGTCTCAATATGAAAATGAAGCACGGTCAACCATACTTTACCACGCTTATTTTTCCTTTCCAACCATGGTGAAGCATGCTCAAATATGTTTATTTTACGTTGTATTGTGACAAAGGCTGTCTCAATATGAAAATCAACCATCGTAAACCATGGTCACGATGATCAATGATGTTAATTTTAGGGTTTATATACCTAGGGTTTATAATATCAATCCTTTGGCTTTTTAGTATTAAACCCTTCAATTTCTAATATCAATTTGTTGGTTTTATTAATATAAGGGGTCATATTCCTAGGATGTGTTATTATTCATAGGCTTTATAATATAAATCCTTAAGTTTAATATATCATGGTAAACCATGGTGAACCATTGTCCAATGCCACATTGTGATAAGGATTGCCTGCATATGAAAATCAGTCATGGTTAAGCATGGTGAACCAATGTCATACGTCACATTATGACAAGGATTTTCTCTATATGAAAACCAACCATGGTCAAGCATAGACAACCCTCTTTATTTTAGGGTTTATAATATTTATCTTAAGGTTTATATACCTTGGGTTAATAATCCGTTGAAGTTTTAGTTTTATTATCAACAATTCTCCAACGTCACATTGTGACAAATATTATCTCCATATGGAAATAAATTATTGTCAACCATGGTCCAATGTCACATTGTGACAAAGATTGTCTCAATGTCAAAATCAACCATGGTCCAACATCTCATGGTGAAAAAGATTGTCTCAACATAAAAATCAACAATCCTAAACTATGGTCAACGATGTTTATGTTAAGTTTTATAGTATTTATGTCAAGATTTATATACTTATGGTTTATAAAATTAGTCCGCTTAGTTTATAATACAAATCCATCAAGTTTATAATCATGGCTACCCATGGTCCAATCTCATATTGTGAAAAATATTTTTTCAATATGAAAATAAACCATGGTCTGACATCACATTGTTACAACGATTGTCTCCAAATGAAAATCAATCATGGTTAACCATGGTCCAACATCGTGTTGTGACAAATGTTTCCTCAATATGAAAATTAACCATGGTTAACTATGGTCAACCGTTTTTATTTTAAGGTTTATAATAATTATCTTAGGGTTTATATACCCTGGTTTTATATATTAACCCCTCGGGTTCAATATTATTCCTTTAGTTTTATAATCCATGGAATTTTAGTATAATCCCTTGGATTTATTATTCCCTTGGGTTTATAATATTAATCCCTTGAGTGTATTAAAGTAAGGGTTCATATTCCTAGGGTATAATATTAATCATTGGGTTTTTAATATTAATCCTAGGGTTTAATATAAGTCCCTTGGGTTTATAATCATTATCTACCATGGTCAAACCCAATGTCACATTTTGACAAATATTGTCTCGATATGAAATTCAACCATTGTCAACCATGGTCCAACAACAGATTGTGATAAAGATTGACTCAATATGAAAATCAACCATGGTGAACCAAGCTCAACCATGTTTATTTTAGTGTTTATATATTTCATCTTATGGTTTATATACATTGGGTTTATAATATTAATATATTAGGTTTAATATTATTCCCTTGGGTTTATAATCCACTGCGTTTTTAGTATTAATACTTTGCGTTCATTATTCACTTGTGTTTATAATATGAATCACTTGGGTTTATTAATATAAGGGTTCATATTCCTTCAATGTAATTTTATTCATAAGGTTTATAATGTTAATCCTTGAATTTAATATAAATACCTTGGGTTTATAATCATCGTCAAAAATCATCAAGCATGGTCCTATGCCTCATTGTGACAAAAATTGTCCCAATATGAAAATCAACCATGCTCAACCATGATCAACCATCATCAAGCATGGTCAAATTTTGTCAACCATGATCAACTAAGGTCAGCCATGGTCTGACGTTGCATTTTGAAAAATATTGTCTAAATCAAGGTAACTTTAATTTGTAGTTAAAATAAATAATTTTTGTGAAAAGAATTTTCATTTTTTGTGAAAATAATCTAACAAATGTTGTCTCAGTCTGAAAATCAATAATGGTCAACCAAGGTGAACCATGGTCCAACATCGTATTGTGACAAAGATATTTTTAGTATGAAAATCAATCATGGACAACCATAACCCAATGCCACATTTTGACAAAGATTGTCTCAATATGAAAATTATCCATGGTC
The DNA here is from genome assembly GCA_031772625.1 of Pinus tabuliformis. Classification (NCBI taxonomy): domain Eukaryota; kingdom Viridiplantae; phylum Streptophyta; class Pinopsida; order Pinales; family Pinaceae; genus Pinus; species Pinus tabuliformis. Next base: position 757,752,991 of record CM062806.1, read on the forward strand.
AACCATGGTCCAATGTCACATTGTGACAAATATTGTCCCAATATGAAAATCAATTATGGTCAACCATGTTCCAGTGTTGCATTGTGCCAAATATTGTCTCAATATGAAAATAAATCATGGTCAACCATATTCCACATCCCACGCTGACCAAGTTGTCTCAATATGAAAATCGACCATGGTCAAACATTGCAATGTGATAAAAAATTTCTCAATATGAAAATCAATCATGGTCAAACATGGTCCAATATCACATGGTGACAAAAATTGTATCAAGACAAAAATAAAACATGTTCAATCATCTTTATTTAAGATTTTATAATATTTATCTTAGGTTTTATACACCTTGGGTTTATAATATGGATCCCTTATGTTTAAAATTATTCCCTCTGATTATAATCTCTTGGGGTTTTAGTATTAAACTCTTGGGTTTATTATTCCATTGGTCTTAAAATATCGTTCCTTGGGTTTATTAATGTAAGGGTTCATTTTATCAGGGTATAATATTATTCATAGGGTTTATAATATTAATCCTAGGGTTTAATAGAGATCCATTGGGTTTATAATCATGGTCAACCATGGTCCAATGTCACATTATGACAAATACTATCTCAATATGAAAATCAACCATGGTCAACCACTGCCAACCATCATCAAGCATGAGCAATCATGGTTAAATATGGTCCAATGTCACATTGTGATAAATATTGTTTCAATATTAAATTCAGCAATGGTCAACCATGGTCTAAGGTTGCATTGTGACAAATATTGTCTCAATATGAAAATGAACCATGGTAAACCATGCTCAACCATGTTTATTAGAGGGTTTATAATATTTTTCTTAGTGTTTATATAACTTGGTTTTATAATATTAATTCGTTGGTTTTAATATTATTATGTTGGGTTTATAATCCCTTTGATCCCTACGGTTTATAATATGAATCACTTGGGTTTATTAATATAAGGGTTTATATTCCTAGGGTATAATATTATTCATAGGGTTTGTGTAGGTTTTAACCCTATACAGAAATTACCTGCATACGAATTCTTAAACAAAGAAAATAAACAATGCGAGAGCATAACCCATAAAACACATATGCACAGAGATTTTTTCCCTGGATCCCAAAACCGGGACTACCAGCTTGATTTTTCATTATGTTCCTTTCAATGTTACAATACATATTTATACATGTCGAAGCATCCAATACCATGGACCGAAAAACCATCGCATCCAATACCATGTGTCAAAATCATGCACAAAACCATAGGTAGGTTCGCCCAACCTAATATAGGGTCCAAAAAAAAAAAATTCCCAGGCCGCTGCCCCGGACCCTGTAGAGGGGGGCTACCCGCCCCCCTCAAACCCCCCGAACAGGGGGGGCTGCCACCCCCCCTGTGACCCCCCCGCTGCGCAATCGGCGCAACGAAGGGGGGCTCCCGCCCCCCTCTAACCCCCCGTTTAACTACGTGGGTTAGTCGTGGAAAGAATATAACACAACCCAACAATCTCCCACTTGTTGTTTTCTTTCCACAGGGGGCCACAGGAGAGCTTAGTCATTTTTCCAGCCCTGAAACACCCATTGTTTCTCTACACCAAGAGAACTTCTCAGAGCTCACAGATTTTGTCAATGCATCTACAGTATTCTTCAAAGTGTCCACCTTTACCAGCAACACCTTTTTTTCTTCTATCATATCCCTCACAAAGTGATACTAAACATCAATGTGCTTTGTCTTTGAATGATAAGCAGGGTTCTTTGCCAGGAAAATTTCACTTTGGCTGTCACAGTCTATTCTTATAGCTCCCTGTACTAACCCCATACTTGAACACAATCTCTGCAACCAAACTGCTTCCTTGCTTACATGAGTGGCTGCCATGTATTCTGCCTCTGTAGTTGATATTGCCACTACAGATTGTTTCTTACTCATCCAACTGATTGCACCTCCAAATAGGTTAAACACATACCCACTTGTAGATCTTCTCTGATCCAGATCTCCAGCCCAGTCTGCATCAACAAAACCATGAATATCCAACACTCTGTCCAATCCTGGTCTTCCTTGGTAGCACAAACCATAATCACTAGTGCCACGCAAATACCTGAAAACCCGCTTCACTGTTGTCCAGTGCTCCTTCCCAGGTTTTGACATAAACCTGCTCAATACTCCCATTGCATGTGCAATGTCTTGTCTAGTACAGACCATTGCATACATCAAGCTACCGACTGCACTTGCATATGGAACATGGGACATGTCCTCTTCCTCTTCTTGTGTCTTCGGACACTGTTCAGCAGATAATCTCACACCTACAGGAATAGGAACCTTCACCGGTTTACTATCCTGCATATTAAACCTCTGCAGTATTGTCTCGACATCCTTCCTCTGGTTTAACCAGAGCTTCCTCTTTGCCCAATCTCTTTTAATTTCCATGCCCAAAATATAGTTTGTAGCACCAAGATCTTTCATGTCAAATTTGGAGGACAATTGGGTCTTCAAATCCTGGATAATTTCTTTGTCATTTGCAACCAGCAACATATCATCCACATACAAGACCAGATAAATAACACGGTCACCAATTAATTTAAAATACACACAATGATCTGCTTTGCTTCTCGTGAAGCCAAGTCCCCGTATAAATGTATCAAATTTCTGATACCACATCCTTGGTGACTGTTTTAACCCATACAGAGACTTCTTTAACTTGCATACCAGTTCTTTCTTACCCTTCACCGCAAAGCCTTTAGGTTGCCTCATGTAGATTTCCTCTTCCAAATGCCCATGAAGAAATGTTGTCTTCACATCCATCTGTTCTACCTCAAAATCAAAAGCAGTAGCAATAGATAAAAGTAATCTAATAGAAGTTACCTTGGCAACAGGAGAAAAAATATCACCAAAATCAATTCCCGGCACCTGGGAATAACCTTTTACTACCAACCGAGCTTTGTATTTCTCCACCTTTCCTTCTGCATTAGTCTTCTTCTTGAACACCCATTTGCTGCCAATGGGTTTCCTTCCAGCCGGCAACTCTACCAGATCCCAAGCCTCATTTTTGTGCAAAGATGACATTTCATCAACCATGGCCTCTTTCCAGAGTTTTCCATCCTCTGAATCCACTGCTTCCTTCACAGTTTTGGGATCATCATTAGTAACAGACAAAGCAAAATTTGAACCGAAAGCAGATGGACTATACCTTTCTGGCTGCCTTCTTTCTCGACCTGATCTTCTCACAGCCGGAGTTTGTGGCTCTTCATCTTCTGATTCCTCCTCTGCTGCAGAGTCTGATTCTTCCTCCTTTGGCTCAAACTCTATCTTCTCAGGTTCCTTTGGTTGGACTTCAGATTGAATAACATCTTTTACCTCTCTGAACACCACATCTCGGCTGTACACAACCTTCCGTGTGACTGGGTTCCAAAGCTTATAACCCTTTAAACCATCCTTATACCCAATAAAGATGCACTTTTCAGATTTATTATCCAACTTGGTTCGTTTCTCCTTTGGAACTTGTACATATGCATCACATCCAAATACCCTCATATGTGAAAGAGAGGGTTTCTTACCAGTCCATACTTCTTGTGGAGTCTTATCCTCCAACGCTGATGAGGGTGATCTGTTGAGCAGGTAACGTGCAGTATCCACCGACTCTGCCCAGAATTCCTGTCCTAACCCGGCACCACTGAGCATGCTTTTTGCCCTTTCCATCAACGTCTTGTTCATTCTTTCTGCGACTCCATTTTGCTAAGGTGTATATGGAGTAGTCTTCTGCCGTGCTATACCACACTTCTTACAAAATTCTTCAAATTCCTTGTTGCAAAATTCTCCACCATTATCTGTCCTCAGCACCTTTATCTTCTTCTCTGTCTGATTTTCCACCAGAGCCTTAAATTCTTTAAACCTGTCAAAGACTTCAGATTTCTTCTTAAGGAAATATATCCATGTATTCCTTGAGAAGTCATCTATGAATGATACATAGTACACAGACTTACCCAGTGATGGAACCTTCACAGGTCCAAACACATCACTGTGCACAAGCTCTAATATCTGTTTCGTCCTCTTACCACCAGAGGGGAAACTCACTCGATTCTGCTTCCCATACACACAATTTTCACAGAAATCAAAATCGAGAGAGCTATCATTCATACCTTCTACCATACCTTTACTATGAAGTATTCGAAGGCCCTTCTCTCCAATATGTCCAAGCCTTTGATGCCACAACATGGTCTTCTCTCCAGAGACCACTAGATTTTCTACTCCATTTTCAGGAACCATAGAACTATTGCACCCATCAACAACAGTGCTACCTTGCAGTTTGTACAGAGTTCCAGTCCGAACTCCCCGCATCAATATCAGTTCTCCTCGAACCATCTTGCAGGTATCTTTCTTGAACACCGTCTTTACACCTGCATCATCCAACTTGCTTACAGAAATCAGATTTCTGGCCAATTCAGGAATATGTAAAACACCCGGAAGTGTTCTATCCCTTCCACCTTGCAACTTCAGCTTTACTTTTCCCCGACCAATGATTCTAGCCTTCCTATCATCTCCTAAGAAGACATCACCACCATCGTATTTCTCATACTCGCAGAACCACTCTCTATGGGGAGTGAAGTGAAAGGATGCACCTGAGTCAATCAACCATGCCTCATGATCTACATGTGTACTTGAAGAAGCCAAGTACACATCCCCACCTTCATCTGAGGTGGTTTTCGCCTCGGCAGAAGGAGCATCATCAGATCCCTTTCCTTTATCAGGAGATTTAGATTTACAATCCCTTCTGAAGTGTCCTTCCTTTCTGCATTTCCATCACACCACCTTTGTAGGTTTTCCTGGAGATTTAGATCTCCCTCTAGATTTAGATCTCCCACTCGATGACTTATTTTTGTTTCTGTTCTGGGACCGTCCTCGTACAGACAAGGCATCACCATTCTGGTTGTCCATATTCTTCCGTCTCATCTCCTCCGTCAGCAAGGCTGAGACTATTTCATCAAACTGCAAAGCAGTTGCATTGCTACCTATTGCAATAACCAGACTATCCCACGAATCTGGTAGAGAACAAAATAGACTGATGCACTTATCTTCATCTGAAATTTTAATATCAACAGATAATAATTGACTTACCACAGTATTAAATGCATTCAGATGCTCTGTCACCGAGTCTCCATCTTTCATCCTGAGGTTATACAGCTTTTTCCGCAGGAACAGTTTATTCACCAGAGACTTAGATTGGTACAAAGTCCCTAACTTGACCCACAAAGCCTTTGTCGTAGCTTCCCCTGATACATTCAGCAATACTGAATCTGAGACACACAATTGTATTGTGCTCTTTGCCTTCCGATCCAATTTCTTCCATTCTTCATCGGTCACTCCCGATGGTTTAGTACCCGGATCTACCGCAATCCACTGATCTTTATCGACCAACATATCCTCCATCTTGAGTTTCCACAACTCAAAACTCTGACCATTGAGCTTCTCAATATCGATCTTTCCACTGCTCGCCATCTTCTTTCACCACCAGAATCGATCTCGCAGATCTCCCACTGAACAGGGTCTACCACAGGCCCGAGCGAAACCCCTCAGTAACATAGGCGTCCCCTTGAAGCCAAAATAGCTCTGATACCAAATGTAGGTTTTAACCCTATACAGAAATTACCTGCATACGAATTCTTAAACAAAGAAAATAAACAATGCGAGAGCATAACCCATAAAACACATATGCACAGAGATTTTTTTCCCTGGATCCCAAAACCGGGACTAGCAGCTTGATTTTTCATTATGTTCCTTTCAATGTTACAATACATATTTATACATGCCGAAGCATCCAATACCATGGACCGAAAAACCATCGCGTCCAATACCATGTGCCAAAATCATGCACAAAACCATAGGTAGGTTCGCCCAACCTAATATAGGGTCCAAAAAAAAAATTTCCCGGGGCGCTGCCCCGGACCCCGTAGAGGGGGGCTACCCGCCCCCCTCAAACCCCCCCGCTGCGCAATCGGCGCAACGAAGGGGGGCTTCCACCCCCCATTTAACTACGTGGGTTAGTCGTGGAAAGAATATAACACAACCCAACAGTTTGTAATATTATTCCTTAGGTTTAATATAAGTCCCTTGGGTTTATAATAGTGGACAACCATGGTTCAATGTCACGTTGTGACAAGGATTTCCTCTATATGAAAATAACTATGGTCATCCATTGTCAAACATCACATTGTAACAAAGATTGTCTCAATTTGAAAATAAATCATTGTCAACCAAGTTTAATTTAGTGTTCATAATATTCATCTTAGGGTTTATATACCTTGGGTTTATAATATTAATCCCTTGGTTTTAATATTATTCCCTTGGGTTTATAATCCCTTGGGGTTCTAGTATTAATCCCTTGGGTTTATTAATCCAAGGGTTCATATTCCTAGGCTATAATATTATTCATAAGGTTCATAATACTAATCCTAGGTTTTTATATAAATCTCTTGGTTTTATAATCATGGTCCAACCCAATTCCACATCATGACAAAGATTTTCTCAATACAAAAATCAACCATGGTCAACCATGATCCAATGTTGCATTGTGACAAATATTCTCTCAATATAAAAATCAACGATGGTAAATCATACTCAACCATGTTTATTTTAGCACTTATAGTATTAATCTCAGTGTTTGATATTTAATTTTATATAAATCCCTTGGATTATAATCATGGTCCAACCCAATGGCACACTCTAACAAAGAATGTCTCAATACTAAAATCGACGATGGTTAACCATGATCCAATGTCGCATTGTCACAAAGATTGTCACAATATGAAAAATAATCATGGTAAATCATGCTCAACCATGCATATTTTAACATTTATAGTATTAATCTTAATGTTTAATATTTAATTTTGAATTATTTAATGCTATTTTATTTGCTAATAAGAATAATTGTTTTAAACCAATTATACTAATCTTTAATTAACAATAATAATAATTTTGTAATTATTGTTAATAAAAAACTATTAATAAATAATAAAAATAATAATTATTATTATTATTATTAATGAATATTACTACTATTTTCCATTATTAATATTATTATATAGTTAATAGTATTAAATAATTTAAAAGTAAATATTATATATTAATTAATATAAATTATTAATAACAATAATAATAATAGTTTTTTAAAAATTATTTTAATAATAATAATAATAATAATAATACTAGTATCTTTAATAGTTTTTTAATATAGTTTTTATTATATATTTATTAATGATAGATACAAATTATGGTCCCCGCAGGGGTTTGGTCTCGTGGTCAGCGAATGGTCTGTTAAGTCGTTCGTGCCGTTGTGCAGGCCATGGGTTCAAGTCTTGTCTTATCCTGAGGGGTCATTCCTTGTAGGTTGGGTGGTTCCTCCTAACTGTTATAGTGGCAGCTGGTGGGATTTGACCCCATGTGTCACGCCCCTACACCTGCGGTAGTCTTTCAACCGCTTATAGTGAGGTGTGGCACTACCAATCGTTTTCTTTTCACCAATACTTACGATTGTAGACTATGCCTAACATTCCATACTTAGTTTTATTTCTTGTTTCCAATTATTATTTTTATCCTTTACACAAGTGAAAGCCCATAACATTCACATAAACAATATGATACAAGAGAAATGCACAACAATATAAAGGGAAGGGCAACTACCTGCAATATGAGTCTTCCCGAATCACTATATATAATCTTCGTTTCTAAGTACAAGTTAAATCTTGGGAAACCCTAAATTTACACTTAGCCAATTTTCACAACTTCAGCAAACTCGGTTTCCCAGCTCATTCGCACCTCCACATAGTCACCGCACGACTCACCAACCCTTCACTCACCTCGTCGCACGATTGTGTTGTTTTCCCAACATGGGTGCGCCTCGTCATAAACAAGTCGCCACACACGGGTGTCCCCGCACAAGTCACACCTTCATTCACAACCTCAACACTTCATCATTTCCACTGTTTTGTCATGCATGGCATGCCCTCAATTGGTTTCCCATCTGCACGATTTTTCATTTTGGCGTGCACGGCATGCCCTCGCCCGATCACTCATCCGCACGTCCACCCGTTCACTCGTTCACCCAACTCGTCCACCCAAACTTATTTGCCCGAGTCGCCACACAAATTCACCTGAGTCGCCACACAACTTCACCCGGTTTGCTCGAATAACCTCACCTACGTCGCCACACGACTTCACCCGAGTCACCCGAACGACCTCACTCGGTTTGCCTGAACGACCTCGCCCAAGTTTTGTGCCTGACGACCTCACCCGAGTTCTACCTTAACGACCTCGCCCAAGTTCTGCCTAAATGACCTCGCCTGAGTTTTTCCCGACAAACTCACCCGAGTTTTCTGAATGACTTCCTGGATGACTCTTTTGAACGACTTTCTTGAACGACTTTCTTAAATGAGTGTTACACCTAAGCTCTGCCCATCGTGCGAGCTCATCCATACACTACAAAACTCCTTGTTCGAACTCGTGTTGATTGAATGATGGTCGTTTGCCTCCAAACGTCCTCTAATATATACAGGCGGGTGGCAGGTTGTGTCACCCGACCGACCCACACCAATCGCCCAGCTAACTCATTCATAATTTGAACTCTCACCCATGACGTAGGTCGGCCTACCCAACTCGTGGGACCACCCCCTCATCACTCGCCCAATGCCTTATAAACTCATCCAAGGTTCGTTTCGTTTCATATTTCGCACGTCCTTCACAGGATGGAGTCGCCCTACCCGTCACATGAATCACAGGTCCTAACATCCTCCTCCACTTGAAATCTTTGTCGTCCTCGACAACATACCTATCAAGCCCCTACACCTACGGTAGTCTTTCCACCGCTTATAGTGAGGTGCAACACTACCAATCATTTTCTTTTCACCAATACTTACGATTGTAGACTACGCCTAACATTCCACTTATCCTACGTAGTTTGTGTTTCGCAACGAAGTATTATTAATGCGATACTTTATACAAGTGAAAGCCCATAACATTCACATAAACAACATTATACAAGAGAAATGCACAACAATATAAAGGGAGAGGCAACTCCCTACAATATGAGTTTGCCCGAATCAATATATATAATCTTCTTTTACAAGTACAAAATAAATCTTAGGAAATCCCAAATTTATACTTAGCCAATTTTCCAACTTTAGCAAACTTGGTTGCCCAGCTTGTTGGCACCTCTGCGTGGTCACCGCACGACTCACCAACCCTTTGTTCACCTCGTCGAACGATCGTGTTGTTTTCCCAACTTGGGCACGCTTCATCGTAACCAAGTCGCCATGCACAGACACCTCTGCACAAGTCACACCTCCGTTCACAGTCTCAACACTTCACTATTTCCATCCTTTCGTCGTGCACAACTCGCCCTCACCTGGTCGCCCATCCACAAGATTCTTCGTTTCGGCGTGCACGACGCACCCTCGCTTGGCCGCCCATCAACACGTCCACCCGTTCACCCATCCACCCAACTCGTCCACCTGAAAACTCATTCACCCCAGTCACCACATAACTTCACCCAGGTCGCCACATGACTTCACCCGGTTCGCCCGAATGACCTCACCCGGGTCGCCACACAACTTCACCCGCGTTGCCCAAACGACCTAACCCGACTCGCCCGAACAACTTCACCTGAGTTCTGCCTGAACGACCTCACCCGTGTTTTGCCTGAATGACCTCGCCCGAGTTTTGCTCGATGGCCTCATCCGATTTTCCTGAACGACTTTCCGAAACGACTTCCTAAACAACTTTTCTGAACGCCTTTCTTGAACGAGTTTTACACCTCAGTTCCACCCATTGTGCGGGCTCATCCACGTACTACATAACTCCTTCTTTGAACTTGTGTTGATCGAATGATGGTCTTTTGCCTCTAAACACCCTCCAATATATACGAGCGGGTGGCGGGTTGTGTCACCCGGCCGACCCACACTAAATGCCCAGCTGACTTGTTCATAATGCGAACTCTCACCCATGAGGTAGGTCGGCCTGCCCAATGCCTTATAAACTTGTCCATGGTTCGTTTCATTTCATATTTTACATGTCCTTCGCATGGTGGAGTCGCCCTGCCCGTCGCATAGACCGCAGGTCCTAACATCCTCCCCCATTGGAAGTCATTGTCGTCCTCGACAATATCTCATCTTGAAAAGGATCTGTCACCAAGATCACCATACCAAGTTATACACCTCATCGGTATGTCATACATCAGAAATCATCTCAATCAATGACCATTGACCATCTCGTTGCAATCTCCACATGCTGCTCCCCATTGTGGAATGCTAGCCCTTCCATCTCAAGCTACATGCTTCCTGTAAGGTCTCGTGCTGACCTCATCATGTGTCGTAATCATGTGAACTACTGCCATGATACTCCAACAAATGCTAACACATCTCTGTACACACTGCAACCCCATGTTTGAACTAGTTGGGAGCTAATCCAACCGTCATGGCCAAACCATGAGAATGTACATCGTCATGCCATCACCAATCATTTCTTAGAACATCCTGTCACATCCTCAACTCGATCAAGAATTCATCTCCATATAAGTGTAAGCCATGCTTAGGTCCATGAAGTAGTCCTCATCTCGTCTGGTACTAATGTGATGTATGAAATTAGCCACATCTACCCCCACATAATCATCCATATGTGTATCTCCTCAATACGAAGAGACCTCCTCATCAACCTGACTCTCGATGTGCCACATCCATGTCCATGAAGCAACCTCCATCATATCTACGATGCGCCATCCCTCAAGTCTGCCATAGGAACAAGCATATACTTGTCTCATCAATCCATATGCTGCCCATGATCATAGATCAATCAGCTCCCATGTGTCAAAGGTGGTTAAGTATCGGCTCAACCCATGCCCAAGAGTTGCCACCAAGGCATCATCATCGTCGTAACTCCATCACTCCAAAGTGTCTCATATTGATCCTCCACATCAAGTCACTCTTTCAATCCATTCCCATACATGTACTTGAAAGTATGCACCTCATTCTGCATCAAAGTCTCTAACCTCAACTCCTCAATGCATCAGATCCTCCAAGTCCACCATATATGAAGTCCCTAAAAGTCACAACCTCATGTCATCGTGAGCTCCATGAGTCATCTCCAACCAACATCTCAACAAGTATACAAGTCTCGACCCAAAGGTCTCTGCAAGATGCCTCACCTCTCCATGTAGTAGGAATGCCCCATAGTCTTCTCACAACTCCATCCAAGTCCATGGCCTTGTCATGCAAGAGTGCACAACCTCTCCATTGGCTAATAAGTAAGACATTTCCATGTCACAACAGCAAATCCACCTGCACAACATACCTGCCTTGGCACTCCTCATTGGATGCCCATAAGTGACACCTCTATAAGTGCTCCTGCATAATGTCCCTACATAAGACTGCCATGCTCCATGTTTCCAACCTGATGTCCATGACTAAGTTGCCCATGTAGTCCAACGAAGTAGACCCATCACAATAATCAGTCATCTTCATCCAAGTTTGCAATCCTCAATCTAGTTAACTCGGTCACCCAACCATATCATCATCACATGAATCTCTCCATCATAGCTTCCCCACTAAAGGTTCCACCAAAACTATCTCTTGGTCTCGGTCATAAAAACTCCACCCAAGTAACTCAAGTGTGTGCCCCCCTCAAATCTGCCCATGAGTCATGCCGGGCACTTAGCCAATTCTTCATGTGGCTAAAGCATGACCCATTCCTCTGTAATGATCATCATGTTCCTCCCTTGTCACGGGGCTTTGTACCTTCTACCATAAGGTCACAAACAACCCCAACAAGTCCTGCAACAGTCAACAATTCTTGCTTCTCCATACAAGGTCTCATCATAGTCATCCATGGTAAGATCCTCCCTAGCATCGGCAAACTGATTTTTCCCTTCCCTGCATATGGTCCATCTACCAAATGCTCAAGTGAAACACAAGTATCAACAATACTTACTTCATCATCATGAGGTTCCTCCATAGGAGTATCCCCATCGATCCATGTCTGAAAACTGTACAATCCTAGTCCAACTTGATCAATCTCAAATTCATCCTCCATCGTTGTCACATCTGCAACATCCTTGGTCATCATAGATTCCTCTTCCTTGTCAGCACAATCTGCAACTTCATCTTGCTCCATTTTCCAACCAAGTTGAAGAAGTTCATCTTCAACATTCCTTTCCAAGATTTCAAGCTTATCTCGAATCTGGGGATTCTCTTCTTTCATACGCTTCAACCTGTATAAGGTAAGCAAGAGCTTCCCTTTGCATTCTTCCAAACCTGTAATGCCTTGTTGTTTAGCTTAGCCGAAGCACAAAGCTTCTCCTCTGCTAAACCTGTTTCACCATTCACCTAAATCACCTTGATATTCCACCTGTCACCTGCAAAACTTGAGCTCCTTACCAAGCCTTTGGTCTTGTAGAATTAGCTCCTTGATTCAGTTCACCAGCTCTGATACCACTTGTCAGGAAGTGCAGGTGTATATCAAATTCAACACTTCAACAACAACACTAGCTCCCTGGCACTAGCTCTGATACCACCTGTCATGCCCCTACACCTGCGGTAGTCTTTCAACTGCTTATAGTGAGGTGCATCACTACCAATTGTTTTCTTTTCACCAATACTTACGATTGTAGACTATGCCTAACATTCCACTTATCCTACTTAGTTTTTGTTTCCCAACCAAGTATTATTAACATGTTCCTTTATACAAGTGAAAGCCCATAACATTCACATAAACAAAATTATACAAGAAAAATGAACAACAATATAAAGAGAGGGGAAACTCCCTGCAATATGAGTCTGCCCGAATCAATATATATAATCTTCTTTTACAAGTACAAGTTAAATCTTGGGAAGCCCAAAATTTATACTTAGCCAATTTTCCAACTTCGGCAAACTTGGTTGCCCAGCTTGTCAGCACCTCTGCATAGTCACCGCACAACTCACCAACCCTTCGTTCACCTCATCGCACGATCGTGTTGTTTCCCCAACTTGGGTGCGCCTTGTCATAACCAAGTCACCACACATGGGTGCCTCCGCACGAGTCACACCTCCGTTCACAATCTCAACACTTCACTATTTCCACCATTTTTTCATGCATGGCACGCCCTCACCCGGTCGCCCGTCCGCATGATTCTTCGTTTCGGCATGCACGGCGAGCCCTCGCGCAGCCACCCATCCGCACGTCCACCCATTCACCCGTTCACCAGAGAACTTCAACCTAAACTCATTCACCCGTGTCACCAGAGAACTTCACCCGGGTCGCCATACGACTTGACCCGGTTTGCCCGAACGACCTCGCCCAGGTCGCCACACGACTTCACCCGGGTCGCCCGAACGATCTCACCCGGCTCGCTCGAATGACTTCACTCGAGTTTTTCCTGAACGACCTCACCCGAGTTTTTCCTGAACGACCTCGCCCGAGTTCTACCCGACGACCTCGCTTATGTTTTCTGAACGACTTTCCTGAACGACTTTTCTGAATGACTTTCTTGAACGACTTTCTTGAAAGAGTTTTACACCCGAGTTCTGCCCATCGTGTAGGCTCATCCACGTACTGCAGAACATCTTGTTGGAACTCCTATTGATCAAATGATGGTTGTTTTCCTCCAAATTCCCTCCAATATATACGGGTGAGTGACGGGTTGTGTCACCCGGCCGACCCACACCAAGTGCCTAGCCGACTCATTCATAATGCGAACTCTTGCCAATGAGGTAGGTCGTTCCACCCAACACCTTATAAACTCATCCAAGGTTCGTTTCATTTCATATTTTTCACGTCCTTCGCATGGTGGAGTTGCCCTGCCCGTCACACAAACCGCAGGTCCTAACAATACCATCCTGGTAGCCATCCACCAAGATCAATAACAACTACTTCATCCATGATGTCAACTCCTCCACATACTACAAACATCCTTGGAACTTATGTAGAACTACCATCTCCATCATGTCTCGTCCCGACAACCATCTGTCACCAAGATCACCATACCAAGGTATACACCTCATCGGTATGTCATACATCGAAAATCATATCAATCCGTGACCATCGACCATCCCATTGCAATCTCCACATGCTTATCCCCATCATGGAAGGTTGGCCCTTCCAACATCTCGTGTCGACGTCATCATGTGTCGTCCTCATGTGAACTACTGCCATGATACTCCAACAAATGCTAACAAATCTATGTACATGCTGCAGCCTCATGTTTGAACTAGTTGGATGGCTAATCCACCCATCATGCCCAAACAATGAGAATGTACATCCTCATGCCATCACCAGTCGTTCTCAGAACATCTCGTCACATCCTCAACTCGATCAAGAATCCATCTCCATATAAGTGTAAGCCATGCTCAGGTCCCTGAAGTAGTCCTCATCTCATTTGCAACATGTTTTCCATGATTTCTGGTGCTAATGTGCTGCATGAAATCAGCCACAGCTACCCCTACATCATTATCCATATGTGTATCTCCTCAATATGAAGAGACCTTCTCATCAACTCGACTCTCGATGTGCCACATCCAGGTCCATGAAGCAACCTCCATCATATTTGCAATGTGCCATCCCTCAAGTCTGCCATAGAAACAAGTATACACTTGTCTCATCTATCTCATATATCAATCAGCCCCCATGTCTCAAAATGGTTAAGTCTTGTCTCAACCCATGCCCCAAATGTTTCCACCAAGGCATCATCCTTGTTGTAACTCCATCACTCCAATGTTTCTCATATCGATCCTCCACATCAATTCACTCTTTCAAGCCATTCCCATACATGTACTTGAAAGTATGCACCCCATCCCACATCAAAGTCTCTGACCTCAGCTCCTCAATGCATCAGATCCTCCAAGTCCACCATATATGAAGTTCCTAAAAGTCACAACCTCATGTCATCATGAGTTCCATGAGTCATCTCCAACCAACATCTAGCAAGCATACATGTCTCAGCCCAAAGGTCTCTACAAGATGCCTCAGCTCTCCATGTAGTAGGAATACTCCATAGTCTACTCACAACTCCATCCAAGTCCATGGCCTTGTTGTACATAAGTTCACAACCTCTCCATTGGCTCATAAGTAATAAGTCTCCACGTCACATCATCAAATCCACCTGCACAACATCCCTGCCTTGGCACTCCTCATTGGATGCCCATAAATGACACCTCTATAAATGTTCCTGCATAATGTCCCTACATAAGACTGCCATGCTCCATGTCTCCAACCTGATGTCCATGACTAAGTTGCCCATGTTGTCCAACCATGTAGACCCATCACAACAATTGGCCATCCTCATCCAAGTCTACAATATTCGGTCTAGTGAACGCGATCACCCAACCATATCATCATCATCACGAGTCCCTTCCATCATAGCTCCCCCACTAAATGTTCCACCAAGACTTCCTCTCTTGGTCTCAGCCATGAGGAGTCCACCCAAATATCATCATACCTCAAGAGTGTGCCCTCCAATCTGCCCATGAGTCACGCCGGGCACTTAGCCAATTCTCCATGTGGCTAAAGCATGACCCAATCCTCCACAATGATCATCATGTTCCTCCCTTGTCACGGGCCTTTGTACCTTCTACCATAAGGTCACAAACAACCCCAACAAGTCTTGAAAAAATCAACAATCCTTGCTTCTCCATACAAGTTCTCATCGTAGACATCCATGGTAAGAACTTCCCTAGCATCGGCAAACTATATTTTCCCTTCCTTGCATATGGTCCATCTACCAAATGCTCAAGTGAAACACAAGTATCAATAGTACTTACATCATCACCATCATGAGGCTCCTCCATGTGAGTATCCTCATCCATCCATGTCTACAAACTGCACGATCCTGGTCCAACTTGATCAATCTCAAGTTCATCCTCCATCGTTGTCATATCTGCAACATCCTTAAACATCACGGCTTCTTCTTCCTTGTTAGCACAATCTGCAACCTCATCTTGCTCTATTGTCCAACCGAGTCGAAGAAGTTCATCTTCAACATTCTTTTCCAAGACTTCAAGTTCCTTTCGAATCTGGGGATTCTATTCTTTCATCCGCTTCAACCTGTAT
Source organism: Pinus tabuliformis (assembly GCA_031772625.1). Taxonomy (NCBI): domain Eukaryota; kingdom Viridiplantae; phylum Streptophyta; class Pinopsida; order Pinales; family Pinaceae; genus Pinus; species Pinus tabuliformis. The sequence goes on from CM062806.1 coordinate 757,769,050, forward strand.
AAGGTAAGCAAGAGCTTCCTTTCGAATTCTTACAAACCTACCATGTCTTATCATTTAGCCTGGTCCAAGCACTAAGCTTCACCTCTGCTAAACGTGTTTCACCATTCACCTGAATCACCTTGATATTCCACCTGTTACCTGCAAAACTTGATCTAGCTATCATACCACCTGTCACGAAGTGTAGGTGTGTATCATCTTCAATGCTTCAACACAAGCACCAGCTCCCCAACACTAGCTCTGGTACCACCTGTCATGCCCCTACACCTACAATAGTCTTTCAACCGCTTATAACGAGGTGCAGTACTACTAAACGTTTTCTTTTCACCAATACTTACGATTGTAGACTATGTGTAACATTCCATACTTAGTTTTATTTCTTGTTACCAAGTATTATTTTTATCCTTTATACAAATGAAAGCCCATAACATTCACATAAACAACATTATACAAGAGAAATGCACAACAGTATAAAGGGAGGGGCAACTCCCTGCAATATGAGTCTGCCCGAATCACTATATATAATCTTCTTTTATAAGTACAAGTTAAATCTTGGGAAACCCCAAATTTACACTTAGCCAATTTTCACAACTTCGGCAAACTCGGTTGCCAAACTCATCGGTGCCTCCACACGGTCGCCACATGACTCACCAACCCTTCATTCACCTCGTTAGATGATCGTGTTGTTTGCCCAACTTGGGCGCACCTCATCATAACCAAGTCACCACACAAGGGTGAATCCGCACGAGTCACACCTCCATTCACAACCTCAACACTTCATCGTTTCCACTGTCTCATCATGCACGTCATGCCCTCACCCGATCACCCATCCGCACTATTCTTCGTTTTGACGTGCACGGCGCACCTCGCCCGACTGTCCGTCCACACATCCACCCATTCACCCAACTCATCCACCCAAACTTTTTTACCCGAGTCGCCACACAACTTCGCCCGGGTCGCCACACGACTTCACCCGGTTCGCCCGAACGACCTCACCCGGTTTGCCACATGACTTCACCCTGATCGCCAAATGACCACACCCAGCTTGCTCGAACGACTTGACCCGAGTTGCCCGAAGAACTCACCCAGCTTGCCCGAATGACCTCACCCAGTTCGCCCGAATGACCTCGCCCGAGTTTCCTGCCCGACGACCTCACCTAAGTTCTGTGTGAATGACCTCACCCGAATTCTGCCCGACGACCTCACGCAAGTTTTCTGAATGACTTTTCTGAACGACTTCCTGAATGACTTTTCTGAACAACTTTCTTAAATGACTTTCCTGAATGAGTTTTACACCTGAGTTCTGCCCATCGTGCGGGCTCATCCACGCACTGTAGAACTCCTTGTTCGAACTCGCGTTGATCGAATGATGGTCATTTTCCTCCAAACACCCTCCAATATATACTGGCAGGTGGCAGGTTGTGTCACCCGGCCGACCCACACCAATCACCCAACCGACTCATTCATAATCCGAACTCTCGCCCATGAGGTAGGTCGGTTTTCCCAACTCATGGGACCATCCCCTCATCGCTTGCCCAACGCCTTATAAACTCGTCCAAGGTTTGTTTGGTTTCATATTTTTCATGTCCTTCGCACGGTGGAGTCGCCCTGCCTGTCATATGGATTGTAGGTCCTAACACTGTGTAACGTGTGTACGATACCACCGCCATCATTGATTCAGCTAGATATCAAAAAAAAAAAGAAGATACAAATGAAGACTCAATGTATATCGTGATAAATACATTACGTGTTTTTTTTCTTATTTATCATAATGAAAATTTTTGAGTCTAAATTTTATAATTATCATTTATTTATTTGAAAGATTAATCATATTTAGTAGTTAAAAACATTAGCACAAAATTATTTATATGATAAATAAATTAAAAAAAAAAAACATGAATACAACTTAAAATTAAATCACATAAAGTTGAAAAACTTTTAATTTAATTATTTTTAAATTTTATTATTATAATACCTTTACTTTTATTTATCCTTAAAAAAATGCCTAATTTGAATTGTGTTGTCTAAAAAAAAACTTTATACAAAGCCATATATGACTTTAAAATAAAAATTCATAGATCAACTTAAATATATAAAAAAAATTTACGTTTTGTATTTATACTCTGGTCGGAAGATTCTTCTCTAAAAAATAGCTGTCATTCATATTTTATCAAATTTTGTCTCGAGGATGGACCCCTTTGGGTTTCAAAACGTCGACATAAGAAGCATAATACTGTGGAGAATCCGGATAATGCTACTTCAAAAATAGTATGGATGAGGATGGATAATACTCTAGATTTATCTATGTCAAGAACTATCATTGTTAAGTAATTAATTATTATAAATAAATAAGTAAATTATTATTAATTTGTTGATAATAAACTTATTATTAATTAATTAACTTATTTTTGTTAATTTATTAATAATTATATTAATTAATACTTTCCTAATTGATAATAATTGGTTAAGTTGAAATAATTGTAAATACATCATTTATTACTAAAATAATAATATAAATATTTTAAAACTAAAATAATTAATAACAATAGTTTAGTATTTTAAATATACTAAATAATACTTTGATATATTAACATAATCACTAATTCAGTTTATCGATACAATACTCGTTTAATTTACGATTAGCATATGAATATTTCGTGTTGAGTATGTCATCAATATTTAATTATGACATTAATATAATATTAACAAATGTAATTTTTTTTTTAAAGTTTAATATAATATGAATGGTACATTAATAACATATGAGTGTTGAGTTCAGTCGAAGGGGTCTGATGGCAGCTTCCCTAGCGTGTTCGGATATTGACACAGGGTAGGGCCCCTGCTGTACAACCGGTACACGCCCCCACTAGCCTAGGCCCATTCCCTGCAGTCACTCGACTCCACACCGTTTATTCTCCTTCCATTTCGATGCATGCCTACCTTACCCCCGATACTGTGACTGAACCCTAACATTCATTAGAGTTGCGTTGCTATTTGGTCACCTCGTGTGATAATTTCTCGAGAAAATGATGGCAGCTAGCGTAACCCCCGTGGCAATAATGGAGACTGACCTAATAGACTACTCTAAGGACCCCCACGAACGCATATCCATTTTTGGTAGGTAGTCTAGCTTCAAGGTTTATTACCCATTCAGTAGAGAATTAATTGAGGTTATTGCTCCACTTTCACCGCTCATGTGTTCGAATAGTGCAGTCATTGATCTGTCAGAAGTGATGTCCTCTTGGCCGCCCTCTAACATTCCTGCCTCAACGACGATCCCACATCATTTTGCATCCAGGATCTCTGGCCCTGATATGGCGGTTGGTTATTCTGGGCTCTCCTCACTCCAACCCTCTTCTACCTCGCATCATCCCTCACAGTCTTTGCAAGGAGTGGCTCTGCCTCTTCATACTCCCACTATCCCGACCTCAGCTCTTGCTCCCCCTTCAGTTGCTACTTGAGCGTCACCCCCCGTCACGGATGCCTTCCCTACTAGTTTCCCTTATGATCCTAACCCAACCCCACCAAACACTAACCGTAACCTTACAAACCCTAATTTGGATGAAGCTTAAGGGTGTGAAGAGGTCGTGGAGCCAAGATCTGGAAAGAAATTGAGGTGTGTTAAGTACAAGGGACAAGATTTTTTTATCGACTAGGATAAGGAATTCCAGTCACAAGATACCATAGACTTGGCAGCGAAAGTCCTAGTCGGTAGTGTTAGGGGCCATAATTACACTACAACAAGTCTAAAGCAATGGGTCGCAGAAATCTAGGGCCATCACTTGGCAGATTTGCCTCTTGTTCAGACTTTTGTCTGTGGTTGGTTTACTCTATGTTTTGCGTGAGCCAAACATACTAATTGGGTATTGTCCTCCTTCTATTACATTTAACAGGCTCTGATTATTCTAAGAAGGTGGAGTCTTCTTTTTAACACAAATAAAGAATGTCTTGGGGCTAGGCCAATTTGGGTTCGTCTCCCCGTGTAGCGGCTCCATTTTTGGATTGAGGACATCTTGAGGATAATTGGGAACTCCCTAGGCACCTTCCTCGATTATGATAGATCATACTTCTCTACTGGGGTTATGACCTATGCCCAAATTCTGGTACACATGGACATTAGAAGGGGGTTGCAAGAGCAAGTTACCCTGTGCTAGAGGAATTACAATAGTATTAGGTCCTCGACTACGAGGGAGTCCCCTTCCAGTGCAGACTATGCCACAGAGTCAGATACCTCTACAAAGATTTCCCTCTTCTAGCGAAATCGAAGGTTGGGTACAAGGGTAAGTCATCTCCCTCATTGAAAGCTCAGACATAGGGAGATCACTTGGATGAAGCAGAGAAAATTGACCTTGATGCAGCTAGATCTAGGCCAGTCTTGGAAACACAGAAGAAGCGTGAGGTTACACCTCTCCAGCCTCCTTCACCTCCATTGACCAAGTTTAAGGTGGCCACTGGAGTCATGATATATTTGAGTATGTCAATCCTGTCCCTTGATCTACATGAATTACTAGTTCTTCTGCACATAATGATATAGCTATGGGACCTTAGCAGAGCCTTGTCACCCTATAATCTAGCTTCAATCACCTTTAATGTCCCCTCATACCCCATCCACCTACTATATCCTATATGCCCCTTTCTTTCCTAGAGGATATGCCATCAGATTTGCATCTTGAAACTGATCCCATTCTCCATAGATACCACCTTTTATGATTTTCTAGGTTTTGGGCTCCACATGCCCTAGGCATTAGAGTAGTTCCTCCCCCCACCTCTCCGAAGCTCCCTCGAGGTAGGCCATCCTCCCTATCAAAATCTAAATAGTAGGCAGGGATGGAGGTTGCCTCGGGCAAACAACTTACACTTGACAGGGTCCTTAGAGCATAGAACCCCCTGGAGTTGTCTCCACCATGAAGGTCCTCTCCTTCAATTGCAGAGCGATTTCTAGTCCCAAGAAAAAACTAGCACTAATAAGGCTTCTCCAAAAGGAGCAGATTGACATTGTATTCCTACAAGAAACCCTGGGTGTTACTGATGCCATTTCCCCTCTCCTGGAATCCATGCTTCCAGGGTGGCATTTTCAAGCTATTGATGTAAGCAGCTACTCTGGTGGCATTTCCCTGGGGTGTAATCCTTGCTTAATAAAGCTGATAAGCACCTGGGGTGGCATTGGTTTCCTTGGGGTGGATACTTTCTCTACCGAGATGGGAATTGAAATCAGACTGTTGAATGTCTATGGGCCCTGCCACCACTGAGAGAACTTCTGGAAGCAACTTTTGTCATCCAATATCTTGCAACCAGAAAATATCATTCTGGTTGGAGACCTAAAATTCTCTCTTGGATTCTCTGAGTATTGGGGGCACCATACCCAAGTCGATCATCTATCATTCTTCTTTGATCATATCCTAGAAACACATAGTCTCGTTGACATCCCATCTGCAAAGTTGGTCCCAACTTGGATGAATAGAAGAGGTGGGGAGGATAGTCTCGCCAGGAGGCTCGATTGCTTCCTTATCAAGGAGCGATTCCTGGAGCAAGGATACACTTACCATCAGTGGGTTGGCTTGGGTGGATTATCAGACCACTTGCTAATATATCTTGATATCTGGGGAGAGATAAGTAAGCCACGAGCCCCTTTCAAATTCAACTCCTCCTGGTTGAAGGATAATTCCTAAATTCCTGGTCTCAGATTTTTTGAAGGCCCACCCACCTGTTGTTTGAAGGAACATCACTAATGGGTTCATCAATAACTTAAAGGAACTGAGGATGCTATCAAAGATCTGGGATAATAACAAGAGGATACAAGAGGAACAACAATTGAGAGACATTGAATTAGAAATTGCTGATATGGAGGAAGAAAGTGGGGGTCTCTTCCCATTAAATGATCATAGGGACAAGATTACAACCTTACAAACCAAATGGGGGAACATCCTTAAGGAAAGGAAGGAAACTTGGAGACTTAGAAGTAGAGCGATATGGCTGAAGGAAGGAGATGACAACTCTAAATTCTTCCATAAATTTGCAAATGGAAGAAAGGCAATCAACATTATCTAGAAGTTGACAAATGAGTAGGGAAGGGAGGCAGACACCTTCCCTCATTTTGCCACTTTCACCACTTCACTTTTCAAAAATTTCTACTGGTGAGCTCCAGTATTGCAGCAATAATGATGCAACTCCTAGGGCTCCCTTCTTTACTTTTATCAACCCGGTAGTCCGTAACAAACTTGGAAGCGATGGTGCTATATGCACAAGTACTAGCTCTTGCCGCGGTTGTCACTTGATCATCTGGCACAAGTCCGCTAGGAGCTTAAGCCAACTTCTATGATCTCTTAGAAGAAGCTTTTAAATATGATGGACAAAAGCTAACTCAAAGGATGCTAATGTACTTGCAAAAAGAAGCGGAAAGCTGAAAGGAAATGCGAACCCTAGCAAACCCTAGTTTTACCAACTAACCCTATTGGTGCAAGTAAAACGATGAAAGCTACAGAGATGGATGCCATTGACTTCTAGAAAGTTAAAATGCATGTGACTAAGCTACTTCTGAAGTAAAATCTCGAAGAAACCTCTTTTTGCATTTTTGAGTAATTTTGTAGAATTATTATGCATGTGTTTTAATTGTTTTTGACTGTGCAGAGGTTGATTGGAGAAAGGAAATGGATTAAGTGCTTGCAGGAGGTTGGGAAGGTCAGAAGAGGGCCTAAGGAGTCCCTATCACCCTTCCAGAGAGTTTCATAGTGATCGGATCTCAAGAAACTTCCTTCGTTAGTTTCTATAGGAATTCTGCAGGGGTTCTACAGGATGTACTATAGTTTCTACAAGATGTTTCTACAGGATGTTTCGAAAGGGAATTTTGAAGGGCTGATGGTGGAAAAAAGTTGAAGAAGTGGGTATGGAGGTGAGATAAGGGTGTGAGGAGGTCCTAGGACTTGGTGAATGAAGATGAAGAATGGTTAAGGCAATTGGGTTGGTTCAAAGATAAGAGAAGCAATGTTGTGCGAGAATGTAGGAGCTTGGGAAAAGTGAGAAAACGTGGCAAATGAGAGGCAAGAATTTGAGTTAGGGGATGAAGCAGGTTGAATTGATTGGGTAAGGGTAGGAGAGGGGGTTTCACAGGTGCTCTGCACGTTATTTTTCAAAACTAATCAAACAAAGACTAAGAAAACCAATGATCTAACTACTTTAACCTAATTTGACCTAGAAACCATAAGCATGATGAACATAAGTTTATTGGCAGCAAATCATGTAAAAGAACTATGGAAACCAAGCAATAATGTATCTAAGCATGTAATCACAATTGGTACTAACTTTTGCAAATAAGAATCTAACACTGGAAATTGCGTGAAGAAGCAAGAACAGTGTTTTTATGGCAGCAATGACACCTTGGTCTCATCTCATGGTCCCAAGGAGGGAGAGGTGAGATCAAGGGTTGCTTGATGGTCCCTTTTGAAGATATTTTCTGTTACCAACCTATTAAATCACTTGAAATATGGAAAGCTATTTTAATTGTCAAGAGCAACCTAAGTAACAAAGCAATATTTTAACCTAAATAGTAGATTTTATTCTAAGAATGAAATAAAGACACATAAAAGTACACAAAGGAGGTACTGGGCACTTGAGTTGGGCCCAACTCCAAGAGCTACAGCCTCGTAAGAGAGATTAGAGCTAGTGCAAAGCTGGATTCATCTTTATTAAGCAATAAATAATAGTTACATCCCAAAAACTATCCACAAGAAAATGCTTGAAAATGTACAGAAATGCGGAGCTAACCTACTGACTAATTCCAAACTAACATCTAACTAACTCCTCCTAAAATAGAACTACAAACTGGCTAATTCCAAATGAGGCCCTCGGCCTTCTTATTTATACACGTTGAGGACCCCAACAGTCCTTCTAAACTTTAGGGACTCGGCTGCCAAAACTTGTAGTTAACAACAATCCTACTTGACTTGCTTGGCTGCCCCTTGTGCTCCAAGCTTTTGATGGAGAATTTGAGGTAAGGGCTCATAAAGTAAGGGGACACCTTCCTACAAATCCCCCCCCTTGTTCTTCCATGAATTTGGCTGCCAAGTGCTCATTAAAACCTTTGATTTTGTCTCAAAAATGACCAAAATTACTGCATAAAGCACGCATTAGACTTGTTGGCATAATGACTAACCCAATTCACTCTATTAGCATAAATATAATAAAAAATATGCAATAAAACAATGAGAATGGTGGATTAAGTAGAATTAGGGGGCTAAATGAGCCCATATTGGGGCTCATCTTCACCCCCTACTAAAAGTGTTGCTCATCGTCTGAGCAACTAATCTATCTTTTCATCTTTGATGCCCCTGGTGACCTCCTTATCATCCCAAGCTTCTGATATAGTCTACTCATGTGTGCCATAAAATTCTGCCTTATTGTCCATGTCCTTCCACTGTTCCTCCTATTCTACTTGTTTGAAATCTTGTGCTTTTCCTGGCCTTAAAATACATGGAGGGTTGCCTTTTTCTATTTTATTTTTGTTTTGCAGGTGTGCTTAATGCAAGAAACAAAATTGCTGCCTCCCTTGCCAATATCTCAGGTGATTTCCCTCTTGCTGTTCTTTTTCCTTGCTTCCTATAGAAATCCTCGTGTCAACTGTTTCTGTGTGTGTTGCTGAGATCTCGAGGTGTCTCTCTTCCTTTTGTTTTAGCGTGCCTACTTTGGTTGTGGCAGCCTTCATTTGGGCTTTTTCGGCCTTCTCTCTCCTAATCTGCATCCTCTTTTCCCTTAGTGCTTTTGCTGCTGTTTCTTCCTTTGTTTTAGGCTCAGAAATTTGGCCCATTTCCCCTTTTTCTTTCTATTCTTTCTGTGCTTGAATGTCCTGTGCTCCTTCACCATTGGTTTTCTCACCTTCTTCAGGCTTGAATCTTCCCTAAAATTGCATCACTTCTTTTGCAGAAACATGCAACAAATAAATCTGTTTGTTTTCTTCTTCTTCTTCTTCTTCTTTTAAATAGGCATAAATTTTGAATGCAATTACTCTTCTTTTTCAGGTTTAATCCTTCCTTAAAATGATATCATTCCTTCCACATATTGATGATCAAGGTAGGTATGCATGGAACCTACCTCTTGAAGCCAGAAATTTTGCAAAATCACATGTTTTCTTCTAAAAATGATAGCTCATTGCCCCTCTTGTAGAACTTGTTACTGCTCCTGGAATTTTCATGTTTTTCACAACAACAACTTGCAATTTTTCCTTCAAACTTTTGCAACCTGAATTTTTCTTCTTAGTTTTTGAAAATCAATCAATTTTTTTAGCAGATCAGAGAACAAATAACATAGTTTTTTTCTTTCAAAAAGTGGACAGTCCTGCAAATTCATTATTTCACACAGGGTTAGTTCCTACGGTTGCATCTCTCTTTTCAAAAGAAGGTGAGAAAGAAGAAGACAGACTTCAAATGTAGAGGGGAAAAAAGAACTGTGTAGAACTCAGAAAATATGCAGGCAGACTTTTCACTTTTTTCAATGTGCGGGCAGACTTTTCCTCTAATTTTCCAATCTGATGCCATTCAATTCACCACCTTGCACAAACATACCATGCATAGAGGAGTTTTTTCGAGCCTACCTCGTATGGAGCTCCAAATTCAATGAAAATCCGAGGTTTTCCTGTTGCACGGTTGTTTTCTGCGTTTCTTGTAGAAGCCTTCCTGTAGAAGGCTCTCGTTTCCTGTAGAATGAAACTGCGCTTACTGTAGAATGCCGATAAGCAGGAGGCATTTTATAAAAAAATGGCCGAGAAATACTGGTTCGTTGTTATGGCGCTGGTATGGAGCTTGTTGCAGCTACAGGGACAACAATGTAAACTTTGAAGCGGGAACTGATATGGTTACCCATTTTGTAGAGATAGCAAAAAAGTGACCCGATTTTGAAAAGGGGTGATGCAGAACACATGTTTTTTTTAGAGCATAGTTTTTGGCACTTTAATTTTTTTTTGTGTACATTGCGTTTTAGAATGGTAGCGATTTTCATGCTGATTTTAAAAAGTGGTTATTCTGCATCAGACCCTTTTTTTTAAAGACCTATTTTTTGACTTTAAATTTTTTTATTGTATGAAATGTAAATAATTATTTTGTAAATTTAATAATTTTGGAAGTGGTATTCTTTCTCATATTTTCTTGTTATTTTTTTTTTTTTTGTAGTGAGGTTTTTATTGTTTTTCATATTTAAAGAAGAAGGTCGATATTTTGCATTTTCGATATTCTACATATTTATACATCGTTAATTAAATTTTCAATCCACATGAAATAATTGTCTTTAAAAAGCAAATATAAAAAAATATATAGAAAAGACAAAAATAAAAAATGTTAAAAGAAAATTATCTCATAAACCATAAAAGAATTTGGAATATATGTGTGTGTGTGTGTGTGTGTGTGAAAATAGAGAAATAATAATAAAAAAAAACATTAGCAAAAACGAGGAAAAAAAAATTAAAAACAAACTAGTTTTAAAAAAATAGAAAATTAACGAAAAAATTAAAAAACTAGTAAAATTAATATTAAAAAAAAAAAATAAACTCAAATTATAAATTAAAAAAAAAAAAAAACAACAAAAAATATGAAAATGGTGTGTATTTTCAAATTAAAAAAAATAAAAATAAATATTTACAGTTTACAAAAAATTCCTATTTTTCATTAAAAAAAAAAAAAAATTCAAATTATATATAAAAAAAAACCATAAAAATGTGTATTTTTTATTTAAAAAAATAATAATTATTATTTTTTATTAAACCTAAATTTTTTATTTAAAAAAAAAAAAAAAAAAAATTAAACCATCAATTTTTTTCATTAAATTATATATATATATATATATATATATATATATATATATATATACAATTTATTTATTTAAAAATACAAATAATTAAAGAAAAAAAAAAATTAAATGAATTTATTTTTTTAATTTAATATTTTTTAAATGATTAAAAATTATAATTTTTTTTTAAATAATTTTATTTATTTATTTAAAATACGAATAATTTTAAATAATTTTAATTTTTTTAAATAAATATAATTTTTTATTTTTAAAATTTTAAAATTATTAATTTTTTTTTTAATCTAATGTTTATGGGCCTTCGCCCACCGGCCAGCGGTGGTGGTGTGGCTTTGGGCGGAGGCGCCTGTCACGCACAAGGCGCCTCCGCAAATGGCCGCGCCACCACGGGCGGCCGGTGGGCGGGAGGGCGATTCTCGGAATCGCCCTCCCACGGCTGTGAGCAGAGGCGCCTATGTGAAGGCGCCTCTGCCCACGGCCGCGCCACCACCGGCGGCTGGTGGGCGGAGGTGCCTGCACACAGGCGCCTTCGCCCACGACCGCAACACCACCAGCGGCCGGTGCCCACCAGCTACCAGTGGTGGCACAACCTTGGGTGGAGGCGCCTTGTGCGGCTGTGGGCGGAGGCCCATAAACATTAATTTTTAAATTTTTTTTTTAATAATTTTTAAGATTTAAAATTAAAAAATTAAATTTATTTAAAAATAATTAAAAATATTTAAATTATTTGTATTTTCAAATAAATAAATAAATAATTGTTTAAAAAAATTATAATTTTTAATCATTTTTAAATTTTAACTTAAAAAATTAAATTCATTTTAAAAAAATTAGATATTTTTAATTATTTGTATTTTTAAATAAATTAATTAAAAAATTGTTTATATATATATATATATATATATATATATATATATATATATATATATCAATTTTTAAATTTTAAATTAAAAAATTAAATCCATTTAAAAAAAATAAAAATAACTTTAATTATTTGTATTTTTAAATAAATAAATTAAAAAATTGTCTATATATATAGATATATAAAATAAAAAAATGATGGTTTAAAAAGAAAAATTAAATTAATTATTTTTTTTAAATAAAAAATTTAGGTTTAATAAAAAATAATAATTATTATTATTGTTATTTAAATAAAAACTACACATTTTTATGGTTTTTTATATATAATTTGAATTTATTTATTTATTTAATTTGAATTAATTTTTTCTTTTAAACAAAAAATAGGCATTTTTTTATAAACTATAAATATTTTTTTTATTTTTTAATTTAGTATTTTCATTTGAAAATACATATATATATTAATTTGAGTTTATTTTTTATTTTAATATTAATTTTACTAGTTTTTTAATTTTTTTCATTAATTTTCTATTTTTTTTTAAACTAGTTTGTTTTTAATTTTTATTTTTTTTTTCCAAGTTTTTTTTAATGTTTTTTTTTTTTAATTTCTCTGTTTTTACTTACTTAATTTTATATATATATATATTTTAATTTTGTTTTTTTTTGCAAATTCTTTTATTGTTTGTGAGATAATTTTTTTTTAATATTTTTTATTTTTTTATATTTGTTTTTTAAGTAATCAATATTTTGATCTTAATTTTAGTATTTTTTTAAATCTAGTTTGTTTTTAATTTTTATTTTTAATATTTTTTGTTTTTTCTTAATTTTTCTATTTTCACCTACTTAATTTTTAGTTTTTTTTCAATGTTCTTTTTTTCTTTTCCATATTTTTGTTTTTTTCTTTCTTTTGCCAATTTTTTTTATGGTTTACAAGATATATATTATTTTTATTTTTTATTTTTTTTTCCATTTTTTTTACTATTTATTTGTTTATAATTTTTAGTTCTTTAATTATTACCATTGATTTTGTTTTTTTTTACATTGTTAGGATTGATTTTTATTTTTATTTATTTTATTTATTTTTACTTTTTTATTTTATTTGTTTTTATTTTATTTTATTTTATTTTTCTTTCTTTTTTTTGTTTTTAGTATATATTTTAATTTATATTTTGTTATTTTTTTTTATTTGTGTTTCTTCATTGTTTTAATTTTTTTATTTTTATTTTATTTTACGTTTTCATTATTTTTTTTAAATTTGATTTTTTTCGGGGTCATCATAAAAATAATGTTGAAATTTTACTTTTGAAAAAAAAAAGTGTTCTACTAGCATTAACACTTTTACGCCATTATTTCGAAATGTTGAAATTTTACTTTTGAAAAAAAGTGTTCTACCAGCATTAACGCTTTTTGTTTCGAGGGTGTTTTTCTGATAATTTTTGCGCCAAAAATTGATTTTCACCGCCATTTTTAAAACATGTTGAAAATTTACCCAAGAAAAAAAAATGTGTTATTCCAGCATCAACGCTTTTCGTTTTTAGCATTGTTTTTTATGTTTTTTCGGGTTTTTTTTTGCCAGAGTTCCCGTTTTGAGTTTATATTTCCTGTTTCAAAGTTTATTTTCTTGGATGATGATAAAATGGAAACAATGGATGTGAGAGTTCGATTGGATGTTTATGGAGACTTCTGTTGATGGAGGGTGAGCTGGCCAAGTGCACATTGGCCCCACGCAGACTGTTTAAACAGCCACCACTAATCATGTCCGTCACATTCGTCAAATTGTTTGTTCTATGCCTGTAATCATGTCCATCAATCACGCTGGAGTTTAAATAGCCACCACTACCTGTTTTCAATTTCCTTCCTGAGATGGCTGAGCACATGTGTCGTATTCACCCATCGAGCACTGTTTGAACTGGATGAGGGTGTCCAGTTAGCTGGCCGCCGATTTTTTTTAATCACAACCATCTCATTGTTCACGTAGTTCTTAAATTACATTCATGCAACAGAGGAACGAGTTTAGTGACGTACTTGGAAGTCGAATGTTGTTGATGTGAGGTGTTGTGGCCTTTCCTTTTGCTGTATGCATTTGTTTCTGTGGGTGCACGCTGGTTTGGTTGCTGATACGTGGCTATTTTTCTTGCGCAGGTATCCTCTGGATGGATCTAAGCTGCAGGGATCTGTTGCCACGTTCAGATTTGCACCCTCATGCTGCTGATGCCGGATTTTTGCATGACAGCAACTTGTTTTCTCCATAGATCTCAAACAATAGATTGGATTGAGTTGAAACTTTCTGAGCACGTTTATATCATTATTATGCACCTCCCATAGAAAAATGGTGATCAACGGATGCACAGATTTCGAGAAAAATTGAAAATGGCTAAAGATTACAAAGGTCAATTTCTTGGAAACTGTGCATCAGAATTGGCTAAAACTGCTTGGGTAGATTACTATCACCTATATGCATCTCCCCATGAAACACATTTTGAAATTGATGCACGGATATGGAGAAAATGAAAAAATGGTTGAAGGTGATGGAGTCTAATTTCTTGGAAACCGTGCACTGGAATTGGCTGAAATCGCTCGGGCATGTTGCCATAATATTTATACAACTCTCCATTAAATGGTTTTGTAAATGGATGCACGGTTTTCACGTGAGGGAAAAAAGCAAATTTCTGTTCTATGTATTTTTGCTTCAAAGCATTCTGCAAGCAGTTTGCACAATAAGAAAAAATGAGCTTGGGCCATAATGTAGACTTGGAATTGATGGGAGAGAGGTTTGAGGATTGTAGGACTTATGAACCCTTTAGGAAGCTATCATGTTCACCAAACTACCTTTTAGAATCCATTTATAGCTTCCTGTAATTTCTACAGGAACTTCCTGTAGAACACCCAGTTTTTAGGAAATAAGCACAATGAGATGGAAAAAATATTGGAGAAGGCTGAGGGATGGAAACATGGATGTGTGCAGGCCTCATGGACATATTCCCAGCCTTCGGGTCCTCTTCAGAGATCAATTTTGGCTTGTTTATAGGCTTCCTGTAGAAGACACAGAACTTCTTGTAGAAGGCACAGAACTTCCTGTAAAAGGCACAAAACTTTCTCTATCTTTGTTTTGAGTGATCCTCCTGACCTGCAATGTCCTTGCTGCAACGTGAAATTATTCAATGGAAATTAGGTTTATTTTTCTTTTTCTTTTCTCTTTTTTTTTTCTTTGAAAACAACTAGGGCACATCATGAAGGTTTTCACCCTAATTGCCTACCCTGGGTGCCTCCAAGGGAGGTTTTCACCCAGTGATCTTATTCTCCTTTTATTTTCTCTTCTTTCCAACCCATTGACTGCCTCATGGAGGTTTTCAATCAATGAGCCAATCTAAGGCACCTCCGAGGAGGTTTTCACCTTGGATATTTATTTTCCTCTTATTCTCATTTTTTCTTTTTTTTGTTTTCTTCTTCTTCTTTTTTTCTTCTACCCTACCCTACTTGAAAAACAAAATCATTTTCAAGTATAAGAATACTTCCAATGGAGCCATGTTCACATCAAGATTAGAGAAAAAATGATGTGGAGGCTTGAAATGCATGCTTTGACAGGTATCCAGTTTTCAGAGACCAAATGATTTGACTTTGGAGGGATCAAACATAGCAGAGGAAGAGAGTACTGCTGCAATTTAGTGACTGTCTAGAACCATATCTCAATATAGCTCTGATATCCTTGGTCCTTTGCTGATCTAGATCATTCTTCATGTCACCTTCTATCATGACCTTCACATCTTCCTCTTTTTGTTGATTTTTCTCTTGACTACACGGAGGATTTGATGGTAACCATGAGGGAGCTCTCTCGATCTCTCATTCTAATGTCTTCTCTTCATTAAGTGCATCCCATGGTCCTTTGATCTCCTCTTCTGAATATTCTTTTGCTGGATGTGATCCTTCAGTGCTGTCAATGTAATCTCTTTTCTCCAATACTCTTCCTCAGCTATGGTGAATATCATTGAGCTCAAGAGCAGTTGTTTGGAAGTGTTGTACCTAAGCTTTGCAATTGGGTTGAGCTACTCCAATGGGCAGATTTGGAAATGGTGGTATGTGTAGTTGAGAGGGGGTGTATATTTGAGATGGATGTGGATGGGGTTGTGGTTGGGCAGGTGGTGGAGGAAAAGGAGTTGGTGGAGAGTTGTACTGGGGCCTCCACCCCTGATGAGGTGCATTCCACTGAGGTTGTGGCTGAGCTTAGCGGTGAAATGGATGAGTATCTAGTTGAGCAAGATATTGAGGAGGATATGACCAAGGAGGGGGTGTGGACCAGGAAGAATGAGCAGGGGGACCCCAAGAAGGCATGGAAGTGGCTTGATAGGGGTTGTAATAAGTCTGGGATGTCCCTTGCATTACCTGCTGGTAAGGTATGGGTCTAGGTGGCCTCCTTTGGTTCATATAATAGAGTGTTTCAGTGGTGCCTTTGGCCCTTTGATATGCAGCTTTAAGCATGGGCAAGGAAGGGCACTGATTCATAGGATGGTGTTCTTCACAGACAAAACACACTTCTATAGACTGCAATGGACATTCATTCCTAGGATGCTTTCTAGTGCACCTAGAACAAAAGATGGCCAAAGCCCTCTCTGCTTCCTCATGTCTTCTTTTGATATGAAATGCAACCATCTGCCTTATCTCACTCTTGCAATCTTCCCACATGTTTCCATTTTCACCTTCAATGGATGAGTTGGAAGAACAGGTACTGCTCCCAACATTTCTATTTTCAGCAATTTGCTCCAGAGGAATGTTTTCTTCTTCTTCTTCCCTAGAGGTCCTTCAAATATGTCTTGTTATCCACCTAGGGGTTCTTCTTAATCACAAACATCGAAGAAGAGAAGGTTTGTTGTGTGAAGCAGTGGAGGTGTTGTGCAAACATTTTTCTGACTTATCCCTACTCCTATACGGCATGAAATGAAATATTTTTCGTTGATTTTTGTTTTTTTTTTCTGCTTTTACATGAAAAAACTAAAACAGATTGAACTGCAACTAACTATCTTGCTGAAATGAAAATGCGGAATTGAAATGAAAGCAGGAAAGGACTAATCTATTTTGCTGAAATGAAATTGCAGGAATGAAATGCTAGGCTACCCTTGCAGAATGGAAATTGTGGAATTGAAATGTAAATCTCCGAAAGCGGGAAATTCTAATCTACTTTTGTGAAAATGAAATTGCAGAATGGAAATGAAACAATCTACTCTATGCTTGCTGAAATAAACTACTTAGCAGAAGGTTCTAGTAGAAAATAGATGAAAAGTAGTAATTAATAATACTTTGATGCTTCCCCGGCAATGGTGCCAAAAAGAATGGTGGGCTCCAATATTGCAGCAATAATGTTGCAACTCCTAGGGCTCCCTTCATTACTTTTATCAACCCGGTAGTTCGTAACAAACTTGGAAGTGACGGTGCTATATGCACAAGTACTAGCTCTTACTGCGGTTGTCACTTGATCAGCTGGCACAAGTCCGCTAGGAGCTTAAGCCAACTTCTATGAGCTCTTAAAAGAATCTTTTAAATATGATGGGTGAAAGCCAACTCGAAGGAGGCTAATCTACTTGCAAAAAGAAGCCGAAAGCTGAAAGGAAATGCGAACTCTAGCAAACCCTAGTTTTACCGACTAACCCTATTTGTGCAAGTAAAATGATGAAAGCTATAGAAATGGATGCCCTTGACTTCTAGAAAGGTAAAATGCATGTGACCAAGCTACTTCTGAAGTAAAATATGGAAGAAACATCTTTTTGCATTTTTGAGTAATTTTGTAGAATCATTATACATGTGTTTTAACTGTTTTTTACTGTGGAGAGGTTGATTGGCGAAAGGAAATGGAGTAGGCATTTGTAGGAGGTTTGGAAGGTTACAAGAGGGCCTAAGGGGTCCTTATCACCCTTCTAGAGAGTTTCACAATGATCAAATCTCATGAAACTGCTTTGTGAGCTTCTACATGATGTCTGCACGGGTTCTACAAGATGTACTGTAGCTTCTACAAGATGTTCCTAAAGGGAATTTTGAAGGGATGATGGTGGAAAAAAGTTCAAGAAGTGGGTATGGAGGTGAGATAAGGGTGTGAGGATGTCTTAGGACTTGGTAAATGAGGATGAAGAGTGGTTAAGACAATTGGCTTGGTTCGAAGATAGGAGAAGCAATGTTGCGCGAGAATGTAGGAGCTAGGGTAAAGTGAGAAAACGTGGCAAACGAGAGGCAAGAATCTGAGTTAGAGGAAAAAGCAGGTTGCATTGATGGGGTGAGGGTAGGAGAGGGGGTTTCACAGGTGCTCTGCACATTATTTTTCAAAACTAATCAAACAAGGACTAAGAAAACCAAAGATCTAGGTACTTTAACCTAATTTGACCTAGAAACCATAAGCATGATGAACATAAGTTTATTGGAAAAAAATCATGTAAAAAAACTATGGAAACAAAGAAAGAATGGATCTAAGAATGTAATCACAACTGGTACTAACTTTTGCAACTAAGAATCTAACACTAGAAATTGCGTGAAGAAGCAAGAATAATGTTTTTATGGCAACAAGGACACCTTGATCTCAGCTCATGGTCCCAAGGAGGGAGAGCTGAGATCAAGGGTTGCTTGATGGCCTTTTTCGAAGATATTTTCTATTACCAACCTGTTAAATCACTAGAAATATGGAAAGCTATTTTAATAATCAAAAGCAACCTAAGTAACAAAGCAAGATTTAAACCTAAATAACAGATTTTATTCTAAGAATGCAGCAAAGACACATAAAGGTACACAAAGGGGGTACTAGGCACTTGGGTTGGGCCCAACCCCAAGAGCTACAGCCTCCTAAGAGAGATTAGAGCTGGTGCAAAGCTAGATTCATCTTTATTGAGCAAGAAATAATAGTTACATCCCAAAAACTATCCACGAGAAAAAGCTTGAAAATGTGCTGAAATGCAGAGCTAACCTACTGACTAAAATCTAACTAACATCTGACTAAATCCTTCTAAAATCGAACTACAAATTGGCTAACTCCAAATGAGGCTCTCAGCCTTCTTATTTATATACATTGAGGACCCCAACAGTCCTCCCAAGCTTTAGGGACTCGGTTGCCAAAACTTGCAGTTAACAACAGTCCTACTTGACTTGCTTGGCTGCCCCTTGTGCTCCGAGTTTTTGATGGAGAATTTGAGGTAAGGGCTCATAAATGAAGGGGACACCTTCCTACCAACCCTCCCCCTTGTTCTTCCATGAATTTCGCTTCCAAGTGCTCATTAAAACCTTTGATTTTGTCTCAAAATGGACCAAAAATACTGCATAAAGCACACATTAGACTTGTTGGCATAATGTCTAACCCAATTCACTCTATTAGCATAAATATAATAAAAATCATGTAATAAAATAATGAGAATGGTGGATTAAGTCGAATTAGAAGGCTGAATGAGCCCATATAATTACTCATTTTTGGGGCTCATCCTCTACTAGGCTACCGCCAATGCCACCCTAGCTGAGGTTATAAGGATAGCACAACTTTTCCTTTGGTTTATCAAGCAAGAATATGCTATGGATCTAAATAGAGAAGTCACTCTTGGGGAACTGAAGGCCACTCTGAAATGGTTTAAAAGAAACAAGAGCCCTCGCCCAGACAGTTGGTTGGTGGAGTTCTATTTTTGCTTTTTGGATATCCTAGGACAACATTTACTCAAGGTCATCAAGGATTGCAAAATATCTGGATGAATGCATGGATCCATCAATTCCTCTTTTATCACTCTCATCCCCAAATCAAAAAATCTGATAAGTTTCAATGATTTCCAACCCATTTCCCTCTGCAATTTCATATACAAAATCATCTCCAAAATCATTACTAATTGCCTACGACCTATCCTTTCTACCCACATCTCCTTTGAACAATTTGCCTTCCTGCAAGATTGTTAGATAAATGAAGCTATAGGAACAGTTTGGGAGATATTGCACTCAATATGGACAAATAATATCAAAGGTATGATTCTTAAGGCTGATCTATCTAAGGCTTTCGACCAGGTAAGCTGGTTATATATCTGAATGCTCCTTACTCATTTAGGATTTCCTGTGGGAGTTATTAAATGGATAATGTGTTGCATCACTAATATATCCTTTAGTGTCATGATAAATGGTGTTGCTTCTCCTTTCTTCCTCTCTGAAAGAGGACTCAGGCAAGGGTGCCCTTTATCACCCCTAATCTTCCTACTGGTTATGGAAGGGCTCAACGGGCCTTTTAAGGATATGCACCTTAGAGGTAGGCTCATGGGTATCAGGATCTCAGTTAGATGCATGATAACGCACCTCCTCTTTGTGGATTATGTGCTAGTTTTCCTTAATGGGGGTTTAGGAGATCTGACTACTATAAAACATTCTATCAACCTTTTCAAAACTGCAACTGGTATGACTATTAATAACTCAAAATTAACCATTATTGTATCTGACTACTCCCCACATGATATCCAATTCACACTACAAAGATTCCCATTCACCGTGTTGCAGCTAGATGAAGGCCTTTGATATCTGGGATATAGGCTGAAGCCGCTCGGTTACAAAATAGCTAATTGGACATGGTTGATCTCTAAGCTAGAAAGGAGACTGAATATATGGTATCACAGGTATCTCTCCATAGCAGGAAGACTAGTGCTTATCAAAGTTGTCCTCGAGGCCACCCCGGTATACTAGATGTCGCTTGCTTGGATCCCAAGGGGCATCCTTTCCAGAATACAAAACCTCTGTTGTAGATTCATATGGAAAGGAAAACAAATAGGGAGGATTTTTTCATGGGCTAAATGGGATCTGTTGTCCATTCCAAAGAAATGGGGAAGGTAGGGCATTAAGAAATTGGAAGATTTATCCACTGCACTAGTGACCAAGCTAGGATGGAAATTAATCCCCACTAACACTCTCTGGACAAAAGTAGCCTCCTTAAAATACATTGATCCATTAAGGCTGATGGATTGGTGGAGACAACCAAGCTAGAACCAATCTGGGATCTCAAACATTCGAAAAGCGATACTGAAATCATTGTCACTAATTCGTGACAGACTTACATGGATAATTTATGATGGGACATCTATCCGTATCGGCCTTGACTAATGAATATGGTGCGGTAATGCACACTTATTACCTGAAGGACTAATCCATCATATCAAAGAGTTTGGGATCACACACACCTATGACATTGCTAACTAGGAGAGATCTACCTTCCTACACCAAGCTTAGAAATATTCCCACAACCACCTACACATACCTCATCATTGGCACCAACTCTGTAGGGCATACACATCAGCTCTTACTGAGTCTCACATCCATATATTGGAAGGGGAGGATGAGATTATATGGGCAATTGCAAAAAATGGGTAGTACTCTCCCAAAGTGGGCTAACTTCACCTTACCAATAGACATAGACCACAACACATTGATATATGGTGGAAAGGAATGTGGAAGCTCAAAGCCCCCCAAGAACAATATTTCTCATGTGGTCAGTCTTGAAAAACAAAGCCCCAAATGGAGACAACCTAAACAAAACGGGTCAAGATGGGCCCTCTTGGTGTTGCCTATGTAAGGATAGCTCAAAAACAGTGGATCACTTATTTCTCTCTTGCCCCATCACCATTGACCTCTGGAACTCTACTATCTCACACACTCCTACAGCCAACTCATGGAGGGGTCAAACTATCAGGGAGGCTTGGGCCAATTGGTGGACAACATCGTCCCCACAGAAAACAAGTAACCTCCCCCTCCTCATCAGCTGGGAAATTTGGATTTCCAGGAACCACATCATCTTTCCAGACATCGTCCCACACTAGCCCTCCATCATCACCTGAATCCTTGCTGACTACAGTAATATACTTAATGATGATGATAACACTCCTCCCAGACATATCATCCCTGAATCCATTGATCACTCCCAACCTTGGGCCTACTTTGACGGATCAGCGTAAGAGGTTGAATGTGGGGGAGGGGGGGGGTGGGGGTTGTCGTACTATACTTAAATGAATCCCATTACTATCACATTCAAATGGGACTTGGAGGAGGCACAAACGACTATGCAGAGCTCATCACAGCCAAATATCTCATACAATTTTCTATTGAAAAAAACTGCAGGAATCTACAAGTATTTGGTGACTCCAAAATTGTTTGCAATTGGATTAACAAAACAAAAACATGTCATGCTTACACTTTCCGACACATATTGGATGAGGTACATAGATATATAACTTTTTTTGACAACTTTGCATGTCATCATATCTACAGGGAACAAAACTCACTCGCTGACAAACTTTCCAAAGAGGCAGCGATCTAGCCACGCAACATCTGGATGATACAGGAACAAAGAGAAGGGGAGCACTACTAATATTACCATCGCCCCTACATGGACCATGCTTCACAGGCTCATCAAGAGCCTGATATCATTTGATATGTGACCTGTTTTTCTGTTTATATGTATATTGCTTATACATATACAACTATATTTACCAGAAAGACTATCTGCATATAGTAATTTAAATTTTGAGAACTAAATAGCTGTATCCCTGCGTGGAGAACATATTTATATCTACTTTTATTTTTGATAGGCTTACAGCCTATAAAAACTGCATATGCACACAACATCTACAACATGTAAGTTTCCATAATATTAATGGAAATTACGATTTCTCCAAGGGGAAAAAACAACAACATATTATTCCACACATTTATGATGTGTTACCTATAAATTAATCTTTCATTAAAACATGTTAATTATGGTTGACTATTGTTAACATGGTCAACTATAGTAGACATGGTTACTGTTGACCATTTTTTATATGGTCAACTCTAGTGAGCATGGGCATCATAGTCAATAATAATCAACATGACTACCATGGTGAGCCATAATTACCTCAGGCATCATAACTTATCAGTAGGTGACCCATTGACAACCATAGTAAACTATATTGAACTATGGTGGATGGCCATTGATTACCATGGACACCTATAGTGGATGGTAAGAGTTAGTCGTAAAGAAACCATGTTTGACCATCAACAACCACCATTTCAATGGTAACTAGAATGAAATCATGGTAAATTATACAAACACCACAGTTGAAATATGGTCAAGCACAATCAAACCATATTCAAACCATGGTCAACTATAGTCAATCATGTTTAACTATGGCTGACAATAGTCAAAGTTTAATATTAAGTTTAACTAATAATTAATAATTAATTAACTCATAATTGATCATGTTCAACTATAGTACAATGTTACATTATAACAATCTTGGTCAACCATACTCCAATGTCACATTGTGACAACGATTATCTTAATATGAAAATCAACCATGGTGGACCATGGTTAACCTTTATCAACCATGGTTAATCATGATCAACCCTGGTTCAATTTTAATCCCTTGGGCTTATAAACCCTTGCGTTTTTAATATTAATCCCTTAGGTTTATAATATTAATCATGAGGTTTATAATATTCATGTTAGGGTTTAATGTTTATTTTAGGGTTTATAATATTTATCATAGGGTTTATATCCCTTGGAATTATAATATTAATAGTTTGGATTTATAACAAATATTTTCTGAATATGGAAATAAATCATTGTGAACCATGGTCAAAATTGGTCAAAGATGATTAACCATGGTTAATTATGGTTAACCATGGTCCAACACCACATTGTCACAAATATTTTTTCAATATGAAATCAATCAGGGTCACCCATGGTCAACCATGGTCAAATGTCGCATTGTGGCAATGATTGTCTCAATATGAAAGTCAATCATGGTCCAACGTGTCATTGTGACAAATATTGCCTTGATATTGAAATCAATGATGGTTACCGTGGTCAAGAATGGTCCAATGTCACATTATGACAAAGATTGCCTCAATATGAAATGAACCATGGTAAATGATGGTCTACCATGTTTATTTTAGGTTTTATAATATTCAAATTAGGGTTTATATACCTTGGGTTAATAATATTAATCCGTTGGGTTCAATATTATTCCCTTGGTTGTATAATATCAATCCCTTGGGTTTATTAACCTAAGGGTTCATATTCCTAGGGTATTATATTATTCATAGGTTTTATAAAATTAATACTAGGGTATAATATTATTCATAGGGTTTATAATATTAATCCTAGGGTTTAATATAAACCCATTTGGGTTTATAATCATGGTCAACCATGGTCCAATGCCACATTGTGACATTTATTGTCTCAATATGAAAAGCAACTATGGTCGGCCATCGTCAACCATGGTCAATCATGGTCAAGCATGGTCAAACGTCACATTATGAAAAAAATTATCTCAATTTGAAAATCAACCATGGTCAACCATGGTAAACCATGGTTAATCATGGTCAACCATGGTCGACCATGGCTGACCATGGCCCAATGTCACATTGGGAAAAGATTGTCTCAATATGTAAGTCAACCATGGTCAACCATGTTTATTTTCGTGTATATAATATTTATCATAGGGCTTATATACCTTGATTTATAATATTTGTCTTAGTCTCTATCATAGGATTTTCTTGACATAAGAATGAGTCATGGTCAACCATGGTGCATCATCACATAATGACAAAGACTTTCACAATATGCAAATGAACCATTATCAACCATGGTCGAATGTTGCATTGTGAAAATCGCTTAGGTTTAATATTATTCCCTTTGGTTTATAATCCTTAGGGTTTTTAGTATTAATCTTTTGGTTTTATTATTCCCTAGGGCTTACAATATCAATCCCTTGGGTTTATTAATCAAAAGGGTTCATATTCACAGGATATCATATTATTAATAGGGTTTATAATATTAATCATAGGGTTTGGTATAAATCCCTTGGGTTTATAATCATGGTCACAATGATTAACCATAGTCCAATGTCACATTGTCACAAAGATTGCCTGTATATGAAAATTAACCATATTCAACCATCGTTAATGAGGGTTGACTATGTTTAACCATGTTCAAACATCGTATTGTGGCAAAGATTGTCTCAATATGAAAATCAATCATGGTCAACCATGGTACAATGTCATAGTGTGACAAAGGTTATCTCAATATATGAATCAACCATGGTAAACCATGTTTATTTCAGTGTTTGTAATATTTATTATAGGGTTTATTTAACTTGGTTTATAATATTTATCTTAGTGTTTTTCATAACATTTTCTTGACATGAAAACCAATCAGGGTCAACCATGGTAAATCATGGCCAACAATGGTCCAACATCGCATTGAAACAAAGATTGTTTCAATATGAAACTCAACCATGGTCAACCATGTTCTAGCGTCACATTATGAAAAAAATTGTCTCGGTATGAAAATAAATCATGGTCAAACATGGTCAACTATGGTCCAATGTAAAAATGTGACAAAGATTGTATCAATAACAAAACCAACCCTGGTCAACCATGGTAAACCATCATCCAATTTCTCATTGTGAAAAATATTGTCATGATATGAAAATCAATCATGGTCAATCATTGTCCAACATTGCATTATGAGAAAGATTCTCTCAATATGAAAATCATCCATGGCAAACAATCATCAACCATGTTTATTTTAGCGTTTATAATATTTATCTTAGGGTTTATATATCTTGGGTTTATAATATTAATCCCTTGGGTTTAATATTATTACCTTGGGTTTTAGTATTAATACCTTGGTTTTATAATATCAATCGCTTTGGTTTATTAATATAAGGGTTCATATTCCTAGGGTATAAGATTATTCATAGGGTTTATATTACTAATCCTAAGGCTTGATATAAATCCCTTGGGTTTATAATCATGGTCAACCATGGTCAATCATGGTTAACAATGGTCCAATGTCACATTGTGATAAATATTGTCTCAATATGGTGATGGATCATGGTCAACAATGGTCCAATGTCATATTGTCACAAATATTGTATCTATATGTAAATCAAGCATGGTCAACCATGGTAAAAAATGATCAACCATGTTTACTTTGGCGTTTATAATATTTTTCATAGGGTGTTTATACCTTGGTTTATAATATTTAGTGTAGTGTTTATCATAGTATTTTATCGACATAAAAAATAATCATTGTCAACCATGGTCCAACATTGCATTGCGACAAAGACTGTCTCAATATGAAAATCAACCATGGTAAACAATGGTCAAGTGTCCCAAGGTTAAGCATGTCCCAACAATGGAATTGTGATAAATATTATCTCAATATGAAAATCAACCATGGTCAACCATGGTGTAATGTCTCATTTTTAGAAAGATGACTTGATATGAAAATAAATCATCATCAAGCATGGTGAACTATGGTCCAATTTTGTAGTGTGACAAACATTGTCTCAATATTAAAATAAACCATGGTAAACCATGGTCAACGATGTTTATTTTAGGGTTTATAATATTTTTCGTAGGGTTTATATACCTTGGGTTTATAATATTAATCCCATGTGTTTAATATTATTCCCTTATGTTTATAATCATGGTTAACCATGGTCAACAATGGTCCAATGTCACATTATGACAATCAACGATGGCCAACCATCATCATCCATCGTCAACCATTGTTAATCATGGTCATCCATAGTATAATGTCACATTGTGACAAAGATTGCCTGAATATTAAAATCAACGATGCTCCAACATCGCATTGTGACAAATATTGTCTCAATATGAAAATCAATCATATTCAACCATGGTCAACCATGTTTATTTTAGTGTTTGTAATATTTATCAAAGGGTTTATGTAATTTGGTTTATAATATTTATCTTAGGGTGTATCATAGGATTTTCACAATATAAAAATCAATCGTGGTAAGCCATAGTAAAATGTGGCTAATCATGGCCATTCATGGTAAACATTGGTCAAATTTGGTCAAGCATAGAAAATTATGGTCAATTATGGTTAATTATGATCAATAATGGTCCAATGTCCAAAGATATCCTAGCGGGCATAACTAGATGTGTGATTTGGCTAACAAAAATTGGCAACGGATAAGGCAAGGACACTAAAATGAAACATAAATTTTTGGCACATTTATTTATGAAAATAAAGGAAATGAGGAGAAAAGTAAGGTGAAAGGTCATAGGTTGCATACAAGGAGAAAATTGAAGGAAAATAATGGAAAATGAAAACAATAGAGGCCTCATTAATAAAAGGGCTTTTGAGGATTAGTTGTTATCATTTTGTTAGTTCAAATTTGGAGCTTGCTCATTATTCTCTCTCTCTCTCTCTCTCTCTCTCTCTCTCTCTCTCTCTCTCTGTGTGTGTGTGTGTGTGTGTGTGTCTCGGTCACTTAGAGTTTTCTTGGACCACTCTAGCTTTGGTTCAAGGAAGGAAAAGAGATTAAAGGGAAAGAATGGAAAGAAAGGATCAAGGAAAGAAAAAAAGGATCAAGCAACTTCAATATGAATACTTGCAGGTAAGCTTTTTCATGTGTGATTTCTTAGTTGGTTTGGACATGCATGGCTTTTCATGTTGGTGTATGGTTCTCTTGTTGTTAGTGCCATGGTATTTCTGGGTTATGACAGTGGTTTTCGAGCTAGCCTAGAATTTTCCGGATGCCATGGTGTTGGGATGCTTATTTTTGTTTTTGAGCTTTGTTTTTTCGGATGGATTTCGAAATCTAGAGCGTATGTGGTATCATGATTTACTACCGAAGACCTAGCAATCCCTTCACCAATTTTGGCAAGATACATGGTAAAGCCTGAGGGAGAAGTCTTAGTTTAGGGCCTAGTGATCTTGTTTTGGATTGCGGTAAAACCTGAGAGACTGGTCTCGGCTTAGGGCCTAGTGATCCTGGTTTGGATTGTGGTAAAACCTGAAAGACAAGGAGATGGAAAATTCCCCAAGGATAGTGATGGATTCCAGATGGCATTCCAAGATTGGTTCAGTGGTGATCGGAGCACCGATTTTGGTGTGATCACAGTTTGATGAGGGTGGAGGTGGTTTAACCTCTAGATTCCCTTTATTGTTCATGGATTCGGTATTTTATGAGATCCCACATGCATGCTTGGACTATGGAACGACGGTGACTAGCTGAAAGAGACATTTGTTGAAATATGGCAACAAGAATATTCCAATTTAATTTGTCCTTGAATTATATTGTGAATTAAAATCGAATTTAGTCTTAAAAACTACTTCGAAATAATTAATTAATTGATTTTAAATTAATTAGTTGGATAAATTCAAGTTAGAATTCTTTCTGAAGTCATGCAAGAGTTATCCCTTAAATTAAGGAGATAAGATTGAGTTATATTTGAGTTGTAATTAGTTAACTTAGTTTACTGAGTTAAGTTCAGTTAAATTAGTTACAAACCGTTTCAGGAACTAATATTGAGTTAATAGTCAGTTGATGCATTAATGCACTCAACTAGTGCTACTCCAGTTAACTAAAGATTCCCTCATCAGAAGCTCGTGCATGTCTATTATGAGAAAGACCCAGTTGAGATTAATGTTCAAGGATAGTGTACTATTAGTCGCATGTGTTTTCTCATGGAGAAAACTCATACATGTAGTCAAGGATTTATCCTTGAGGATTATGCAGTTTTGAATGATCATCATCCACTTGGTAATAGGATAATCATCCCAGAAGGAACAACACAAGGAAGTAGGAGCTTGGACAATAGAGAGGAAGGCCAGAGAGAAGCCAAGATTTCCTGTGAGCATCTGTGAGGATTGTACTGAGAGATGGCTAGCTGTGAGAGCTAAGGATTTGTATAATTCCTATGTATTTCCACCATGTATGATAATAGAATAGTGTGGGGTTTTTAGCTGAGGCTTTCTCCAAAGTATTTTCATGTGTATTGTGCCATTAATTTTTCTTCCTCTGGTTATATTGTTTAGCTCGATCTTTAAGCTTTTGTAAATTGATAGTAGAAGTAGGTTATAGTACTCTGCTTTGATTTATATTGCATTATCGGGTTAACCTACACATATTTTCTACATGGTATCAGCGCTGTAAACAATATATTTAGAAGAGAATTTGAAGTTTGAAGTTCGGGGTTGCAGGTGCAAATTGAATTCATATCTTACTTCAAGGTTGGCCAATGGCGTTCTATGGCTTGAGACGCAAGTATGCCTTGGAAGTTAGCTCAAATTACATAGCATGGAAAGATATAATGGAGGTTGTGTTAGAAGTCAATGCTTGAAGGAATTCATAGATCAAGAAATCCCAAAGCCAGCTTCAACTAATGCACAAGAGTTGGCTTAGTGGAAGAAGTGTGTGGTGAAGGCGAGATGGATCATCCTTGAGAGTTCGATACCATATGGTCTTGAGTCTCCATGGGAAGGATACTTCGTTTTCAACATGGAGGACATTGAAGGAAATCTACCAGAACGGTAGTGGCTAGAGGAAATTGGTGCTCAAGGATAAGCTTCGAAGAATCAATATGGAGAAGGGTGATACTATTTCCACATATCTGAAAAAGCTCACCACCAGCAGAGATGATCTTAGCAGTGTGGGAATAACTACTATCAATGATGATATGGTGAGCCTCACTCTCCTTGGCCTTCCAAAGAGTTAGAATAGCTACCACGACTCTCCAAATGGAAGGGAGAAACTGTTGGATTGGGAACGAATGTGGTTGGATCTTATGCAAGAGGAGATCAAGAGGAGCACACGAGATGGTTTTTCATCCAAGAATGATGATGAATAAAATCTAGCCTTAGCAAGTAAGGCAAGGAAAGGAAAGGGGAAGGCTTCCCATTTCAAATTGAATTCTTCTCATGGAGGTAAGAAGGGTGACATGTCTAAAGTAATATTCTTTAATTGTAATAAGATGGGACATTATGCAACTAATTTCCAATCGAATAAGTCCAAGAAGGTATCCTCAGAAGGATCAGAAGGTGAGGCATTAGCCTCTCAGTTCGAAATGGACTTTACCCTCATCATATGCATGGTGTCATCAATGATGAGTTGTTTCTGGTATCTTAACAATGGAGCATCATTCCAAATGACCGGTGATAAAAATATAGTCAGTGCATTCGAGGAGAAAGAACTCAAGATACGCATAGAGATGGGTGACAACGAAAGGTATAGTGTCTCAGGAGTAGGCATGGTTGCTTTTCAGAGGGAGCATCGAGCTCCTCTCACCTTGACATATGTGATGTATGTGCCTCGACTAAAGAAGAACTTGGTATCGGTCATGATGTTGGAGGATGAAGGCTACGATGTTGTCTTTAGTAAAGGAAAGGTGTTCCTATGACACATAGACACGGGTCAGAAGAAGAGGATAGGGATTTAGGTGAAGAATCTCTATAAACTAGAGGTAGATGATTGTGCAACATTGAGTACGAAAGTAGAATTATTGTAAAGCCAAGACATTGGCAAGTTGTGGCACATGCGGTTGGGCCATTTGCATGATGGGGCTTTGAAGATAATGCAATAGATATCTACAAGACTTCCCAAAGGTAAACTTGAGCAAGTTGACACATGCAAAGGTTGTACCTTGGAAAAGTACAGCAAGTCTTCCTTTCATGATCGAGACAGTTGAGCAAAGGCTATCTTAAAGTGAGTTCATAACGATTTGTGTGGACCATTCTCAATGACATTCACAATGAAGGAAAGGTATTATGTGATTTTCATACATGACTATTGTCATAAATGTTGGATTTATTTCACATAGAAGAAGGACCAAACTTTCACAAAGTTTTGTGAGTTAAAAGCTTTGGTCGAGAAAGAGTCAGGGAAGAAGATCAAAGCCTTGAGAAGCAAAAATAGTGGATAATATGAATATCAAGAGTTTAAGGAATTATGTGCAGTGGAATGAATTAAATGAGAGTTGATAGCACCTCATAACCCACAACACAATGGGGTGTCCAAGAGGAAGAATAAAACTATTGTAGGGGCAGCATGAGCAACATTGCATGAACAAGGCCTACCACTTCACTTGTGGGTTAAGGCATGCAACACAACAGTCTATGACACAGATTTGGCGCTGCGACACAAGGTGTTGTCCTTGATGACAACTCACTTAAATGATAGATCACAGTTTAGGCTCTCAAAATGAAGGAAAAAGAGATATACGGAGGTTCCCCTTGACCAAGCCGCATATACAAGCGGGTTCGCCAACCAAAAGGCCTGTATGCATATCCATGCACTTTCACGCAAGGAAAGGGGCGTGCATGTTGAAAACTTGGTTTTTATCCGTGGTATTTGGTCCTTGGTATTTTGACCCATGGTATTGATCCAAGGTATCTTGACTGAACTATTGACCCCAAGTATTTGTTCCATGGTATTGCTTCTAAGTGGTTTTGGACCATGGTATTGAGTAAGGCTTAAGACTATAAAAGGAGGCGGAGATCATTAAGAAAAAGAACTCAAGTATTGAATATCTAATGAAGAGAAAGATCTAGAATATTGGTGATTCAGTTATGGTGTATAGTTGGATCTGAATCAAGGAGGAACCTGAGCACTTGAAGAAGGATAATCTGTTTTGAAGGGTCAAGATCTTAAGGCTTGAAGAGAAGTATCTGTGTGTGGTTTTTGATCTTTTATAATTGGTGCATGTCTTGATATTTAAATCTAATGATCCAAGTATAAACTGATGTATGAATAGTTGAAAAGGGTGAATCATCTTTTACAGATCTGTACGCAGGTTCAGTATAGCAAAGGCACATATACACACTGGTTCGACAATTCAAAATAGTGTATACATAGGTTTGCCTTCATATAACAGTGTATGCACGTAGGTTCGACACACTGAAGTAGCGTACATCTCATAAAATATGTTTTAGCTACTTCTATTTATTGTTGCAGTGTTCTTGGTTCTAGTACTATTACTGTATTCTGGTTACAACATTCAGAGAAGTGATTTTTTTAATTGAGTTTTGGTTAGTGCAAGGGAGATTGATTGATGTAGATATATATTTTGATGTTTGATTAATGCTATTTATGGATCGAGACTGAAAATATATGAAACATGGTCCCTGGAAGAAAATAGAAGGTTGTAACCATATGTAGGTCAGCACCTACATACTAGTACATCAACTAGTACAAGAGCTAAAGGGGGTTGTACCTCCCTTCTAGGAGAATCTAGAGAATGAGAGAAGGTTGTAGTCTTCTGCAGGTAGAAGTCTGCGTACTGTTATAAGACTGCACCAGTACAGAAAGATTGTAGAAAGATGTTTTTTATTAAAAGAAGATAGAGACGAATTGTACCAGGTGGTTTTCACCCACATTGGGTTTCTACCTTATATCTTGTGATCTTGTGTGTGATTTTTTGCTCTATTTTTACTGTAGATGTTTCTTCTTATATGGTTCTGATACACAAATTAAAGATCAACTGAATAAATAATAAGTTTACAAGGTATACGCTGGTTGCTCTAAACACAGTTGCGTATATACGCAAGTTGCATTAACAAAAGTAGCATATATAAATCTGTTTATGGAAATGAAATATTGTTAAGTTGCTAATATTGATTCACCCGCCTCTCAATATTATTTCCAACAATTGGGATCGGAGTAGGTCCTTCAGAAGAAGCTTGATCGCTTGAAGGAAGATCTATCATCATGAGCAACTACGAAAGAGAGGCATCCATCAGGCCACCAATCTTTGATGGGAGCAACTTCGTCTATTGGAAGGTAAGAACCAAAACCTATCTTAAATCGCTTGGAATAGAATTTTGGGATATCATGGAAGGAGGATACACATTTCCATCAGTAACTCCTACAGATACGACAGGTAAAAAGTAGTATGAAACAAATGCAAAGGTTGTCAATACTCTATTGGGGAGTCTGTCACAATCCGAATTCGTCAAGGTTATACAGCTCAAAACCGCCAAAGAAATATGGGACAAGATCATTCTAAGCTATGAAGGAGACGATTAGGTAAAACACGCAAAACTACAATCTCTCAGAATACAATATGAAACTATCAAAATGAACAATGATGAAAGTGTAGCTAATTATTTCTTACATATAAATGAGATTGTTAATCACATGAAAAACTTGGGTGAAGAGATAAAATAAGTTACTTCAGTTGAAAAGGTTCTAAGATCCTTGTCTTCTAAGTTTGAACCAAAAGTTTTTTCCATAGAAGAAAAGCAAGATCTTCAGAGTATTACTATGTCATAGCTACATGGAATCCTAACTATTTTCAAAATGAGAAAAGGGGGTCCATTAGATATGAGAGAGGCCGCATTCAAAGTTTCAAGAAAAGGAGAACTCAATGAGTCAAGAAATACATCAGAAGGAAAGGAAGGTCTCATTTGGAAATGACACCCCTGCGGTCATAAAAGGTAAAGGCTATGTTCTCTTAAAAGAAAAGGTCAAAGCTTAGAATGTTATGTATGTTGATGGTTTAAAGCATAATATATCGAGTATTTCAATCAAATGGATGTGTTTTTCATGAGCTTGATATAGGAGAAACAGTGATTAAAGGCATAAGAACTCTAAATAATTTATACATATTCAAGGGAGGACAACAACAATGCTATCTAAGCAAAAATGATAAACACTGGCTATGGCACATAGGATTGGGGCATCTAAGCTTCTCTCAGATAAGGAAAGCATGCAAATTCTAGGTTATTTGAGATCTTCCTGACATCAGAATTCCAAAAAATACAATATGAAAATCATGTCAATTTGGTAAGAAAACCAGAATGCGTTCCCTGAAAAATAAGGATCGGCTAGTAAGTCGCTTGAACTCCTCCATACTGATTTAGGTGGTCCATCAAGGAAAAAGTTACATCATGGAGAAGAATACTTTATATTGTTCATTGACGATTTTTCCAGAATGTGTTGGATAGGACTTATAAAGCATAAACACAAAGCATTTGAAAAGTTCAAAGCCTTCAAATCTTTGGTTGAAAATGAATCAGATCGCAAAATCAAATGCCTCGAATCTGATCGAGGAGGGGAACTTACCTCAAACGAAGTCTTCGACTTTTGTGAAGAACATGGAATAAGAAGGGGATTCTCTACCACAAGGACTCCTCAACAAAATGGAGTGGTAGAAAGGATGAACAGAACTGTTCAACAAATGGCTTGTGCTATGCTAGATGAGTCTGGAACTCCTACAACCTTCTGGGGAGAAGCTGCATTTGTTGCCGTCACTATTCTCAACAAAACAAATGTTCGAGTAAACAACACTCAAACTCCTCATGAACTTTGGTATGGTAAGACTCCTACTGTAAAATAATTCAAAGTTTTTGGAAGTAAATGTTACATTGAAAGGACTGATGAAAAACTTTGCAAGTTTGAACCTATAGTAGATGATGGCATTCTCCTTGGTTACTCTTCCTAAATTAAAGGATACAAGTGTTATAATAAAAGACTAGGGAAAATTGTTGAAAGTATTGATGTTGTGGTTGATGAAGTAGGCGAAAATTCAAAGGAGGTAAAAAGTAAAGAGTGGGAAGAAGATGAGGATTATCCCTCCACATAAAATCAGACTAATGATGAAGAAGAGGAAACCAATGAAGCACCAGAAGAGAAAATAATGGTAGAAGAAAAGACTCCATCTAGATATATTCACAAAAATCATCCAGAGACTCAAATTTTGGGACAGAAAGAGGCCTGTATACAGACAAGACGAACTATTACAGAAGCTTCAAGCTATGTAGCATTGATTTCCTCCATCGAACCACAAAATGTATATGAAGCATGCAAAGATGAATGCTGGGTCAAGGCCGTGAATGAAGAACTTGAGCAAATTGAAAAGAATAATACTTGGGAATTAGTTCCTAGACCTCATGATAAGAATATCATTAGAACCAAATGGTTATTCAAAAACAAGTTGAATGAAAATGGGGAAGTTGTTAGAAACAAGGCTATACTTGTTTGTAAAGGATAAGCTCAATAAGAAGGTATAGACTTTGAAGAAACTTTTGCACCTATTGCTAGACTTGAAGCCATAAGAATGTTCCTTGCTCTTTCTAGCTTTTAGAAGTTCAGAGTATATCAAATGGATGTGAAATCCGCCTTTCTTAATAGAGATCTATAAGAGGAGGTATATATTGAGCAACCAGACGGATTCATCCTTGGAAATGATCCAAAACTTGTATGCAGACCAAGGAAGGCGCTCTATGGTCTAAGACAAGCTCCAAGGACCTGGTATTATCATCTTGACGAATACCTTCATCAACAAGGTTTTTCAAAAGGATAAGCTGATAGCAATCTATATATAAAAATTGACAATGATAAATTTCTAATACTTGTTGTGTATGTTGATGATATCATTTTTGGGAGTAATGAAGAAGCCATGAGTCAAAACTTTGCTTTGGTAATGCAAAAAGAATTTGAAATGTCCCTTCTTGGTGAGCTCACATATTTTCTTGTTCTACAAGTCCAACAAAATAAAGATTGTATTTTTCTATCACAAACCAAGTACCTCTAGCAGATCCTGAAGGAATATGGCATGGAAGATTCTAAACCAGTATGTACCCCTATGGTAACAGGATGCAGCCTTAGTGAAAATGATGAATCAACAGCAGTGCATCAACCAACCTATAGATCCATGATTGGTAGTCTGCTCTATCTAACAGGTACGCGACCAGACATCATGCATGTAGTGGGAATAGTTGGAAGATTCCAAGAAAATCCAAAGGAAGTACACCTTCAGGAAGTCAAAAGGATTTTCAAATATCTTCAAGGAACATAAAACTTTGGTTTATGGTATCGTAGAGATACAGAACTTACACTTCATGCATATATAGATGCAGATTGGGCAGGAAGCATGGATGATAGAAAAAGCACTAGTGGTGGTGCATTCTTTAAAGGTTCCAGATTAGTGTCTTGGTTGAGCAAGAAACAAAGTTCAATTGTATTATCTACAGCTGAAGCAGAATATGTGGATGATGCATCTTGTTGCACACAACTTCTTTGGATGATGCAAACATTGCAAGACATTCAAATCACATGTACTCCACCCATCTCCATTCTATGTGATAATACAAGTGCAATTAGTATTTCAAATAATCCTGTCATGCTTCCAAGACCAAGCACATACCTATCAAATATCACTTTCTCTAGGAACAAGTACTTGAACAAAATGTCAAATTGGAGTATGTTCCCTCAAAGGAATAGGTTGCTGATATATTCACCAAGCCACTACCCAGAGAGACATTGGAATATCTCAGATAGAAGCTGGGAGTAGTTGATGCATCATCTTGCTGTTGAAACCTATCTCGATTAGAGAAAAGTGGTTGTATGTGAGTTTCATGAAGCGTATCTGTGTACATCAGCTGGTTTCTATTGATACAATTGTGTATATGTTGTTTTGAAGAAAAAAGTGGGCCATACATAAGATGAAAAGAGTCTGGTATGGGTCTGAAAATGATCATCTGGCACAGGTTCAGGGGGAGAATATACTTCTAATAATGCATTGTTGGCATTATCTTAGAAGATCTTGGTACAATTTCACAGTTGGTTTTCTTTTCAGGTGGAACAGGTGTAGAGGGATATCATGGTTGCTAATGGTGATTGACAGATGTTGTTGATGATAGTTGTTGCTAACTATTTTGTTTTAGATATTTTGTCTCTATTTCATGTACATATTTTATTATCAAGGTCATGTAACAATCTATTTTGTTTCCCCACTATGCCTGGGATGGATGATGTAATGTTCTTGTTTTATCTTGTATAAACTTTTGGTGTATCCCCACTTGGTTGGGAAATGGATGTATGTATGAATCCATGGTTATAGGAAGGAAATTTATGATGTATAGAGTCATTTTCTTCTTGTAGAAACTCTTTTTGAAGACCTTGCTTACAGTCAGGGGGAGCATGAATAGCACACTTCAGCATACTAGAGCATTCAACATGTACTCAATGGGAGCATAACCCTTTGCCCTTGATGACAAAGGGGTAGAGTGACTTGGGGTTGCCATCAAGTCCAAAGGGGGAGATTGTTAGCATTATGACACAATTTTGGTGCTATGACACAAGGTGTTGTCCTTGATGGCAACTCACTCAGATGACAGATCACAGTTCAGGCTCTCGGAATGAAGGAAAAAGAGATATATGCAGGTTCCCCTTAACCAATCCGCATATACACACGGGTTTTCCAACCAAAATGTGTGTATGTGTATACACGAACTTTCATGCAAGGAAAAGGGTGTACATGTTGAAAACTTGGTTTTGGTCTGTGGTATTTGGTCCCTAGTATTTTGACCCATGGTATTGATCAAAGCCATCTTGACCGAAGCATTAACCCTAGGTATTTTGTCCAAGGTATTGCTTCTAAGTAGTTTTGGACCACGGTATTGAGTAAGACCTAAGACTATAAAAGGAGGTGAGGATCATTAAGAAAAGGTACTCAGGTATTGAATGTCTAATGAAGAGCAAGATCTAGAATACTACTGATTGGGTTATGGTGCATAGTTGGTTCTGAATCAAGGAGGAACTTGAGCGCTTGAAGAAGGATAAGCTCTTTTGAAGGGCCAAGATATTAAGGCTTGAAGAGAAGTATCTTTGTGTGGTTTTTAATCATTTATAATAGACACATGTCTTGATATGTAGATCTAATGGTCTAGGTATAAACTGATGTCTGAACAGTTGAAAAGGGTGAATCATCTTTTACAGATCTGTACACAGGTTCAATATAGCAAAGGCATGTATACATGCTGGTTCGGCAATTCAAAACAATGTATACATAGGTTTTCCTTCATATAACAGCGTATGCACACATGTTCGACACATTGAAGTAGCATACATCTCATAAAATATGTTTTAGCTACATTTGTTTACTGTTGTAGTGTTCTGGGTTCTAGCTGGGTTCTGGTATTGTTACTGTTTTCTGGTTACAGCATTCAGAGAAGTGATTGTTTGATTCAGTTTTGGTTAGTACAAGGGAGATTGATTGATGCAAATATATATCTTGATCTCTGATTGATGCTATTTATGGATCCAATCTAAAAATTTATGAAACATGGTTGCTGGAAGAAAAGAGAAGGTTGTAGTCTTTTGTTGGTTAGCACCTACATACTAGTACATCAGCCAGTACAAGAGCTAAAGGACGTTGTGGCTCCCTTCTAAGAGAAGCAAGAGAATGAGAGAAGGTTGTAGTCTTCTGCAAGTAGAAGCCTACATACTGGTATAAGACTGCACCAGCATAGAAATATTGTAAAATGAAGTTTCATATTAAAAGAAGATAGAGACGAATTGCAGGAGGTGGTTTTCACCCACATTGGGTTTCCACCTTATATCTTGTGTTTTTGTGTGCGATTGTCTACTCTATTTTTACTGTACATGTTTCTGCTTATATGGTTCTAATACACAGATTGAAGATCAACTGACTAAATAATGAGTTTACAAGGTATATGTTGGTTGCTCTAAACACAATTGCGTATATACACAAGTTGCATTAATAGAAGTAGCATATATAAATCTGTTTATGGAAATGAAATATTGTTACGTTCCTAATACTAATTCGCCCCCCCTCTCAGTACTATTTCCAACAATTTGCAGAATAGAAGCCCACATCGCATACTTTGGATGAAGACACCAGAGCAAGCTTTCTCCCATAAGAGACTAGATGTGGGTCACTTCAAGATGTTTGGCTCATCAGTATATTTCCATGTGACAAAGGATGTACAAACAAAGCTTGAGCCAACAACAGAGTTGGGGATATTTGTGGGTTACACTGATACACCTCACAACTATCAGGTCTACTTTCTTGCCAGTGGGAGGATAGTGGTTAGTAGAGATCTCAAGTTTGATGAGGAGAAGGCCATGCGAGTTTCCATTGAGATGGATCTCCAACTACAAGATATGGAGGAACTATTGGTTCCTAAGGAGGAGGAGCCTCAGACTGATGTGGAGAAGCCACATGCATAGGTTCCAAGAGTGGAGACACCCACTCAAGAAAAGTCTTCTAGAGATGGATGAAAGCACACAAGAGGATTTGACAGATTATTGGAGGATGCAAGAGAGAATGTGGGATAACCATATTCTCAACGCAGACAGAGGAGGTCACCTGAGAGGTACATTGGATACATGGCCCCTGTTGGGGAATGTGTTGAGACTGAGCCATATTCCTTTGAGGAAGCAATGCAACAGCCGATTTGGGTTGATGCTATGGTGGAGGAGTATGACTCCATAGTTCGTAACAGTGTTTGGGACATGGTTACGAGATCGGAGAACAAGTCAGTGATGAGTTCCTGATGGCTTTACAAGGTAAAGCAAGTTGTTGACTGTGGTGTGGAGAAGCATAAGGCAGGATTTGTTTCCCGTGGCTTTTCAAAGTTTGAGGGGATTGACTATGATGAGACTAACTCTCCTATCGCAAGG
The DNA here is from genome assembly GCA_031772625.1 of Pinus tabuliformis. Lineage (NCBI taxonomy): Eukaryota > Viridiplantae > Streptophyta > Pinopsida > Pinales > Pinaceae > Pinus > Pinus tabuliformis. Next base: position 757,807,902 of record CM062806.1, read on the forward strand.
TACTCATCTATCAAATATATGTTGGCACTATCAGCATAGATGGGTTGGAAGATCCATAAGATGGATGTAAAGACTGCATTCCACAATGGCCAGATTGAGGAGGAGGTGTACATAGAGAAGCCAGAAGGTTTTGATACCTTCGATTGTGAGTCGCATGTGTGCCAACTCAAGAGAGAATTGTACGAGTTGAAGCAAGCACCTCATGCTTAGTACACCAGGATAGAAAACTACTTCATCGGGTTTGGCTTCATAAAGAGTGAATCAGATGTGAAATTGTACCACATCGTGGTGAAAGGTAAGTTGTTAATCATCATAATTTATGTTCATGATCTCATATTGACTGGTAATGATCAGTTGATCATGTCTTATAAGGAGTACCTTGCAAGAGAATTGAAGATGAAAGACATGGGTCTCATGCATTATTTCCTTGGCATGGAAGTGTGGTAGAAGGATGGGGAGTTGTTTGTGTCTCGGGGAAAGTATGCCAACGAGATACTCAGGAGATTCGACATGGAGAAGTGCAAGCCCATGCAGACTCCTCTAGCAGGTAAATGGAAGAAGGAGGTTGGTACTTCAAGAGAAGTGGTAGAGGCTACTGTGTACAAATAGCTTATGGGTTCGTTGATGTACTTAGTGAACACATGACTAGGTTTGTGCTATGCGGTGAACTAGCTGAGTCAAATGATGGTTTAGCCTATCAAGATATTTTGGAAGGTGGTAAAGAATGTATTGAGATACCTTAGAGGCATATCTTTGTATGGATTATGGTACAGACAAATAGAAGGAGTGAAGCTATAGGGCTCCATTGATGCAGATTGGGTAGGGAGTGCATCAGATCGAAAGAGCACATCAAGAGGGATTTTCAAACTTGGGTTAGTGGTAGTTTCTTGGTACAACAGGAAACATAGATCAGTTTCACATAGCTCAGCAGAGGAAGAATACATTGTTTCAAGTCAAGCAACATGTGAGGCCATCTGTATGCGGAAAATTCTAGTTGGTTTGTTTGATCAAAGGATGGATCCAACTGTGATCTATTTTGATAATCAGAGTTGTATCAAACTCTCTTAGAATCCAGTATTTCATGATAGGTCCAAGAACATCGACATCCAGTATCATCATCTCAAAGACTGTGTAGTGAGGAGGATCATGTTGCTGCAATATATTTTGATAGAGGAGCAAGATGATGACATTTTGGCAAAGGCATTGTCAAAGTGCAAATTTGAGTTCTATAGAGACAGGATTAGGGTGGAAGATAATTCCTTTCTTGTTGAGAGGGAAAGAATATTCCAATTTAATTCGTCCTTGAATTAAATTGTGAATTAAAATCAAATTTAGTCTTAACGGCTACTTGCAATTAATTAATTAATTAATTTTAAATTAATTTTTTGGAGAAAAATTCAAGTTAGAAGTCTTTCTGAAGTCATGCAAGAGTTATCCCTTAAATTAAGGAGAAAAGTTGAGTTGTATTTGAGTTGTAATTAGTTAACTCAGTTTACCGAGTTAAGTCTAGTTAAATTAGTTCCAAAGTGTTTGAGGAACTAATAGTGAGTTAATAGTCAGTTGATGCATTAATGCACTCAGCTAGTACTACTCTAGTTAACTGAAGATTCCCTCATCAGAAACTCATGCATGTCTATTCTGAGAAAGATCCAATTGAGATTAATGTTCAAGGATAGTGTACTAACAATTGCATGTGTTTTCTCATGGAGAAAACTCATGCATGCATATAAGGATTTATCCTTGAGGATTGCGCAGTTTTGAAGGATCATCATCCACTTGGTAATAGGATAATCATCCTAGAAGAAAAAATGCAAGAAAATAGGAGCTTGGAGGGCAAAGAGGAAGGCTGGAGAGAAGCCAAGATTACCTGTGAGCATATGTGAGGACTGTATTGAGAGTTGGCTAGCTGTGAGAGCTAAGGCTTTGTATAGTTCCTATGCATTTACGCCATGTATGATAATACAATAGTGTGGGGTTTTTAGCTGAGGCTTTCAATAAAGTATTTTCATGTGTATTGTGCCATTGATTCTTCTTCTTCTGGTTATATTGTTAAGCTCGATCTTTAAGCTTCCGCAAATTGATAGTAGAAGTAGGTTATAGTATTCTACTTTGATTTATATTGCATTATCGGTTAACCTACACTGATTTTATACCACATTTGGTACAACCATGTCTACAGTCAGGTGGTACGTAGAAGTGTCGAACCTAGCCAAATTTTCCTACGACTAATAAAAGTTAAGTTCTCTTACTTTTTCACTGGTTTTTATGTGGATTTAGTGGTTTTCATATCTTTGATATTTATATGGTTTTATGTTGGTTATAAGCATGCTTAAATGACTAGTTCATGTGATGGTTATTTCATGTATTTAATTGTAATTGTTAAATAGATGGATGAAAGACCTAATTGATGGTATAATAGTTCAATGGAGAAGGAGGTGATCGTTCTTGTTTTTTTTCATAAGTTCATTCATTCATTTATGCTTTGTCTCGTATCTTAGACTTGTAGGTTGTATTGATGCGAAATGTTTGACAAAATGTCAGTCCTAGTTGGGGATGCTCAGCCATAGTCCTAAGGTTTATTTTTTATTTTTTTATATTATCATCATGTCTTTGATGGATTCTGAAGGTTATAACAAAATATGGCCAGAGCCTGGGATTATAGGCTAGAAAAGTGGCTCAAATCTTAGAGCCACTTGCCTAGGTCTTCTAGAAAAAGTTGAAGGACACTAGCACATAGGTCTAAGAGACCGACATTGGCTTCTGGTCACTATATTGCATATAAAATGAAAGCGACCAGGGGTTCAAAGGCTTAAATCATCAGTGGGACTTAGGGAAAGGATGTTTGAGTGGCTAACATGTCTCCTGAGGAACTTGTTACTAATGTGGATGGGTTTATTTGATATGTTTTGTGTGTTCAATTTCCTGAAGGTCACTAAGTATGTTGAATCCCTTATAGTAGTCTCACTCATTGCATGTTTAACCTGGTTAGCAAGTTGCTTGGGTGAACCTAGGAGGAGGGGGTGTTATAGATTGGTATGAGAGCATGGTTACGCTCTCCTTAAGGGAAGGTGCTCGGTCATGCACGCATGTAGGTTGCATGTGTGTCTCTTGCACTTGAATTCCATGTGCTTATTTCATTAGATCATGTTGATCATGATTTTAGTAAGGTTGGCATGGTGAACTTGATGTTGATTTTGTGGGATGCATTGTTGGAAGTATATGACTGGTTCCATATGGTTATATGTCTCTTACATGTTGAGTATATGTCGCTTGACAAGATCCTTGTATGTGAGGTGAATTCTTTAATGTTTTGATTACATATATCAGTATTGTAGGTTGATTACAAGAATTGATCACTTATGCTCGACGATATGTGTTCATACGTATGAGTAGCTAGTTAATATTTTCTTATGCATGTTGATAGTTGCATGTGGCAATAGGTGCAAGGAGTAATGGTTGTTTCCATGCATGAAGTCGTAGCATGCATTGTTTATATGGCATTACATTGATGACTAGACCATAACTAGAATGATGTTTATGCGTTGATGCATTTATTTGATATATGTCTCTATGTTGTTATGATTATCTTATACATGTATCACAGTGATTTGATGATCTTACCGATAAGCTATCCTCCCAAATTATGCTAAGGTATGTTGGTTTATTTTGATTTGGTTTAGCAGACATAGTATGTCTTGAGGAAGGATATCAGATGGCTAGCAAGGTGGTAGATTATATAGAATCTCCCTATGCATTAGATGGGCATCTTGGTGTGGGGGACTCCTAACTTGGTAGACAAATTGAGAAGATTGAAGGAATAAATAGGGAGTTTCAAAGAAGACAATGAGAAAATCATGCAGGCACAAGAGAAACAAGCAGAGTTGAATTCTATACATCTTCAGAGTTTGTCATATTTGCAGCAATAGGGACCACTTTGGATCAACCATGTACATGAGGACAGACCTAATGGGGCATATGGAAGTAGGTCTCTTAGTAGACACAGGTTGAATAGATCTAACGCAATCAGAGAGGGAAGCCTATTGGACACTCTAGATAGGAGAGATGATAAAAAATGGTATTATTTGAATTCTAGTTCTCATAGGCATCATGATCATCTTCATTATCATCCTTATAGGAGGAGTGATAGGGAATAATTTATGTATAAGTTTAAGAAGGAAAATCAACCTAACTTTGATGGAGAGATGAATAAATCGGAGGATTTTGAGGCATGGTTGCTTAGAATGAAGAAATTATTTTGATTGCATGATTACTCAGAAACCATGAAAGAAAAGATAACCACTTTCAATCTCAAAGGTAAAACAGATATTTGGTGGGAATACGTGAAGAATTTCAGAGGTATACTTGAGGAATATTTGAGTTTGCATACATTTGAAAGACTCTTCAATAAGAAGTACTTTTTTGAGAGGTACTATGATGAGAAAGCTAATGAGTTTTATGAGTTTTGGATGGGTTATATGATAGATGATGAGTATGCCAGCAGGTTTTCAAGATATTGAGATATGTTCCTTACCTTATGGAGGAGAAGGCCAAGGTTCACAGATTCATCAGTGGACTTCTAGTTGCATATAGAGACCAGATTGAGTTCGATGAGCCTAGATTGTTGTAGGAGGCCATCCAAGAGTTGAAACATGTTTATGACTAGTCAAAGCATAAATTTGAGACTAAGCATGACTTGAAAATAAAAGAGAAAGCTAAAGGAAAGTGGCCACCAAAGGAAGGAATTCCTTAAGATGCAAGTGAAAAATAAAATGTAGTTCCTTAGAAGAGACTCAATACAACTGAGGAGTTATATCGAGAGAAGCAAGCTAGAGGAAGTGGTAGGAAACCATTGTAGTTTTGGATATGTGGTAAGGATCATCGTAAGAGGGATTGTCTGTAGCATTACAGTGGTGGTAGACACCAGATATACACTGCTCAAGAGGAGGATACAGTTGGTGATCTTAGTCATAACATTCCTCGGATCTATCCACCTATGGAAAAAAGGCACACCGGTCATCAGGCATTGATCTTTGAGATGGACGGTAAGCTTTGTGATCAATTTGTTTATATTTTGATTGATATTGGATCTAACTATAGTTATATTAATATTGAACTCATGGATAAGTGTGGTTTGAGAAAAGAAATACATGGAGAATATTGATTGGTATAGTTGGCTACAAGTACGAAGAAGAGAGTTCATGGTTGGGTAAGATCTTGTGAAATTTAGTTAAATGGCATGCCACATATGAACTTATTGCCGTTGGGATCCTATAGTATGCTTTTGGGTATGGATTGGCTACCTTCACAGAACCAAAGTGCATTTCTTTCACAAGACCATTCAGTGTGTGAATGATAGTGGGGAAAAGAGGACTTTGCAGGGGAAGAAGAACCCTACATCAGGGATGATAGTTACTGCTATGTAGGCTAAGCATAGTTGCAAAAAAGTTTGTTTGATGTTTCAAGTACAAATTTTTTGTCACAAGGGTAAGGAAGTTGAGAACATCGATGCGTTAAGAAGGTACCTAGTTTTGTAGTAGTTTCATAATTTATTTCCTGAGAAGATTACAAAGTTTCCACCTCACAGAGAGGTATAAGTTTCTATTGAGTTGGCACCATGGGAAACTCCAACATTCAAGGCACCTTACAGGATGAGCACACCTGAGTTTGTTGAGTTAAAGTTGCAGTTGAAGTAAATGTTGGAAAAGGGGTACATTAGGCCAAGTGAATCGCCTTGGGGTGCACTAGCATTTTTCGTAAAGAACAAAATGGTAATCTTAGATTATGCATTGACTGCAAGTATCAAAACAAAGTAACGCTCAAGAATAGGTACCTTTTTCTGAGGATTGATGGTTTGTTTGATGAGTTCAAGGGATTAGTAGTTTTATCTAAGATCAAATGGCGATTAGGATACCATGAGGTACGCATCAAGGAATATCATATCTTCAAGATTGTGTTCAAGACCAAGTATGGACATTATGATTTTGTTATTGTTCCATTTAGTTTGACTAATTCTATAGCTACATTTACGTGTTTTATGAATAATGTGTTGCATCCTTATCTGGACAAGTTTGTTATTCTATTCATTGATGACATATTGGTATATTATAAGAATGAGGAAGAACATACTGAGCATTTAGTAGAAGTGTTGAGATTGCTAAGAGAGAATTAGCTTTATGCTAAACTTAGCAAGTACAACCTCTTTTAGACTAAGGTACATTATTGGGGCATGTTGTCTTCAAGGATGGCATAAAAATGGATCTAGAGAAGATAAGGGCTATTACGGAGTGGGCTACTCCTAAGAATGTGGATGGTGTGATATCATTCATGGGATTGGTAGGTTACTACACAAGGTTCATCAAGAAATTCTCATGAATTTTGTATCATATCACATCATTGCAGTGAAAAGATAAGATGTTTGAAAGGATAGAAGAATGTTAGGCTAGTTTTGAGCAGCTTAAGTAGTTGTTGACACATTCACCAATGCTAAAGATTGCGGATCCAGACAAGGATTTTGTAGTGTGTACAAATTCTTACAAGAGCAGACTCGGTGGTAATCTCATGCAAATATGACAGGTACTGAGCTATGATTCATAGAAACTTAATGAGCATGAGCAAAACTATCTAATGCATGATATTGAGCTAGTAGTGATTATACATGAATTGAAGATGTGGAGACACCATCTTCTTGGGAGGAGGCTTAGATTTATGAGTGATCATAGTGGGTTGAGATATTTGTTTGACCAGCCAAATCTAAATCCCAAGAAAGCTAGGTGGTTGGCTACCTTTAGTGAGTTTGACTTGGAGGTCAGATAGTACATCAAAGGGTAGGAGAACCAGGTTGTAGATGCCCTTAGCAGGAAGGTACATGTAAATCATATAGAAGATATGAGCTTTGATGGGAAATATCTACAAGATAAGATCTTGTATGTAGGACAACAGGATGACAAGTACATGGAGATTATGCATAGGATACAAGAGAGAACAGGTAGATGTACATGTATAGGTACAATTATAGGTGATCAGGATGCAAAATATCACCTCATGGGAGATGGTTTGGTGAGGTTTAGAGACAGAATATATGTACGGAATTAAAGTGAGCTCAAGAATTTTATCTTGAGGGATTTTCATGTCAAGCCATACTCCGGTCATCTGGAATATTAGAAGACATTGACAATGATGAAGAAGTTATATTATTGGGTGAATCTAAAGAAGGAAGTTGCAGAGTTCGTGGCTAGATGTTTAGATTTTTGGGGGCATGGAATCCCCACAAGGCATGTTTTGGGGCTTAAAGCCCAAGTTTTGACTTAATGTTTTTGTAAAAGCTCCGCGGATTATGGGCATGGGGTGTGAAAGTATAATAGTGTCATAGGGTTGTCAACCATAGTTTTTGTAATGTAATGTCGACTCGATAGACCTACCAATGGTCCACGTACCATGGGATTGTATAAATAGAGTGAGGATCTAAGTGTAAAAGAAAAATAATGAAGGAATAGAAGGGAAGAATGAGAATTCTAAGTGATTGAGTGGAAGTGTAAAGTGTGTTTGTGGGTTGTAGAGTAGGAGAAGTCTCTACCATTGAGTGCACAGAGGCCTAGTAGTCTGCAACTAAGTGCACGGACCCCTATAGCTTAGTGCGTAGGGTAGGTAAAATCTGTAACCGTTGGGAGAATCAATAAACAGAAGTGTTCCTATAATTTTGTGTATCGTTTCTTGGTTTAATGCATAATTCGATATAATTTGCAAGTATAATTTTTATTTGCTACATGAACTTGTATGAATGTTTCATCTTGCTAATTATAAATTAAGACATTTAAGTAAGCAAAGGTAGTTAATTAACATTGGAAGATAAGTAAGATCTTGGGTAATAACGTAGAGCGTGGCACAAACCCTAGTTAGGGATGCGTGAAGGCAGTGTATCAAGCCATGAGGAACGGGAAGAGTATGAAGCGACCCGCGTGCAGGAACAAATAGAGAACCAATCGTACCTCTTAGACATCTCAACGGTGCAGAAACCTGGTTCTAGCACCCTCTCATACTTCTTTGAGTGAAACCTCAGTCCACGCTCCACGGACTATTGCTAAAATGGCCAGTAGTATAGGGATTTGTTTGGCTAATTAACTTTGAACTTGGGACAGTCCCCAACAAGCCAAAAAATGGCTCCGTTGCTGGGACTGGGATCTGCATAGAGATGTTTGATGTTGTATCATTGGAATTCCACAAAGAAAGGAATTGAACATTGATTGGATAGAAAGATTCATGAGTTCATGGCACAAGAAAATAGGAATCCGTGACTATGAAAGGAAGAGTGGTTAGATTGCTACTTATATATAGGAATCCACGAAATTTCCTTTGCATCCTTGCCCACTGAGTTGTATGAGTGGATTGTGAAGCTAGAAGATAGCTAAGGAAGGTGTAAACTCGACAAACCTATTGTGTGGACTCCAAAATTGGTGCACAGACTAGAAGCATCAGAAGGTTAGATCGCGCACGATGTTGATCAGTGGCTCGATTGAATCATAGGAGGATTCATCACCAAATTCGTGGTAGATACTTCAGTCATCTCTAATGAGGTAGAACAACGCTTCATCAAGGGATCATGAGGTAAGTACGTTCAACCTTTGAACACTTGGATTAAAATTCTACTGTGTGAAAAATGGGTTATGTGAATAAATTGATGTTTGGGGCTACGCAGAGTCGGAGAATATATAGAAACGAAGGTAGCACATAACTCGAAAGGAGGAAAGCATGTAACAGATAACTACCATCTATTACATAATTATACACAGAATTCACAACAGGTTTTCTATAATTTTTGTAGGTCGGTAGGACATGATGAGAATACCTGTCGAAGTTATGAACTGATGATGGATTGAACTGCTACCTACATAGTTTAGGATGAAGCATATGCCCTTGATCAAAACACAGGAATGTTATGCCCTAGATCTCAAGGATGTGGACAAGGCCGAGGTGGAGGGGAACCAGGCAGAGGTCGCAGACAATTGATATGTTACAATTGCGAAGGGCTAGGACATTATGCTAGCGATTGTACAAATCAAATGAAACCATCATGGTTTTATTATATGTTGCTTAACCATGAGATGGAGTACTGTCACATTGATAGCGAGGTTGTGCGACAAAGGAGCACTCCAACCTCCCCTAACTCAGAACTTACAAATGATGAGGTCGGAGTCGTGCAAGGAAGACATTAATGTAAATATCGTTCTCCGTAGTGGTACTACAATAGGGGATGAAAAAGGAAAGTAACCTGAAGAAAGTACCTGGGTTCACAAGGCTCCAATGAAGGAACTAAAATTTGATTTAAAGCGCACTAAGGAGACCTTCATGCAAGCTAAGGGGAGCTTCGTGGATGCCTCCACTTCAAAAAGTAAAGATAGACTACAGACAGAAATCCACCCATCGATGATCACTGCATTCTTGTAGACAAGCATGAAGTTGCTGTGCAACAGCAAGTCTGTAAAGGGGTTGCAAGAACTCATAACTAGATGTGTTGCAACCATACACGGAGAACCTCGCGTAGTCTAGAAGCTCGGGAAGCACATGACGCGAATAGGAATGGAAATGAGATTGACCATGTAGATTAGGGAATATGAGATGGACCAAGTGATTCTGGATCTAGGGTCAGACATGAACGTCCTACCAAAGTAGGCATGGAGCGCATGGGCAAGCCTGCGCTGCAATGGTCTCCTATCCAGCTGTGGATGGCGAACCAACAAAAGATCCTACCTATGGAGAGATTGTAGGGACTCATAGTCGATATCAAAGGAGCAAGAGCGCTAGCAAATTTCAAAGTGATAGACATTGTTGATGACAACAAGCTCTACCCCACACTATTGGGAATAGATTGGGCCACTGACATGAATGGAGTGATAAATTTAAAGAAGCATAAGATGATCTTTGAGAAAAATTCACTGCATGTAGTGGTACCCTTAGACCCTACAGAAGGATTGTGCTACATGGAGCTACTGTGCAACTATGACAGTGATGACGATATGGACTGCATATACAATATAACCGTGTGTGAGTAAGATTGGGTAAATCCAACTGCGGATGGCCAAATCTCTTGGGACGTAAAAGTTCTTGCACATCAGACTCTAATGAGGAGATAGCATGATGACAGAACCGATTACATGAGGTAACCACACTCAATTGTAACATGATGACAAGGTCGTTGTACTGCATAAATAGAGGTAAGAGATCTGCCTACATATGATGGGTTAAGCGACGAGGATGAATTCTTAAGACAAATTGAAGGAGAAGTACTAGAACAATAGTGTTTCGACACTCTAAAATGGGTACTGCAAGCTATTCTAGTAAGATGGTGGGATACACACCAATGAAGTTTTGAGGACTAGCATGAAGACAGAAGGATGATGCGCATATAGTTTGGGAAGCCTTCGGTGTGATTAACAGAGAAAATTATCGAACGAACCAGCCCGCGCACCCACTTATCCAGGTGGTTACAGGCATATGGAACGAAACTTGTACGAATGCACATCGTCCTTGTGGTATGGGACACAATCAGTAAGCAGGTGCGGGTAAGTCTATGGCGCAAACGAACCCTCCATTTGGGACCGCGAATTATGGAAAGACCAAGTGCGTAGAAGAATATCCATGCAAAAGCTTTTAACAAATTACGTGAAGCGTTTAAGAAGGTCCATAATGTGAAACATACTGAATGGGACCTGCGTGTACCAGTGTTTCTCTAGGCTTATAGGACCACGTACAAAAATCTGACCATTCAAGCACCACCACAGCTGGAGTATGAAGCAACCACAGTAAGCCCTATAGTACTTGGAGAGCTTAGATTGCGCATGATATCACTGGTAGATATGATAGTTCACGGAACCTTGGAAGCAGAAATAAAACAGGGAAATTTTAGACTCCAACAAGTTGAAGAAGAAAGGGTATGATTAAGGAAGAAAACACTCTAGTGGACACAAAAGTCAAGAAGTTGGAGGATGAGATAAAGGAAGACATTCTCGGAAAAAAGATTAGGGTGATAAAGCAGGATGTGTATGATCACGATGACAGGTTTAAGGCCTATCGCCGCAAATTGATTAGTCTGATGCCTTGGCTTAGACAACACATTGCTAACCTTATTGACCAGGGTAGTGCGTTGCAGATGGTAAAGTACGTGTTGACGAACGTAACAATAAAAGGTGGGTATTTTTCAAAAAACACACTGGATGATAGGATGAAGCTTTACACGGGTGGTGCAACCGCCTGACTACTTGAAGGAAGTATAGTCTTAGTGCTCCAGGCAATTGAAAGGATGAGAGGGACTATAAATTATTATGTCTGGGAATTATGCGATGTGGGAGCTACAAGCAAAAGCAAAGAGTCACAATGTCTGCACCCGCAGAATGGGGGTTGCGTTGCTGTGCGGGTTGGCCAGAAGCTAACCGTTGAAGTCACTATTCATGATGGGATGCTCAACTTAACACCAAATAGAGTGGACGGTAGGAATATAAGACATGATTTATGGGCAAGATTTGGAAGAATCTGCCACCAAGAGAGCATTAATGAACTAGATTTAGGGGGAACAGTCGAATTCAAATTCAAAAAGAGCTATAAATTACAAATGGCTTCCCAGCAAACAACACTTGGTCATTTGTACATTGAGCTATTGAGCAGAGCCTTGATTGTTGTGTGTTAAGAATTGATTAAGCCCCAAATTTCGGGAGTGCTAGATTTCTGGATGGACACGATGGCAACAACTGAGGACGTTATGGAGACAACATAAATGATCATCCAAAAGGCTGTGCAGGCCCTGGCTATGTGGGATGCTTCTGAAGGTGCCAGGATTGTGGTAGAAATCGCGAAGTTATTGCGCACACCAAGACCCAAGAAGGACAAACAAGTGACGGTTCTCGTTCGCGTGTCCCCATAGAACCCACTGCATACCAAGTTGTCAATGGAGGAGAAGGGGAAATTCATCACCATAGAGACCGATGAATAAGAGGAAGACCTAGAGGACCTAATTATTGTAGAAGATGAGGAGGAAACTGAGCCTGTGCACCCCCTGACAAAGCTCGTTGCCTATGTCCCGCCACAGAAAGGAAAGACTAGAGTACCCAAGGACCTTAATGAGACCAAGAGCTCGCTCTAGACCCCGCTCCTCCTAGACAACATTATTTTTGAAGGCATGCACTTGGGACAGGTTCCAAGCCTAAAATTCGAAGATTTGGACCTTGCTAACCATAGGAATTTCCCTCACCTTGAGACCTTGCACCTCATGAAGCCCAAGTAGGTTACAGAATTAGAGCTACAAAAGTTGTTGTGTAGAGTGGAAAAGATTGGGCTATTGAACCTACTCTGGGTGTCGCATCTCTAGTGCACCCCAATAACTATTTTCATCATTAGGAAAATACTATGCCTGGTGCATGATGGGTGTTTATGGCTGGAGGAGCCCATCCACATCATGATAGACTTGATTCACTACATTTCCTAGCTTCCATGGAAAGGAGGGGACCTCAGGGACATCTCGGAGGGGAAGAGTAGTGACTTGGCCATCGCGGAGGCCATGAAGAAAAAATACAAGATAGAGAAGAAGAAAATGGGCTGCACCATATCCAAAATCAGTGACAAATCAGTGAAAGTGGCAACCAAAATATTGGCTGATATGGTTATGTGCAAGTTTCGTGCAGAGAAAGTACCTGCACCGGTGGTAACACTGGCTGAGCAGTGCATAGAGTGGGTCTAGTTTAACTAGTCTGAGTTCCTATGCAACGAGTTTTTAGAGAATTGTCGTGAAGCTCAGGAATAAGGAAAACATTCCACTATGCATGGCTTCTGTTGTCCATGGTGCTTGTGGCGGGGGAATTACCAGAGGATAGTCAATTCCCTAGAATTGACAGAGATCTACTAGAGGCCGTGAAGTATGCTTCTCTCTGGGCCACAAAGGATGCCACTAGGATCTGTGACAAAAAAATATTCTGGGTGTTCATGGAGATGAATCTCATAATCGGGATTAACTACAAGCTGCGGTTGTCACCCACTGTCTACAACAAACTTTAGAGTTTTGTGGAATTTAAAGCAGACATCCATAGAATTTACATTAGAGCAGGAAAGGACCCAACCAAACAATGGAGGAAGCTACCCTTTGTATCCATAGAAAATGTCATCTTTAACATCCTCGATACATAGCCTTTGGAGTGGCACGCTCCAGACATTGTGGAGATAGAAAATTCAGCGTCACAAAGGAAGAAAGATGAGGCCAAGTTGTGCGTCGCATAGTTGGCAGAAAAGAGAAGGAAGGAGGCAGCGACAACAGAAGTGCGAGCAGCGCAAGATGCTGCATAGACAACAACTGAGCAGGAAAAGGCCACAGTAGCAGTAGTAGCAGCGTAGGAGTTAGCCACAAAGGCATGCGAGGGCCAAACTTTGCCTTCGCATGGGCAGGAAGTAGAGGAAGAAGAGGGAGGCGCAAACCCACAAACCACGTCAACATAGTTGAAGCAACATCACCTAACCTGGTGGACAAGGTCTCACAAGAAGGTTAAGGCATCAAAGTTGTCTATTGACCCGATCACCCTAACTGACGGTGATCTACAGGACACCGGCAAGATAGTGCGCAATGTCACCTCTGAGGCTGTGAAATATTTCATGCAGGAGAACCAGATCATGTTGGGGGCCCTCAGAGCACAATTGTAGGAATTACAAGTGTGCCCTCCTCAGGCTGGTACCCTTTCGACTAGCCTCGCAGTCAGAATAATGAAAGCAGAAAAAATGTTGCATGTACGGATGACGAATACCATAGTCTTGCCGAAAGGGGCACTAGTGACAACAGATGAGGCCAACATGCCTATGATTAGTGCGCTAAACGACCTTGGTATCAATATGGCTGTACTCCCGTGAGGGACCTTATATGTTTTGTAGGATGGGATAACTATAGAGTTGCAAGCTAAGGAAATCCATGCACTTCAAGTCCTCAGCGAGGAGAAAATCAATATGGAACAATTGCGCTTGCAGTGCGACGAAGTGGTGTCGCAGAATCAACAACTGGTACAGGTAACAGACGAAGCTTGCCAAAGCATCCCGGAACTAGCCATCCTAGTATACATACCAGTAGAGGTGCTGAACCTTTAGATCACTGAGATACAATTAAAGGCGTAGTCATCTGCCCCTACAAAAGTCAGAGAACAACGAGATATCTCTATCACAGTGGGACTGGATGAAATTGGCAGTGCAGTGCGAGACAAAAACTAGCATGTTGGAAGAATCATTTGAGTTCCTCACAAATTTGCATGAGGACCATAACATCTAGGGCTTAGAGAAAGAGGTTCGAGAAATCCAACAACAGTATGACAACGTCAAAGGAACTACATAGATGGTGGTCATCACTCAGAGCCTTGCGCGGATGCAACAAGCTAAAGCGTTGAAAGAGAAGGTGGACGCGGCACGACACAAGGATGCAGTCTTGAAGGTGCGCCTTCAGCCTTGGATCGACGAAGCATTCACCATCACAGCAAAAATTGAAGGCAAGCTCATACACATGCAGGGGATGCACGCATTAATGCAGAGAAGAACTTCCAACACAGAGATCTAGGAACAATGTATGCAGCAGATCCAACAAGCAGTAGCTTAGTACACTGCTGACCTTGTTGCAGTTCGAGAACAGTTGGAGGGACTCCATGCAAAGCTCTCAATGGTGACATAGTGACTTTAGGGCAAGTCACGATGTTTGTGTTGGGGGCCTATTGGGAATGGAATCCCCCCAAGGCATGTTTTGGGGCTTAAAGCCCAAGTTTGGACCGAATCATTTTGTAAAAGCTCCGCGAATTTTAGGCACAAGGTGCAAAGTATAATAGAGTCACAGGGTTGTCCACCATAGATTTTGTAATGTAATGTCAGCTGGATAGATTTACCCATGGTCCACGGACCATGGGATTGTATAAATAGAGTGAGGGTCTAAGTATAAAGGAAAACTAATAAAGAAATAGAAGGGAATCATGAGAAGTATAAGTGATTGATTTTAAGTGTAAAGTATGTGTGTGGGTTGTAGAGTAGGAGAAGGCTTTGCAGCTAAGTGTGCAGAGGCCTAGTAGTCCGCAGTTGAGTGCGAGGGTAGCTCGAGTCTGTAACTATTGGGAGAATCAATAAAAGGAAGTGTTTCTATAATTATGTGTATATTTTCCTGGTTTAATGCATGATTGGATATAATGTCCAAGTATACTGTTTATTTACTACGCAAACCTGTTTGAATTTTTTGTCTTGCTAATTATAACTTAAGACATTCAAGTAGGCAAAGGTAATTAATTAGCACTGGAAGATAAGTAAGATCTCAGGTAATAGCGTAGAGCATGGCACAACCCCTATTTAGGGTTACACGAAGGCAGTGTATCAGGTCACAAGGAATGGGAAGTGAGCGATGTGACTTGCGCGTAGGAACAAATAGAGAACCATTCGTACCTCTGAGACATCTCAAGGGTGCGGAAACGTAGTTCTAGCACTCACCCATTCTACTTCAGGTGAGACCTCAGTCCGTGCTCCATGGATTTTTGCTGAAAGGGCTAGCAGTATAATGATCTGTTTGGTTAATTAACTTCGAACCTGGGTCAGGCCACAACAAGCCAACATATTTTCAATAGGTAAAGGCGAAATGTAAGCATTCAAGTGGTTTACTACAACCTATAGCGATTCTAGAATGGAAATGAGAGGTCATTTCCATGGATTTCATCACATATCTTCTAGGGATAATGAGGCAAAAAGATTCTATTATGGTCATGGTTGACATGTTGAGCAAAGGTAGCTCACTTCGTTATGGTAAAGACTACATATTCAGCTAGTGAGGTAGCACAGGTGTTCATGAGAGAGATAGTGAGACTGCATGGTTTTCTGAAGAATATTATGTTGGATAGGGATGCAAAGTTCATTTCCAAGTTTTGGAAGAAGCTATTTGTGGGATTGGGTACATAGTTGGCATTCGACACAACTTATCATCTGCACACATATGGATAAATAAAGAATGTCAACAAGATCTTAGAGGATATGTCAAGGATGTACATGATGCACCAACAGAAGTAATGGGATGAGTATCTTCCATTGGTTGAGTCTTCATACAACAATGGTTATCAGGAGTCATTAAGGATGAGTCCTTTTGAGGCATTGTATGGGCAGAGTTGTAACACTCCCATCAGCTGGAGTGATCCACTGAACATGATACTTATTGGACTGAACATATTAGCAGACATGGAGAGGGAAATATGTGTTATAAATGTAGGTTTTAACCCTGTATAGAAATTACCTGCATACGAATTCTTAAACAAAGAAAATAAACAATGCGAGAGCATAACCCATAAAACACATATGCACAGAGATTTTTCCCTGGATCCCAAAACCGAGACTACCAGCTTGATTTTTCATTATGTTCCTTTCAATGTTACAATACATATTTATACATGCCGAAGCATCCAATACCATGGACAGAAAAACCATTGCGTCCAAAAAACATGTGCGAAAATCATGCACAAAACCATAGGTGGGTCTGCCCAACCTAACATATGGTCCAAAACCAAAATTTTCCGGGGCGTTGACCCGAACCCCATAGAGTGGGGTTACGGGTGCCCTTCAAACACCCTATTAACTACGTGGAAAGAATATAACACAACCCAACAATAAAGAAGAATTTGAAGGCAATAAAATATAGAAAAAAGTGTTATGTGAATCCACATACGATGCCCAAGGATTTTGAGGTTGGGGAGCATGTGTATTTGTGCATCAAGCCCAAGAAAATCTCTTTGAGGATTCGTTCATGTGCCAAGTTGGCACCATAGTATTTCCGGCCTTTTGAGATCCTTTAGAGGACTGGACCAGTGGAATATTGAATTTCACCACCTCCAAGATTGAAATTCCATGATGTTTTACATATTTCATTGCTTAAGAAGTATATAAAGGATGTTGATCATTTTATTGATTGGTCTATACTGGAGGTGGAGCAAGAAGGAGAGTTCTAGTAGGGGCCTCAATGAATATTGCAGCAAAATCATATTATGCTCAGGAACAGAGCCATAGAAAAAGTTAAAGTGTAGCGGAAGCACTTTGGGCCTGAAGAAGCTACCTAGGAGATGGTCGATTGGATGCAGGCCCTATATCCTTCATTGTTTACCAGTTGAGGGAAATTTGTTTCAGTTTGAATATTGTTTATGTTTGGCATATGTTTTGCTGATGTTTTGGTATATGTATATGGATGGAAATACCACCATGATCTAAGTTATAAAGCTCCAATAAGCGGTATGGTTGTCATGTTATTATGGTTGTTATCTTGTCATGTTGTCATGATGTTTTTTTTTGAGAAGGTATTTCATTGTATTTAATACAACGAGCTAAGTTATAAAGATCCATGGTCAATATGTTTTCTTTTCAATAGTTTTGTTGAGGTCTTGGTGTTGTTTAACACTAAGGATAGTGTTTCCCAAGGGGGAGGGTTCTGTAATAGCCCTGATGAACGTTCGTGTAATAAAAATTAATAAAGGAAAAGTAAGACCATGGTTAAGGGACACTTATTCGAAGCTGAATGTTGGGGAACATATATCCTAGTCGGCATTACTAGATATGTGTTTTGGCTAAGGAAAAATGGAAAAGGATAAGGAAAAGGCACTAAAAGGTAAAATGATTTTTTAGCACATCCATTTATCAAAATAAAGGAAATTAGGAGAAAAGTAAGGTGAAAGGCCGTAGGTTGCATGTGAGGAGGAAATTGAAGGAAAATAATTGAAAATGAAGAAAATAGAGGCCTCTTTAATAAAAAGGCTTTTACGTATCAGTTGGTAACCATTTGTAGGTTCATGCTTGGAGCTCTATCCATATTATATCTTTGTCTCTCTCTCACTCTTGGTCACTTAGAGTTGTCTTCGAGGAATCTAGCTTTGGATCAATGAAGGAAAAGAAAGAAAATGGAAAGAAAGGAAAGAAAGTATTAAGGAAGGAAAAGAAGGATCAAGTAGCTTTAACAGGAATACTTACAGGCAACCTTGTTCATGTGTGACTTCCTAGCTGGTTTGGACATGCATGACTTTGCATGTTGGTGTATGGTTCTCTTGTTGTCGGTGTCATGGTTTTTCCAGTTTATGACAATGGTTTTCAACCTAGCCTTTCCTTTTCTAGATGCCATGGTGTTGGGATATTTATTTTGGGTTTTGAGTTTTGGCTTGCCGTATGGATTTTGGAATCCGGGGTGGAGGTGATGTCAAGGCTCATTCCCAAATGCCTATGAATCCCTTGACATATTTTTGTGGGATACACCGTAAATCTTGAGTGATAAGTCTTAGTTTAGGGCCTAGTGATCGAGATTTGGATTGCGGTAAAGCCTAAGAGACTGGTCTCAGTATATGACCTAGTGATCCAAGTATAGATTTTGGTAAAGCTAGAGAGATAAGGAGACAAAAACTTCCTCAAGGATAGTGATGGACTCTAGATGGTAATCCAAGTTTGGTTCCGTTGTGATTGGAGCACCAGTTTTGGTGTGATCAAGGTTTGATAAGGTGGAGGTAGTTTAACCTCTGGATTCCCTTATTTGTTCATGGATTGGTTTTTATATGAGATCCCACATTCATGCTTGGAATATGGCATGGCGGTGACCTAACGAAAGAGAAATATGGTTCAGCCATGTCTACGGTCGAGTAGTGCATGGAAGTCCCCAGCTTGATCAGATTTGCCTATGCTTAATAAAAGCTAAGTTCTCTTACCTTTGCATTGGTTTATATGTGGATTTAATGATTGTCATATCTCTAATATACATATATAGTTTTATGTTGGTTATAAGCACGGTTAAATGACTGGCTAATGTCATGGTTATTTTGTGTATT
This sequence comes from Pinus tabuliformis, assembly GCA_031772625.1. NCBI lineage: Eukaryota > Viridiplantae > Streptophyta > Pinopsida > Pinales > Pinaceae > Pinus > Pinus tabuliformis. The sequence goes on from CM062806.1 coordinate 757,826,729, forward strand.
TACTTGAAATTGTTGAATGCATGGATGCAACACCTAATTGATTGCATAATAGTCCACTAGAGAAGGAGGGGATCCTTTTGGTTATGTTTCATAAGTTCATTTAGTCATTTATGCCATGTGTTGAATCCTAGACTTATAGGTTTGATTGAGTTCAATTGTTTGATAGAATGTCAGTCCTGGTTAGGGATTCTCATTTCTATTCTTGAGGTTTATTTTTTATTTTTTTATATTTTGATCATGTCTTTGATGGATTCTGAAGGTTATAAAAAGTGATAGGCAGAGCCTGGCATTCTAGGCTAGAAAAGGGGGCACTGGCACAGGTTTGTTGGAAAAAGTCCAGGGACACTGGTACAAAGGCAAGTGAGAGTGACTTTGGCTTTTGGTTTCTCTTTTTCCTATAGCCTCAGAGTAATCAGGGGTTAAAATGCTTAAATCATTAGCGGGACTAAGGGACAAGACGTCTGAGTGGCTGACATGTCCCATGAGGGTGTTATTGCTGATATGTATGGGTTTGTTTGATATGTTATGTTGGTTCCATTTCCTTAAGTTCACCAAGGAAGTTTAATCCATTATAGTGAGCTCTCTCCTCACATGTTTACCACAGTTGGATGGTTGCTTGGGTGGACATAGAAGGAGGGTGTGTTACAATTTTCATTAATCCAAAAAATTTATTATTCACCCACCCATGTGTCACCTTCTCATCAAGGCTCTTAAAAATTATGTACTTAATTTTAATTCAAAAATAATATTTTCCCTCATCCCAACAAGACTCCCTATTTTTTCTCCTAGTTGTCTCTTGATCCCCTTTTTCTACTCCTTAATTTCCTCTCATTACTGAATTCAACTGATAAGTCTTATATTATGTACCCTAACTACCTCTTAATTTGACTGAATTTTCCTCTTAGATGGATATTTTTACTTTGAAAACCTTGGGTTAAAATTTCATGTAATAAAGTTAATAAAGGCGAAAAAATACCAGTGTCATGGGATATGTATTCAAAGACAAATTTTTGGGAAAGTATCCATGTGGGCATCACTTATTTTCTATTATGGGAAAAGGGAAATTGGCAAAGGCATTGGAAAATACTTTGAAAATACAAAAGGAAATTGGTATTTTATTTATGAAAATAAAGGAAAATAAGAGAAAAGGATTGTGAAAGGTCACACGTTGCATGTGAGGAGGAAATTGAAGGAAAATAGAGGAAACATGAAGAAATTATAGCCATCAATAATAAAAATACATCAGAGCAACAGTTTGGGACCTTTTGTTAGTTTTTTTTGAAATTAGTATTAGAGAGGAGAATAGCACCAAGAGGAGAAAGGAAATAAAGCAAGAAAAGGAAGGACAAGAAAATCAAATTAACGTAAAGGAAATCAAAGGAAAAAAAAACATCAACAAAGGAAGTGCTGGATCAAGCGGCTTTAGCGAGAACACTTGCAGTTAATAGGTTGCATGTATAATTTCCTAGCTGGTTTTGGCATGAATGGTATAGGCATGTGTGTATCTGGTTCTCTTGTTATCATTGACATGGGTTTTTACCTAGTGTGATAGTAGTTTCAACCGTGCCCTGCCATTTCCAGATACCCATGATGTGATGGGATTTATTCTTGGTTGAGCTTTGGATTGACAATTTAACATTTTTTATTTAGGTGAGGTATTCTTAGGAAAATCCCAAGCGTTGGGGGTGGAGATGGTTTTCTCTAGAAAGGCCTCAATAGGTGGGTGGAGATAGTAAAATTCCTCAAGGGATTATAAATAATTTTTAGGAATCCAAGCTTGATTTGGTTTTCTGATATTAGGACCAGTTTAAGTGAGATGACAATACTGTGAGAGTGGAGGTGATTTAGGCTTTGGATTCCATCAGTTCTTTATGCATTGGTTTATCCCATGAGATTCCCACATTCATGCTTATAATATGGCGCAGATTGATTGGATGAAAGAATGACCTAGTTCAGCCTAATCTATGGTTCAGTGGTACATGAAATTTATTGAATTGGCTAGTTTTTGTGTATGTTATTAAGAGTTGAGTACCTATTGTATTTTACGAGTAAATGTATTTATTATTATGTGGCTTTAATTTTTGTTTTATCATTGTCATTTATCTTGTTATATGTTGGATATAAACATGGTTTTATGATACATCCAAGTTATGGATCTTGTCATGTTTGATTGATAAATTAATGGTTCATAAATGCATGGCCTAATATATGTTATTTCAACTATTGTGAGAGGGAGTTAGTCCTTCTTGATAAACTTCAGATAAGCTTGAGATCCCTATTTTCAAATATGCATTCATGACCTGTAGATCTCATCTTTTCCATGTCTTTGATGAAATGATTCTCATGGTTATACCATGCTAGGTAAATTCCCTTATTAAATTTTGTGTTAGAGTATTTGTCTCTGTGTTATTTATCATTTATAGGAGTTTCATTAAGTTATATATAGAGGTCTGGATCATAGTCCCTAAAATGTGACTCATATCTCGGCGTCCCTCACACAAAACTGTGTGAAAGATAATGCATTCACTGGGAAGCAATCCTGTGAGAGTGACTAGAGGGTTTCAAACACATGGAGGCTTTGCCATGGGAATGGATGGGGGTATATTGTATTGAAAAATGAGGTTAATTGAAGGGTTGGATAGCTGGAGTGGTTGGTTAGCTCTTGGGGGCTTTGTAGCACTAGAGGGTAGTGAGTAAACTCTTCGTTTGTCAACTCCATTTGCTCATGGTCATATAGTAGGTTGATTCATCTCATAGTAGCCCTCAACGCATGTTTATCATGGGAAATCTGGTGAAAGTGAGTAAATATGGGAGGAGGTGGTTACAAATTTGTGACAAAATATGGTTCAAATACATGGACTGGATGGGCTATATGCATGTTGGTATGCATGCACTTTCATGGATATGGTTGTCACTCATGAAGTCATGGTATTTAGTTGGTATTTATATTTGTGATCTTCATATATTGATATTATTATGATTAGGCATGTATCATGCTAATGTGAATTAATTTTGCAGATGAGATAAGCCTCCCCTAAACGTCATTGATGTATGATTTTGGTTATTGTATCTACTTGGTTACCTAACACGATATACTTATAGGAAGTAGAGAATTAAAGATGGAGAGAAAAATGGTAGAATACAATTCACATGACTCTCCCTACAGATCATTTGGGCAATAAGGAGATGGGTCTTCTCTTGATATAACAGACACATTGAGGAGTTTGAGGGAAGAATCAGAAGTCGCAAAGCTGACAATGATAGGCTGGTTGAGGCCCAGGAAAATAGGCAGAGGTTAATTTTCATAAATGTAGTGATAGGAACAATTGAGGATTAGTGAAAAGTAGGAAGAGAAGACTAATGGAGCCGATGGTAGCAAGTCTTTGTCAAAATACAGACTTGATAGAGGGCAAATAGATAGATTTTGAAGATCATTGGGTACGCTTGACAAGAGGACTGGTATGTATGGGTATCACTCTAGTTCGACATCTAGGATACATCCTCACAATCATCACCAACATCATCCTTATAGGGGGAATGAGTACTTTCCTTAGGAGTTCAAGAAAGCCAAGGCACCTATATTCAATAGAGAGATGAAGAAGTTAGAAGATGTTGAGGTAAGGTTTCTTGAGATGAAGAAATTCTTCAGATTGCATAACTATTCAGATAACATGAAATCCAAAATAGCCACCTTCAGTATGAAAAGGAAAGAAAATATCTGGTGATAAGATGTGAAGAATTGATCTAGGTGGATATTGGTGGCCAACTGCCTATTCCACTTGGACCCCAACCATTGTTTCTTTTAGTTTTTTAGTTTCCTTATTTGTAGCACAATTTACAATTTTTTGGTAGTTTTTCGGGTCTTGAACTTCCGGAGCCATTTTGGGGCTGTAAACGACATCTTTTAGGAAAGCTAGGATCAACATAAATTATGATTGATGTTGCTAACCCAAAAGTTTTAGTCCTTGGATAGAGCTTTCTAATGAGGTATTATGCGCATCAAACAGATACTGTATGCCAAAGTTAGACCCCGGGAAGTTGATGTACCAATTTACCCAAACGGGGCCGATAGTTTGGTGCTTCATCTCCTAGGGTTAGGTTTTTGGATGTTTAGGGTTTTCTATTGTTTCTAAACAATAAATAGGCCTTTGAGCCTCATTGTAACATAGTTCATAGGCATGTAGATGCCACATCTCTTCTCAAAGATAAGCTACCATCGCCCGAGCTAGACTTATTTCCTTTCTGTTTGCAAGCATATTTCAGTATTTGATATTAATGAATGAAATGTTCTCTCTACTACTTTTTATTTATGGTTATATATGTAATTTTTTGCATTCCTATTTAAATATGGATCAATGCTATCAGAGAGGTCTACTCTTTCTCTGTTTTTTCTTTTCATGTCCCCAACAAGGTCAGGATATAGGGAGTTAGTGCTTCAAATGGTCGAACCTTTGCAAGACCAGCCTCAAAAATCTTGACGGCCTCCCATGGCAGATGAAAAGAAAGATGAGGGGGTAGGAGACCTTATCAAAATCTTTCTCAAAGAAGCCCTCAAGTGACAAAGGAATGAATATACTTCCAACAACTACTTTGGAAGCGCCACACCCTTTATGGTACAAGTCAACTTTGACATTCCCATATTTGAGGGTTAGATATATGCAGACAATATAGATAAATGGTTAAATATGCTAGAAGGATATTTTTTGGTCATCATTTTCTAGCCGAGAAAGATCACTTTTGCACTTCTCAAAGTAGCCCCCACATCAAGGACTAGTGGGAAACCTACTGTGAGCAAAAGGATGAAGGTATGAACTCATTTTTTTCAGCCACACCCACTTAGAAGTTGTTCCTGGATGCCACCAAGGAACAGTACTACCCTGCTGGGAGCTATGACGATAAATACATAAAGTGGACAACGCTACAACGGGGAAGGGACCAAGATGTGTCAGAGTTTACCAATGATTTTCATACCCTTCACATGAAGTTGGGTGTCAAGGATTGTGAGAACAATTTGGTTTTCAAGTACCACGACTACCTACACAAGTACATCTAGGACGAGATGGAATTATTGAAAATCAAGATCAAGCAAAAGTTTAAATAGAAGAAGTGAGACCTTGTATCTTTGAATCCAAAGCAAGAGAAAGGTGCCCCCAAAGTCCAGAAAAAAGGACAAATCCATGGCGGGGTGGCCTAGGGAAACCCACCAAAGCTATAGGTAAAGAACAACACCACGAAGATGAAGAAGGACACATGAAAGTGGTGTGAGTTCCATAAGAGCTCCACTCACCACACAAATGAGTGTCAGGCCAAGTAGTCACTGGTGGTTGAGCTAAATGCTTTAGAATCAGATGCATGTTCTGACTCTGAGTCAGAACCCGACAAGGGGAATGACAAAGGGAATCAGATTATCAATGTGAAGGCCAACACCACCATTACCACCATGAAGATCTAGAAGGAGGAACCTAAAGATCCAGAGGAGGAGGAGGACATCCTCCACTCCTAGATATGGGTAAAGGGTTCCTCGCCACAGTTCATTGTCAAAAGCAGGAGCGAAAAGAAGTTCATTTCGGCAGAGGTCATGAAGCGGCTGGGCTTAGCGAGCACAACACATCCACAATCCTACACCATATGGTGGCTTAACGAAGGATGTGATCTTCACGTGAGCCAATAGTGCCGCCTTCCATATAACATAAAGCCCTTCACGGATGAGGTATTATGTGACCTTTCTCCCCTTGATGCTTTTGATGTATTATTAGGCCAACCATACTTATGGAAGTGACATATCATGTAAGAGTTAAGGCCTTGTGTTGTTATTATTACCTTGGGAAATATGTTGTATAGGATACTAGATGTAGCACCGCCTACTGCCACCTCTTTTATTACTGGAAAAAAATGCAGTAAGTTCATTTCCAAAACCGGGAAATTTATTTTCCTGATGATACGTCCTTAGGGAAAGAAGAAGTGTTAAGAAATTTACTGCATAACATAAATAATTACTGAGAGGAATAAATATAAAATAACCAACAACAACCATAAACACATAAACACAAATGTTTATTTGGGAAAACCCCAAATCCGAGGAAAAACCCAACCTAATAAGATCTTATTAGCAATGGCCAAAACCCTGGCCAATCCGACCAAGTGAGCCTTCACCACTCACCTCCAGGTCTTGCATTACAATGAAGTCCTTCCAGCCTTTTATAAAATCCATTACATATAATACCATGGGAAGAATACTATGGGTGCACAATGCCATGTGCCCCAAAACCATCACTATTTAACTTAGTCAACTTTGAATCTATCTTGAGTCAAGTTTACCTAACAATTCCCCCCTTAAACTTGACTTGGGGTTCCTTGATTAACTCCAGCCAATTCTGCTAAGTGAGACAATCCCGCTCACTCTAGTTCTTACCCTCCTCAGAGTTTTTACCCAGGGTATTGTTAACCCGACATCCTCCCCTATCACCTAGGTCTAACCCAAACATTACCAGTGATCACCAAGGGGTACACACGCCTTACCAGGTCTTATAGTAGTATGACCATTTACATGCAATAATTTTGATTTCATTAATTTTTTTTTTGTTTATTGCTGCTGCGATTCTGATCCATCCTCTTTCAATTTGATTTGCTCAAAAACTTCTAACAAATCAATCCAATTGTGAGTCTGACGAGAACCTCATAGATTCCAGCACTGGTGGCCTCACGTAGCAGAAAACGAACAATTTTTGAAGCCACATGAATCCCGAACAATTCGTTAGCATGTTCCAAACCGGTAAATATCACAAATGCACAGCGAGCCCTGGCAGTTACGGCACTATCTTATGCACATTCTCCTTGAGGTTCTTCCGCGTACGATTGTTCCACCATTATTTTCCAGACCCAGATCTGTAAAAATGTTGCATTGATCTCATTAGGCACTATAAACCCCCGACATCAAAGCATCCCTTTGAAGCCAATATCTGGCTCTGATACCAGTTGTTAAGAAATTTACTGCATAACATAAATAATTAATGAGAGGAATAAATATAAAATAACCAGCAAAAGCCACAAACACATAAACACAAATGTTTATCCAAGAAAACCCCAAATCCAAGGAAAAACCCAACCTAATAAGATCTTATTAGCATTGGCCAAAACCCTGGCCAATCTAACCAAGTGAGCCTTCACCGCTCACCTCCAGGTCTTGCATTACAATGAAGTCCTTCCAGCCTTTTATAAACTCCATTACATAAAATACCACGGGTAAAATACTATGGGTGCACAATACCATGTGCCCCAAAACCATCACTGTTTAACTTAGTCAACTTTGACTCTATCTTGAGTCAAGTTTACCTAACAAGAAGACAGTGGCCACGACCTCCAGAAAGGGCCCCTCCGCATGGAAACAACAGATGGAAACGGACATGGAGGAGTATGAGGACATCTTCACCTCCCCCACACGGGTGCCTTTTCACTATCAGGTCAAGCACTCCATCGATATGACCTCAAGTGTGCTGCTACCCAATGGACCAATCTATTGATGCTCCGTTCTAGAGAATGACGAAATCAAGGCAGATTGAGGAGCTTCTGCAAAAAGGTCACATATGTTCGAGTTCATCACCCTGTGGGAGCTCGATCGTGTTGGTACATAAGAAAGATGGGACTTGGAGACTCTGTATTGACTATCGGGTGCTAAAAGATCACTGTCCAGAATAGGTATTGGATCCCATGGATTGATGACCTTCTGGACCAACTAAAGGGGGGAAAATATTTCAGCAAGATCGAATTGAAGTTTGACTATCACCAGGTACCAATTGAACACTCTGATGTGTGTAAGACTACCTTCAAAGCCAAGGAAGGCCTTTTAGAATGGTTGGTTATGCGTTTTGGGTTGACGAATTCTCCCGCAACCTTCATGAGGCTAATGGATCACATCTTGCAGCCCTTCACCAACTCATTTGTAGTGGTATACTTGGATGACATCCTGATCTTCAACCATAGTTGGGAAGAGCACCTCAACCACATCCGAAAGGTTCTACAAACACTATGATAACACAAGCCGTGTGCCAATTTGGAGAAATGTACTTTTGGCATGACCCAGGTTCAGTATCTGGGATACACCATTGATGAATGAGGGGTGCATGTGGATCCAACGAAGATCCAAGTCATTCAGGATTAGCCAGACCAAACCACTCTGATAAAGCTCCATAGATTTCTGGGTCTTACCAATTTCCACTACAGGTTTGTGGTCGGATTCTCTCACATCACTTGGTCCTTGAGTCAAGTCACCAAGGGAGGAGCGAAAGAAAAATTCTTTTGGTCTGAATCTCAATAGAAGGCATTCGTAGAGTTGAAACATTGCCTCTGCTTTGCACCAGTTCTCACTTTACTATACTTGCAAAAACCATTTGAGATCGAGACAGATGCCTATGACTATGCTATTGGGGTAGTCCTTACTCAACAGGGGCATCCAATGGCATATCACAATGATACACTTTTAGACACAATTTAGAAATATCCCACTTATATAAAGAGATGTATTCCATTCTGTAGGCCTATCGACAATGGAAGCATTACATTTTGGGGAAGGAAATAGTCATCCACACAAACCAATGACTCCTGCAGTTCATACAAATGCAAGGGAAGTTGCAGAATGATCCTCATCAAAAGTGGTCCACATATCTTCAACAGTTCCATTTGAATATCAAGTATAAGAAGGGTAGCACCATTAATGTTGCATACTTCCTTAGTTGACCACTGATCATGACGTTAAAAATCATGCTCAACTCTGTGGGCACGAGACTTCTGATTAGCCACTTCTCTACAAAAGAAACCTAGAATTTGGCCAGACATACCAGATGCTCTTGGAGGGTTAGCAAGTTCCATATTTTCACCTCCAGTATGCCTTGTTATGCCACTTCGGACACCTTTGTGTTCGTTCAAGTGAGTGAGCCAATATGATTTGGGAACTGCACTATAGTTGGGTCGTTGGGAATTTCGGGGTTGAGGAAACAATGGTAGTACTGCAGAAGTATCTCTATTAGCCAAATCTTCAACAGGATGTCACGAAGTACATCAGATCATGAACTGCCTACACCATTGCCAAACCAACCATCATAATGCAAGGCCTCTATACTCCACTTCCTACCCGTAGTCGACCTTGGGAATCCATATCCATGGATTACATGTTGGGCCTTCCTTCTTCTAACCATGGGAATAACTGTGTTTTTGTGGTCATCAATAGATTCTTGAAGATGGCCATTATGGTAGCCTGCAAGAAGAATATCACAACAAAAGCAACTGCTAAACTCTTCTTTGAATGTGTGTGGGTACACTATGGGATCCCACAGTCTATCATCTTGGATTGGGATAGTAAGTTCCTCAATACATTTTGGTCTAGTCTTTAGTGGATGTTGGACACCAAGCTCACTAAGTCCACAACTTTCCATCCCCAAACTTATGGCCAAACAAAGGTCATCAATAGGATGATCGTACACATTCTGCACATATACAACTCAAAGCATCCACACACATGGGATGAGAGTCTTCCCTATGTCCAACAAAACTATAACCGGGCTCTCCACAACTTGACCGACCATAGCCCTTCTAAGGTGGGCTTGGGATTCCAACCACTATGTCCCATTGATGTGGCCATACCATTTGTAGCTACTCAGGCTGTTTTGGCTCATATATATTCAGAAGCCGATAAGGAAAATAGCTTCATTGAGAACATCCAACATATCTACCAGTAGGTCCATGACATTCTGGAGAAATCAAATGCCAAGTGAAAGTAGCAACATGATCAACATCAGGTGCCACACAACTTTTAGGTGGCCAACAAGGTCTGTTTGCTGGTGGGATCCGATATTGCAGAAATAATGCTGCAACTCCTGGGACTCCCTTCTTTACTCTTATCAATCCGGTAGTTCATAACAAACTTGGAAGCGGCGGTGCTGTATGCACAAGTACTAGCTCTTGCCGTGGCTATCACTTGGTCAACTGGCACAAGTCCACTAGGAGCTTAGGCCAACTTCTATGAGCTCTGAGAAGAAGCTTTTTAACTTATGGATGAAAGTTAACTCAAAGAAGGCTAATCTACTTGTAGAAATAAACTAGAAAGATGAAAGGAAACTCAAACCCTAGCAAACCCTAATTTTACCAGCTAGCCCTACTGATGCAAGAAAGAGGATGCAAGCTCCTGAAAGAGATTCCATTGACTTCTGGGAAGGTGAAATGCATGTCTCTAGACTACTTCTATACTAACATCTGAAAAAAACATCTTTTTGTATTTTTGAATAAGTTGTCAGAATTATCATGCATGTGCTTTGACTATTTTGACTGTGCAGAGGTGGATTGGTGAGAGGAAATGCTTGCATACAGTTGGGAAGGTTCAAAAAGGGCCTAAGGGGTTGCTAGCACCCTTCCAGAGATTTTCACAGAGTTTGGATATCAAGAAATCGCGTTCGTGAGCTTCTACAGGAAGTTTTCAGGGTTCTACAGGATGTTCTGTATTTTCTATAGGATGTTCAGAAATGGGATTTTAGAGGGTGGATGGAGGGAGAAAGGTGAAGGAGTGAGTATGGAGGTAGGATAAGGGTGTGAGGAGGTCTAGGACTTGGTGTATGGAGCTGAGGAGAGATGAAGATGGCTAGATTTGTTCAAGGAGGAGTGAAGCAATGTTGCACAAAAATTAGGGTTATGTGAGCAAATGTGGCAAACATGAGGCAAGAATCTATGTTAGGGGGTGGAGAAGATGGGATTGATGGAGTATGGGAAGATAGGGAAGTGGTACGGGTGCTCTGCAAGTTATTTCTCCAACTAAGCCAAAGAAGACTTGGAAAATCAGAGACCTAGTTAAGTTAACCTAATCTGATCTAGCTAACAGTAAAGAGAATGAACATAAGTTTATTTGTAATGAAACCATGTATACTAACTATGCAATGAAGCAATCAAGAATCTAAACATCTAACCAACTTCTGAAAATAAAATCGAACACTAAGGATTCAATGGTGAGGCAATGAAAGTGTTTTTGTGGGCAGCAAGGTCTGCTTTGTCCCAGCTCATGATCCCACTGAGGGAGAGGTGAGATCAGAGGTCCTTGATGGCCTTTTTCTGGATATCTTCCCTGTTAGTAACCTATCAGCTCCATCTAAACATAAAAGGCCTTTCTAATCATCAATAATGACCTAGATAATCATCAAGATTTTAATCTGCTTAACAAAAAATATTTTGCAAAGACATAAGAAGAAAATAACAGTACATAAAGGGAGCCTTGGCACTTGGGTTGGGCCCAACCCCAAGAGCTACAGGCTCCTAAAGAAAACTCAGAACTAATGCCAAGTAAAGCTGCTCTTCATTCCTCAAAAATAATCATATCACAAAAAAGTTATACAACAATAGGTACAAAAATACGAGCTGAGACAATGATAGCACTGTAGTGCAAATCCAACAGTTCCAAGAGTAAACTACGAAGGTTGAGGCCTTCCTATTTATGCACTATGAGGGTCCTAGTAGCCCTCCTTAACTCAAGGGACTCGGCTATTCAAACTGCCAGTGAACAGTCACTCTTCACAAAGCTGCTCGGCTGCCTTTAGGATTTGTTTTGGTGGTCTACTGAGCTCCAAGTTGAGGGTGGAGATTTTAAGGAAGGGCCATTTAATGCAAGAGACAACCTCCCTACAAATCCTCACCCTTGCTACCTCATGCTTGGCTATCACCTGGCTCATAATTGCTTGGCTTTGCTCCAAATTTTTTCCAAAAAACCTAAAATAATCACGTGTTAGCCTCCTTGGTAAAGTGACCACCCTTATTCGTTCAAATAACATAAACATACTAAAAAAACATGCATAATCTATGAAAAATGGTGGATTGATCAAGAAAAATTAGGTAAAATGAGCCCAATAAGTTACCTAATTCGGGGCTCATCATGACAACCCTTCTAAATGGGTTTCTCATCCTCTGAGAAACTAATCTAGCTCATTATCCTTTATAGCTTTTACTGCCTCCCTCATGTCCCAGGCCTCTGTGGTGATATCTTCTTCTCGGTCGTGGAATCCTACTTTCCTTTCCACTTCCTCCCACTATCTGTTTTCCTCCTCTCCCTTAACTCCTTCTAGCAATCCCAAAAGCAAGGGAGGATTGAACGTCAGGCCGATCTAATTAGCCTGCAGATTTTTCATCAACTATTTGTAGAGAGGTACCCTTGCCAGGGCCTCCCTCATCCTGGTGGGAGAGTGGTATTCCCTTATATTCAAGTTGTGAGGAAGTATGTTCCACCACCTTGTGTAGGCATGAAGGCAGTTATCCCCAACAGTCTCTCCATGTCCTCAAAGTGGGCAATAGCTTGAGCCTGTTGCTCAATGTATTCTGGTAAATCCTGAGGGCTATTGGCAAAGTGCTGGTGAGCGCTTATCACTGCTGAGGGGTCATCCATCTTTGACCTAATCATTAGTGGCTCACTAAGTTCTCTGGCTATGATACTGCGGACCTCTGCTGCTCTTTTTCCCTCATGATTCATCCAAGAGGCCATGGCCATAAGTTGGGCATATCCTATCACAGTGTTGGGATCCCATGCATTCATGTTTGGAAGGGCTAAGTTGTGCATAAAACTCTAATAATTTGGCCTTGTCCTCTGATGAAATACTGCCACATAAAGCTACAAATTGATGATAATTTTGAAATGGAGTGATGCCCCTTTGGGCCAAGGTGTTAATCTGAAACTATAACCACTGATCCTTAAGGTATAGGGCATATGATTTGGCAGGTTGCCTACACTGCAGAGCTTCCATCGCCCAGCTGGCCATGTAGGCCAGTTGGGCCTCCTTTTCTTGTACCTCTTGTTTCAGAGACTGTATCTCCTGGCCTGCTTGAGGGTCCTTCTCCTATAGTTGTCTAGTTAATGTTTCAATTTTAGCCTGCATCCCTTCTCTTCTCTGTTGTTCATCAGGGGTTTCTTTGTCTATTGTGGGCTCCTCTTGTTGTTATTGTTCTCCCAAGATGTGAGGTATGTCTTCCTTCTTCTGTCCCTGTAGCTGTAGTAGCTATTTGAGCAGCTCATTTTCTTCTTGTAGCTTGGCCCGCTGGCTGCTCTCCACATGCCGTATCATAGCCAATTACTTTCTTGCCTCTTTGAGTTGTTCCTCTAGGGGACCTATATCTGCCACACCCTTGGACTTAGTGATCTTCATCCAAGTGTGGGTCCTCACTCTCTCTTCTTATAGTGCAAGGAAAAGTGGCACTGTGAATTTTTGGGGAATGATATTTCCGGCCTCTAAGAAGTTATCTTGACTTCTGAGTTCTCGATCATACTTTTTTATATGTACAGAGTATCGTGATTCAATTGGAACGGACAAAAAGGGACAATATTAGCAAAGAAGAGGGAGAGAACAGATTGATCCATCTATCTATTTTGATCGGGGTGTCTCTGTATGTAGATATAATCTAGTAGGAGCCCAAGTTGGGCTGGGGGCTAGGTTCCACAATGTTCTCCACCTTTTCTTCCTCCTGTGGTGATTTAGCTGCCTCTCTTTCCATTTCTTCGATCTCCTTTAACCTAGCTAGTGTTTCCTGTAGAACAGTCTCAGCATTCTGTAGAGAGGCCTTTGTGTCCAACATTTACATTCTTTCTCTCCAAGTGGATTTCTTCGGGCTTCCCCGTTCATTGGTGATGGATGCCTTTGAGGGATACCTCTCCTTTTGTGTAGTTGGGGTGTCTAAAATTGTGATTGGCTCTTTTGACGATGGTTGGTGTCTGCTACTTTTTATCCGCATGCTCCTTCCTGCCTTAAAATACATGGAAGGCTCCCTCTTTCGCTTCCCTTTTTACTTTGGAGATGTGCTTACTCCCTGGCTAAAATCTTAGGCAATTTTTCCTTTTGTTGCCCTGTCTCCATGCTTCCTGTAGAAAGTCCTGTGTCAACTGTTTTCTGGCTTCCTGTAGAAACTGTTTTGTGGCTTCCTGTAGAAACTATCTTCACTGTTTTGGTCTGCTTGGCTGGGGGTGTCTTCCCTTTTAATTTTGTTGTGGTTTCCTTGGTTGTGTCCTCACTTGTTTGGACTTTTTCAGTCCTCTCTTCCCTACTCTGCAATCTCTTATCCCTGGGTGTTTGTGCCATTGTTCCTCCCACAGTTTTAGGCTTTGCAACTTGGCCTTTTCCTCGTTTCTCTTCTTGTTCTCTCTATGGTGGTCTTTCTTGTGTTTCTTTTCCACTAGCTTTCTCTTCTGCCTCAATGTGTTCCCTTTATTCACTACTGGATGAAGTGAGTTCCTCAGCCAGAATTCGAATATCATCATCCTTGGACATGTTGCGGAAAATCTCCCAGGAGAGAGGGACAGTGTAGGTATGGAGGGCATCTTCCACTAGAAGCTTGATAAGTCCATGATAGGCTAGCTGATTCAGTGTCCCTTCCTTCAATTTTGTGCCACACTCAATTAATGATTGTAAGAGGAAATAGGGGATGCTTAACTTTTGTTCTGGAGGTAAATCCATCCCATGTCTGAGTTCGCTCAGCAACCGGAAGTGATAGCGGTAAACAATACTGAACCGCCCCTCACAGGTAATGTATTTCATGATTTGAAAGCTGACTTCGCTCCAAAAAGGGTGTAGGCTAGCTCTCTGGACCCCATTCTTGTCTTCTACAAACTGTTCCTTTGGTAGGAAGAATTCCTTCTTGGCTTTTTGGCCCAATGCCCTCTCCTCTTTGCTTCGGGGTATCCCTAATGGCAGATCAATAACTCGACTAATGAGTTTTGGGGTAAGCTTTAGGGTCAAACCTCTGATATTTACAGTGGTCAGTGTCTTTGATTTAGGCTGCAGGGACATTAAGAAATCCTCTATTATCTCATCATCATGACCTTGACTTCTATCACAAAAGGTCATCCAATTAGCACAGGTGAATAGGTTCACCACCTTGGGAGTTTCACGCAATTTCCTGGAATCTGAGGGTTCCTTCCTGATAAACCCCCTGGCATGGTGAGAGTGCTCTGTTTTGTGCTCTGAGCAGAAAGGGGAATTTTGTTTATGGTTTCCTCCCTTGAACTTCAAGGAAAGATATATCGGGTGTTTAAATTTTTAACCTGCACCAATTCCTTGGTTCTAAAACTTTTGCTGCCCAAAACTCGGCTGTCCATATGTAAAAGGAAGAATCAGGTTTTCACAGATAGGTCACAGAGCTCAATTTTCATCCTTAGCATACATACAATTATGAAAATTCAAGTACTTCATACGCAGGTTAGCCCTAACGTGCTTCATCTTTTTTCAGGAGACATTTTTTTATTAGGGACCATGGAGGAGAGTTTTGATGCAGAACCAACTGAGTAATTCCGAGCAACACATAGGAAAACCACTATTTTCAACTCACAGGCAGACTTGTCTCTGACTTCCTTATTCAATATAGTTCAATTCATCACCTTTCAAACACACCATGCATAGAAGAGTTTTTTTCGAGCCTACCTCTTTCGAGACTCCAAATTTGTCGAAGAAAAGTCAATTTTCTCTGCTTCGGAAGGCTATGTTGTATTTCCTGTAGAGCCTCTTCCTGTAGAACACTTTGCTAGTTTCAGTAGGATGTCACGACACTTTTGAATGAGCCTGGGACACGGGAGAATTTTTGAAACAGGCCGAAAATCTCGGGCTAACAGACTGCGGAGGAGGAGGATGCATACTTCGCCGAGAACGGTTGCAAATGTAAATGAGTAGCGGTTAACGTGAGTTCTTCGACCGAGCATTTCTGAATTAAAGTGAAATTCATGGTGAGGGGGTGAGGTGGCCAGGCCGATCTGTTAGCCAACGTCATGGTCATCATTCCTCTACGTTTCTTTGACTACAATTACCTTTCCTCTGCCATTAACTGCCGCCACCACTTGGCAATCCCGCCGATTCTCACCGACTGGACACTTCCAATGTGTCAGCTGCACATCTCTTTGGCAAATTCGAATGTAACCGAGCTTTTTCAAATCCCACAAAGCCATTCGACAGACTGTGGGTGACCATTTGACTGGCCACCGAATTCGTTCAATCTGAACCATTTCACAGACATGCATTTTTCGGAATATAGTCTATGCAATTTGACGAATAAGGTAAGACACTTACCTATGTGGTTGTGGACGTGTTCTGCAGGTTTTGGGACTTGAAACGACTGCTTGTCTTGCTGCTGTCTTGTGCACGGGTGCTAGAACCCATTCTTTCATTCGCTGATGTTGTATGGATGGCTTTGGAAACCGATCCTTTGGTTGTAAATGTTACATGCACAGGTTCTGTCTGATTTCAGCTGTCAAGGATGTGTTCATGTTCCAGCGGAGCTTTTTTTACATGTTGCCTGTGTCGATTTCAGCTGTTATTGACTCCAGTGTATGTGCTCTAGATGGATCATCTGCTACAAGATTCTTGTAGGATATCATGTAACTACTTCTCCTCCTAGGATGCAGGCTTAAACGAGCAAGGTTTTATTCGCTGATGAAGAGTCTGGATGCAGATTTGACAAGTAGAGTGTGCAAGCCTTTCTGTGCTTGAGTTGTCATTGGAAAATTTTCTGCCCATCTGAAGAAAACAATATTTCTTACATGACTACAGGTACACATAACCAGATGGTTGCAATGGCAGTGGAAAGAGATGAAACAGGTGATAGATGGAAGAGAGGGGTGGCTGCAGGCCTAATCAAGAAACTCCAAGCTTCAAATCCCCTTCCAAAATCGAATTTGGCCTGCCCGAAGGCTCTACGGGATGTTTCCTGTAGAAATACAAAACTTCCTGTAGAAAGCCTAGAACTTCCTGTAGGAGATGGAATCTCAACCCAAATGTGATAAAATCCTAGGAAAAGTGCGTGGCTATGGAGGGAGTGTCTGTAAGGATGTCTTGTAGCCTGGTATGGACCCCTATCCTCATTTTGCGTGACCTTGTTTATTTGCAATGTATTCCCCACAACCTGCAATAATTTTATAGAGATTAGACCTGTTTCTTTTTCTCTTTTTCTTTCTTTTTTTCTTTTCCCTTTTTTCTATTTTTTTTTTAGAGACAACTGGGGCACCTCCATGAGGTTTTTAACCCCACTATCTGCCCTGGGTGCCTTATAGAGGTTTTCACCCAAGGATCTTTTTTCATTTCTTTATTTTCTGAGAGACAGCTGGGGCGCTTGCATGAGGTTTTCACCCTCATTGTCTGCCCTGGGTGCCTCAGAGAGGTTTTCACCCAAGGATCTTTTTATTCCTCTTTTTTTTTATCAAGGTGTGGGTGGAATAGAGGTAGATCCCTGCTCTACTACCAGCACTGATTTTTCCATAGTTTCAATGAACTCCTGCCTCAAAAGGGGTTTCTTGTAGATTTTCAATCGATGCCCTTTGACAGGCATGGGGATGGCTTCTTCATCAATGGTCCTGATAAGGACTGAACCATTGTCATTGCATTTTTCCACTGTCTATGGTCCTAACCATCTTGTCCTCAGCTTCCCTTTGAAATCCTTATATCTTGAGTCATACAGCAGCGCCCAATCTCCCGGTTGGAATTGCTTTTCGTTAAGGTGTCGGTCATGCCATATCTTCCTCTGAAGTTGAACTACTTCTGAGTGGAGGAGGGCCTGCATTCATTGTTCATCTAATCCATTCAGCTGCAGTAATCTTTCATGTTGAGGATGGCTAAGATCTAAGCCCAGTTGAGCTTCCACCCTCAATGTATTGTACTCGAACTCTATGGTTAGCAAAGCTTTCTTCCCGTAGACCAGCTCATAAGGTGTGAAACCTGTTGTAGTCTTCCAAGTGGTGTTGTAGGCCCAGGTGGCCTCAACGAGGCGATTTTCCCAATCCTTTTTGTTGCCGCTCACCACCTTAGTCAAAATCCCTTCCAATGCTTTATTAATGACTTCCACCTACTCATTTGCTTGTGGATGATATGGGGTGGAAGTCCTGTGCTTGATCTTGTGATGAGTGAGTAAGTCTTCAATCAGGTTAGAGGTGAACTGGCTTCCTTGATTGGTGACTAAATCTCTTGGGTAGCCAAACATGTAGAAGATATTTTCCCTTAAAAACTCAGCCACCTTTTCTTCTGTTGCTTCTTTGATTGCCTTTGTTTCTTCCCACTTTGTCAGATAGTCGATGCACACAATGGTGTAAGACCTTTGCTTTGAAGGAGGGTTGATAGGACCCACAAAATCCATGCCCCACTTCTCAAATGGCTCGAAGGTCACTTGAGGTTGGAGAAACATTTCATCCCATGGAGTCGGTTTCCCCATCCTCTGACATCAGCCACACTGGCTGATGTATCTTTTGACATCTTGGTGAAGAGTAGGCCAATAGTAGCGTGCCTGTAGAATGTTGAAAGCAGTCCTTTTTGCTAAAAAGTGGCCTCCACAAGGTTCGTCATGACAAGTTAGGAGGATGTCAAAGACTTCCTCCTCTGTAACACAACGCCTCAAGATCTGATCTGAGCCAAGTTTAAACAGGTTGCCCTCGATCCAAGTGAATGGGGCACTCTTCCTTACAATTTTACTCTTCTCCTTTGAGGATAGATGCGGAGGGAACTATGCTGAGACCAAGTAATTTACTATATCAGCAAACCATGGAGAGAGTACTAAGATAGAAAATAGGTGTTCATCTGGCATCTAGTCATCCACTGTCCCTTCTTCACCTGCAGGCAAATCCAATCTAGGCAAGAAGTCAGCAACAACATTTTCTTTACCTGGCTTGTCGACAATAGTAAAATCAAATTGCTGCAACAAAAGTAACCATCTAATGATACGAGCATTTACATCAGGCTTATTCATTAAGTATCTAGTCACAGCATGATCACTGTGTATGAATGCTTGATAACCAGTGATGTAGTGTCTGAACTTTTTTAGGGAATGGATTACAGCTAGGAACTCCTTCTCGGTTACAGTATAGTTCATTTCTGACTTGCACAGGTTTTTGCTGACGAAGTATATGGCATATGGTAGTTTCTCCTGAACTTGTCCTAGGGCTACCCCTATGGCTTTATTCGATGCATCCGTGTGTATGTGGAAAGGTAGGGCCCAGTTTGGACCTCTTAAGATCGGGGTGGACACCAACTTATATTTCAACTCATCCAGAAACCCTTGATAGTCGTCAGTCCATTTAAAATCGACATCTTTCCCTAAGAGGCCAAACAATGGCGAGGCGATCTTACTGAAATCTTTAATGAATCTCCGATAATATCCTACTAAGCCTAGGAAACTCTGAAAATCTCTTACCTTTTGAGGAGGTGGGACCTTTTGGATGATAGCACTCTTGTTAGGATCCACCTGTAATCCTTGCTGAGAAATGGTATGACCTAGCACAGTCCCTTCAGTCATAAGGAATTCACATTTTTTGGGATTGAGAGATAGGTTCATCTCAATGCACTTGGTTAGAACTTTTCCCAGATTAGTCAATGCTTCTTGGAAGTTAGACCCATAAGGAGTAAAGTCATCCATATGATTGTTCAGTAAGCTACACAGCTCCTTCTCCTGGGAGGGAGATAAGGAAGAGTTGATCTTTAAAGTTCTTTCGCGACCAAACTCCACATTCTTAACTCTGGGAGAGGTTGGATCATTCACAGAGAGGTCCACTAAAGTGCTCGCTTGGGTACCCTCCACCAACTCTTCTAAGGATAGTGCATTGGGGGGTGGATTTTGAATCAGATACTCAATCAAGTCATCCTTGGTTGGAGGGCATCCCCTGTTGGTTTCTATTGTGCACAATGGTGTAGAGTAGACCTCATCCTCATCTCCCTTTTCCAACCAGAGTGGTAAGTCATGTTCTAGTAGAGGTTGGGCAGGAGGGTATAGGACTAGCTATTTCGACATAGGCCCATTCTTGATGGTCATGCTTCCAGCTTGACAACTGATGTAAGCATCCGTAGTGGCTAAGGAAGGCCTTCCCAAAATGAGGGAGTATCCAATGAGCTTTGTGTTTGGCTGAAGGACCATTAAGTCCGTAGGGTACTCCCAAGAGTCAACAGAGACCAAGACATCTTCCATAATCCCTTCAGGAGTCACTGTGGAGCAATCTGCTAACTACAGGACTGTCGAGGTCTTCCTTAAGGAACTTTGAAGGTTGATTTTGAGCATGGTGTCCCTGGTCATCACATTAATGGTAGCCCCTAGATCAATCAAGGTATGGGGGATTATGGTGCCATTGATGTGGACATCAACTACAGGACTCCCAGGGTCCAAATACTTTGGGTAGATTACTTGCCCCAACATTGGATTGGACAGTTGTCCTATGACATTGATAGTAGAGGCATCTCTCTCTCGCCTACCTGGGTGCCTGAAACACTTATCCTTAATCAATTTGTTGTACATTGGTACATCTTTTATAGCCTCAAGAAGTGGTATTTTCACATGCAACTATTTAAGTTCTCCCAGAAGTTCAGTCTCATCTGGGTTTGGTTGCGTGGTTACTGTTACTCGCTCAGGAAAGGGTGGAATAACTTTGGGTTCAATTTCTTGTTTCTCTTCCTCGTCCTCCGGGGGAGGAGGCTGGCGATCTGGAAGGGTATTCCCAGATCACACGTTGATCTCCTGGATCTCCAAAACATAGGTAGGGCATGTTGTCTCCCAAGTGTATACTTGCTGGGCCTATCGGTTGTTGGGGTTCGGGTTTGGTTGAGGAGGCATCTAGGGTTGTCTTAGAGGAGCAGGAGGTAATGGTTGTGGCTGAGCCAGTGGTGGAGGCAAAATGGCGGGAGGAGAGTTATATTGGGGCCTCCACCCCAGTTGAGGTGCATTCCACAGAGGTTGTGACTAGACATGTGAGTGAAATGAATGAGCAGTTGATTGAGTATGGTATTGAGATGGATAAGACCACAGAGGAGGTGCAGACTAGGGAGGATGAGCAGGGGGACCCCAAGAAGGTATGTGAGTAGATTGGTTGGTGGTATAATAAGCTTGGGATGTCCCTTGTATTCCCTACTAGTAAGGTCTGGGCCCATATGGCCTCCTTTGGCTGAGGAAGTAGAGAGGTTCAGTGGTTGCCTTAGTCCCTTGGTACATGGCTTTAAATCCAGGCATAGTTGGGCATTGGTTTGTGGGGTGGTTGTCCTCACAAACGAAACATACCTCTACTGAGTACAATGGACACTCGTTCTTAGGGTGCTTCCTCGTACCTCTAGGACAAAAAATGGCCAAAGCCCTCTCAACTTCCTCTTTCTTTTGTTTGATCCAGAAAGTATCAAGTTGCATGGCAATGGTCTATTTCATATCACTTTTGAGGTCTTCCATTTGATTATCAAACTCATGCTTGGAGAAGGTGGTACTAGCTGAAAGTGGATTCCCCCTACCTCTTTTTCGGGCTGCCCTAGAATGGTTTCTAAACATAGTCTTTATGTCCTCATAAGGTAGTTGGTAGATGTCTCCTCCAGCTAGCATGTGAAGGGTATCTAGAAGGTCCTCAAGAACTCCTTGGAGCAGAACCAGCTTTAGAGATTCAGGGTCAAGTGTGCACCTGGCCCGTTTATAGCTGAGTTGGAACGTTTCCTCGTAGTCTTCTAAAGACTCATCATTTCCCATCTTCATCCGAAAGATCTCTCCCTTTGTTTCCTTTGACCTACAGTAGTCTCGGTATTTTTTGTTAAAGGCTTGCTGCATCTGAGCCCAAGTGGTGATACTGTTTCTAGGTAACCCCATGAACCAGCGTAATGCTGCATCCTTGAGGGTAGAGGGAAAGAGTTTCAACTTTTGCTCGTCTTTGCATAGTCATAAGTTCAACAAAGGACAACAAACTCAAACAGGAAGGTATTAGGGTCTTCAGTGGTCAATCCATGGAAATGAGGTAAGGCAGAGGGACTTATGTTTTTCATCTTCATGTCCCCATTGGTCTCTCGGAAGGGGAAGGTACCTTCTATTCTCTCATCATCTTCTCTATCATTTCTGTTTTCAGCCATGGTCTCAAAAGGAATGTTTTCTTGCTCTTCTTCTGTTATAGGATCTTCGTATATCTCAGGAGGTTCACCTATAGGTTCTTCTGGGTCATTGCCACCAAAGAAGAGAGAAGGGTGCTCAGTGAAGTAGTGGCCCGCAAGGAAAATTTTAAGGATGGAAAATTTTCTTGAAGTTTAAAAAATTGGCGAATCTCACTAATCCCTAATATGAAAATTATAAATGTTTATTGATATATTTGTACAATTATTAAAATTTATAATTATTTTATATATAGTCTCTATATAATGTTGGCGATTTTTAAGGTAAAATAATTTTATATTCTAAAATTTGGGCGAATCGTCTTTTATAAAATTGGAAATTGGCGAATCTTTTTTGTGGAAAAATCATGTAAAATTAGCCCACTGGGCGAACATTAGCCCCTAAAATTTTCCATGGTAGTGGGGGTGTTGGGTAGGAATTTTATGGTATTATCTCTATTCCTACAAGGCATGAAAATATTTTTGGTTACTTCTGCTTTTTTCTACTTGTACCTGCAAAACTGAAATAGATGGAATTGAAACTAACTAAAATCTATCTTTCGGAAATGAAAATGCGGAATTAAAATGAAAGCAGGAAAGGACTAATCTATTTTGCTAAAATCAAATTGCAGGAATGAAATGCTAGACTACGCTTGCAGAATTGAAATGCTATTCTACGCTTGCAGAATTGAAACTCTATTCTACGCTTGCAGAATTGAAATGCTAATCTATGAAATCAGGAAATGTCTAATTTACTTTTGCAGAATGTAACTGGAATAAACTACTTAGCAGAAGATTGAAGTATAAAAATAGAAGAAAAGCATCAATTAAAAATACTCTGACGCTTCCTTGGCAATGGCGCTAAAAAGATGGTGGGCTCCAATATTGCAGCAATAATGCTGCAACTCCTGGGACTCCCTTCTTTACCCTTATCAATCCGATAGTCCGTAACAAACTTGGAAGTGACAATTTTGTATGAAAATGTACTAGCTCTTGTCATGGTTGTCACTTGGTCAGCTGGCACAAGCGCGCTAGGAGCTTAAGCCAACTTCTATGAGCTCTGAGAATAAGCTTTTTAACTGATGGATGAAAGCTAACTCAAGGAAGGCTAATCTACTTGCTGAAAGAAACTGGAAAGCTGAAAGGAAACACAAACCCTAATTTTACTAGCTAGCCCTACTGATGCAAGAAAGAGGATGGAAGGTCCCGAAAGAGATGTTGTTGACTTCTAGGAAGGTAAAATGCATGTGTCTAAACTACTTCTACAGTAACATCTGAAAAAAAACATCTTTTTTTTTATTTTTGAATAAGTTGTCAGAATTATCATGCATGTGCTTTGATTGTTTTGACTATGCAGAGGTGGATTGGCGAGAGGAAATGCTTACAGATGGTTGGGAAGGTTCAAAGAGGGCCTAAGGGCTCCCTAGCACCATTCTAGAGAGTTTCACAAAGTTTGGCTATCAAGAAAACGTGTTCGTGAGCTTCTATAGGAAGTTTGTAGGGGTTCTACAGGATGTTTTGTATTTTCTACAGGATGTTCAGAAATGGGATTTTGGAGGGTGGTTGGAGGGATAAAGGTGAAGGAGTGAGTATGGAGGTAGGATGAGGGTGTGAGGAGGTCCAGGACTTGGTGGATGGAGCTGAGGAGAGATGAAGATGGTTGGATTTGTTCAAGGAGGAGTGAAGCAATGTTACACAAAATTTAGGGTTATGTGAGAAAATGTGGAAAACGTGAGGCACGAATCTGCGTTAGGGGGTGGAGCAGATGGGATTGATGGAGTATGGGTAGATAGGGAAGTGTTACGGGTGCTCTAAAAGTTGTTTCTCCAACTGAACCAACGAAGACTTGGAAAAACAAAGACCTATTTACGTTAACCTAATCTAATCTAGCTAATAGTAAAGAGAATGAAAAGAAGTTTATTTGCAATGAAACCATGTATACTAACTATGCAACGAAGCAATCAAGAATCTAAACATGTAACCAACTTCTGCAGATAAAAATCGAACACTAAGGATTGCATGGTGAGGCAATGATAGTGTTTTTGTTAAAACAAGGTCCCCTTTGTCGCAGCTCATGATCCCACTGAGGGAGAGGTGAGATCAGAGGTCCTTGATGGCCTTTTTATGGATATCTTCCTTGTTGATAACCTATCAACTCAATCTGAACATAAAAATCCTTTCTAATCATCAACAATGACCTAGATAATTAGCAAGATTTTAATCTGTTTAACAGAAATTATTTTGCAAAGACATAAGAAGCGAATAACAGTACATAAAGGAAGCCTTGGAACTTGGGTTGGGCCCAACCCCAAGAGCTACAGGCTCTTAAAGAAAACTTAGAACTGATGCCAAGTAAAGCTGCTCTTCATTCCTAAAAAATAATCATATCACAAAAACGTTATACAGCAGTATCTACAAAAATATGAACTGAGATAATGATAGCACTATAGTGCAAATCCAACAGTTCCAAAAGTAAACTACGAAGGCTGAGGCCTTCCTATTTATGCACTATGAGGGTCCTAGTAGCCCTTCTTAACTCAAGGGCCTCGGTTGTTCAAACTGCCAGTGAACAGTCACTCTTCACAAAGCTGCTCGGTTGCCTTTAAGATTCATTTTGGTGGCCTGCTAAGCTCCGAGTTGGGGGTGGAGATTTCGAGGAAGGGCCATTTAATGCAAGAGACAACCTCCCTATGAATCCTCACCCTTGCTCTCTCATGCTTGGCTGTCACCTGGCTCATAATTGCTTGGTGTTGCTCCAATATTTGTCCAAAAAACATGAAATAACCACGTATTAGCCTCCTTGGTAAAGTGACCACCCTTATTCGTCAAATAACATAAACATACTCAAAAAACATGCATAATCTATGCAAAATGGTGGATTGATAAAAAACAATTAGGCAAAATGAGCCCAATAAGTTACCCAATTCGAGGCTCATCAGTTTCATTTGCAGAAGGAACACCTTATCGGAGCCTATCAAAAACTAAAACCACTTCGATATGTTCCTTACACCATTACCAAGGTTGTGGGTGATAATGCATTTGAGCTTAGCATTCCCCCTTTCCTTGGCCTGCACCTAGTGTTCAATGTGGATTGCCTTTGACCATACTTCCCACCATTGTTGGACACATCAGACATTGCAGAACAACTCACACCTACAGAGTTAAATTCAGATTGCATGGACCAAGCCACAACTAATAAGATCATGGACACATAGATCAAGAACACCTGATATCAAAGGATTCAACTATATTGAGTTGTGAAAGTAGGCCAACTCCTTCACCAAGGCAAGTGGCTCACGAGGGACCAAGTTTAGTAGAAGTTTCATCATCTCATGGAGGAACTCAATGCAATGCAGACCATTGTCTCCTAAGGAGAGAATTATGATCCAGGTGGATAATGGTTCCCACCCACCTATTCCACTTGGATCCTCACCATTGTTTGTTTCATTTTTTCAATTTCCTTATTTGTAGCACAATTCACTATTTTTTGGCAATTGTTTAGGTCCTAACCTTCCACTGCCGTTTTGAGGCCATAAAAGACATTTTTTGGGAAAACCAGAAGCAACATTAGTGTTAAACTAAATTTTCTCACTCAAAAGTTGTAGTCCTCGGATGGATCTTTCTAACAAGGTATTGTGCACGTCAAACAAAGATCGTATGCCAAAGTTAGGACCCCAAGAAGTTGATGTACCAATTTACCCCAACGGGGCCCATAGTTTGGTGCTTCATTTCCTAGGGTTAGGTTTTTGGATGTTTATGGTTTTCCATTATTTTTGAACAATAAATAGTCTTTCGAGCCTCATTGTAACACAGTTCAGAGGCATGTAGCCACCACATCGCTTCTCAGAGATAAGCTACCATCGCCCGAGCTAGTCTTATTTCCACTGTGTTTGTAAGCATATTTCAATATTTGATATCAATGAAATGAAGTGTTATTTCTACTACATCTTTGTATTTATTGTTATATATGTAATGTGTTGCATTCATGTTTAAATCTAGATCAAGAATGCCAAGGGAATTCAATAGGAACAATTGATTTGGGATGATTTCGAGAGATTCTTTAAGAAGAAGTACCTGTCTGAGATGTATTATGATGACAAAGCTAAGGATTTTTATGAGTTGAAGCTCGGTTCCATGATATATGATGATTATACTAACATGCTTCTGGAGTTGTTGAGGTATTTTCCTTACCTTATGGATGAGAAAGAGAAGATTCAAAACTTCATCATTGGGTTTCCAACAACAGATAGAGATCAGATTGAGTTTGATGAGCCACGGTCATTGGAGGAAGACATCAGGAAACTGAAGCATTGTTATGAGAGGTCAAAGTGTAAAGTTCAGCCTAAGTGTGATTGAGAGGGAAATGTGAAAGTTAAAGGGAAGTGGCCATTGAAGCGGGGAAGATAAGTGCGGTTTGAGGAAAGAAGTGCAAGTAGAGTATTGGTTGGTGTAGTTGGCTACATGTACTAAGAAGAGAGCTAATTTTTGGGTAACAGCTTGTGAATTTGTGCCGAATGGTATGCCTACATCAACACATCTAAATTTTCTTTCGTTGGGGCCATATTGTATGATTTTGGGTATGGATTGGTTGTACCTCCACAGCACCAAAGTAGAATGACATGAGAAGGCTATTTAGTGCTTGGATGATAATGGGGCAAAAGGAATCTTGTAGGGAAAGAAGAATCCTACATATGTGAGGATGGACATAGCAGTGCAGGCTGAGCACAATCACAAGAAGGGGTGTATATTGTTTTCCTTTCATATTTCTAGTGACAAGGGTAAGGATGTTGAGGATGATTTTTTTTTCAAGAAGTACCTTGTATTGTAGCAGTTTCACGATGTGTTTCCAGTAGATATTTTAGAGTTTCCTCCTCATAGGGAAGTGCAGTTTTCTACTGAGTTGGTACCAAGGGTGGCACCAGCATCAAAGGCACCTTATAAGAAGATCACCCAAGAGCTAGCGGAATTGAAGTTGTAGTTGAAGGAAATGCTTGGTAATAGGTACATTAGGCCAAGTGTATCATGTTGGGGTGTGCCAATGTTGTTGACGAAGAAGAAGGATGGTAGTCTCAGGTTGCGAATTAATTATAGGAAGTCGGACAAGGTAAACATCAATAACAAGTATATGTTGCTGAGGATTGCTGATTTGTTTGACCAGATGAAGGGAACAATAGTGTTCTCAAAGATTGATTTAATATCATGATACCATAAGGTATGCACCAAATAAGAGGACACCTACAACACTGTTTTCCAGACTAGGTATGGGAATTACGAGTTTTTTGTCGTTCCTTTTGGTTTTACTAATGCTCCAACTACTTTTTTGTTCTTGATGAATAGTGTGTTAAGTCCTTATCTGGACAATTTTGTGATTGTCTTCATTGATTACATGTTAATATATTCTAAGAATGAGAAAGGGCATGTCGAACACTTTGCAATAGTATTGAGATTTCTAAGAGAACAATAGTTGAATGCCAAGCTCAAAAAATGTTATTTCTTTCAGACAGAGGTACATTACTTAGGACATGTTGTCTCGAAGGCATGCATAATAGTGGACCGAAAAAATATAAGGGTAATAATGGAGTGGGAAGCTCCTAAGAATGTGTATGAGGTAAAATCATTCATGGGGCTAGCATGTTACTATAGGAGGTTCATTAGGAACTTCTTACAGACTGCATATCCTATTACATCCTTGCACAGGAATGGAAATAAATTTTAATGAGAAAAGGAATGTCTAGAATTTTTTTTTTCACTTGAAGGAGTTGTTCACAAATGTTTTGGTGTTAAATATTGCAGACCCATATAAAGAATTTTTGGTGTGCATGGATGCTTGCAAGACAGTAATTGGTAGATTCCTGACACAGGAGGGGTAGGTGGTGTGTTATGATTCAAGGAAACTGAATGAGCATGAGCATAGTTATGTGACTCATGACCTTGGTTTGGCAGCGATCATTCATGAATTGAAGATGTGGAGGCACAACCTTCTTCGAAGGAGGTTTGTATTTATGGGCAATCAAAGTGGGTTGGGGTACTTATTTGACCAACCAGATGTGAATACGAGGAAATCTAGATGGTTGGACACCCATCGTAATTTTTACCTCAAGATCAGGTACATTAAAGGAAAAGAGAACATGGTTGCAAATTCTCTCAGTAGGAGAGTGCTAGTAAATCATGTTGTAGCTATGATTTCTTATGAGACAAATTTACAAGATCGAATCTTGCAAGAAGCACAATAATATGAGAGGTACCATCAGCTTAAGAATATGTTAAACTAGGGTACACATGATCATGATGTGGACTATCATCTCATAGCAGATGACTTGGTTAGATTTAGGGACATCATCTATGTGTCGTTTGGAAGTGCGCTCAAGAAGCTTATCTTGAGGGAGTTACATATGAAGCCATATTTGGGTCACCAAAGATATCAAAAAACATTGATAGTGGTGAAGAAGCTC
Source organism: Pinus tabuliformis (assembly GCA_031772625.1). Classification (NCBI taxonomy): domain Eukaryota; kingdom Viridiplantae; phylum Streptophyta; class Pinopsida; order Pinales; family Pinaceae; genus Pinus; species Pinus tabuliformis. Next base: position 757,855,044 of record CM062806.1, read on the forward strand.
TACTATTCATCGAATATGAAGAAGGTAGTAGCAGATTTCATTGCTAAATGCTTGGAATGTTAGCAGGTGAAAAGTGAGTCTAATAACCCAGTTGGTTTGTTACAACCTATTCGATTTCAGAATGGAAATGTGAAGTCATTTCCATGTATTTCATTACAGGTTTGTCGAGGACATCGAAGAAGCATTTTTTTTATCATGGTTATAGTTGAGAAGTTGATTAAGGTAGCTCACTTCATTCCAGTAAAGACTAATTATTCAGATAGTGAGGTAGTATAGATCTTCATCAAATAGATAGTGAGGTTGCATGGTGTTCTGAAGAATATTTTGAAAGAAAAAGATGCTAAGTTAACTTTCAATTTTTGGAAGGTGTTATTTGAAATTTTGGGCATAGACTTGGCCTTCAGTACAAATTATCATCCATATATATATGGATAGATAGAGAAGGTCAATAATATCCTGGAGGATATGTTGAGGATGTATGTCATGTATCAATAGCGAAAGTGGGAGGATTATCTTCCATTGGTTGATTTTTCTTACAACAATGAGCATCAGGAGTCACTCAGGATGAGTTTGTTTCAGGCACTTTATGGGTGGATTCGTAATACTCTTATCATCTAGAGAGATCTAGTGAATAGGGTACTTATAATACTAGACATGTTGGCAGATATGGAGTAAGAAACACAAGTTATAAAGAAGAATATAAAGGCACCACATGATAGAAATAAGAGTTATCTAGATCAACACAGGACATCTAAGGAGTTTCAGGTTGAGGAGCATGTGTATTCCACATAAAGCCCAATAAAATCTTCTTGAGGATTAGATCATGTGCCAAGTTGGAACCTCATTATTACGAGCCGTTTGAGATCCTTGAGAGGATTAGACCAGTTCCCTATAGACTTGCATTACCTCCAACATTGAAATTTTATGATGTTTTCCATGTTTCATTGCATAATATATACATATACATACATACATACATATCTATGTATATCTATCTATCTATCTATCTATCTATCTCTCTCTCTCTCTCTCTCTCTCTATATATATATATATATATATATATATATATATATATTATGTTGATAATTTATTTGATTGCTCTATATTACATGTGGATCCAAAAGGAGATTTCCAACTCGAACCTCAGTGCATATTTCACCTGAAATAACTCAAGCTCTAGAACAACGCAATCAAGCAAGTTAAAAAGTACTGGAACCACTTTGGCCCCGATGAAGTTACATGGAAAATGACTGATCAGATGCAAGTTATGTATCCTTCGCTTTTTTCTAGTCAAGGAAAATGATTTCTGCGCACATGTACATTTATATATCATTAATATTGTAAATACCGCAATGAGCTATGTTATAAATCTCCAAGAACTAGTATGGTTGTCATGTTATCACTTTTATCATGATGGTTTTTCTTTGAGCAAGATGTTCATTGTAAATACTACAATGAGTTGGGTTATAATACCGCAATGAGCTATGTTATAAATCTCCAAGAACTAGTATGGTTGTCATGTTATCACTTTTATCATGATGGTTTTTCTTTGAGCAAGATGTTCATTGTAAATACTACAATGAGTTGGGTTATAAATCTCCATGGGTAGTATGCTTTTATTTTTCAACAATTTTACTAGTTGCAGGTGTCTTTGAACACTCAGAACAGTTTTCCCCTAAGCGGGAGGGCTTTATAACAACCCGATGTAAAAGGTTCATGTCATAAAGTTAATAAATGAAAAAAAAATACCAAGCTCATGGGACATGTATTCCAAGATTAATCATGGACAAAGTATCCTAGTGGGCAGCACTTATTGTTTATTATGTCTACAGGGAAATTTACAAAGGATTTTAAAAGACAAGAAAACATTGTTTCTATTTTATTTATCAAAATAAAAGAAAATTGGAGAAAAGAGAGGTGAAAGGTAACAGGCTGCATGTGAGGGGGAAAATGAAGGAAAATGGATGAAAAATGAAGAAATTAGAGGTATTAATAATAAAAAGAAATCAGAGCATCAGTCTGGGGCCTTTTGTCTTTTTTCTTTGGAATTAGTCTCATAGAGGAGAAGAGCACTAAGAGGAGAAGAGAACCAAGAGGCAAAGGAAAGCAAGAAAGAAAAGGAAGGGGAACGAAAGAAAATAAAAGCAAAGAAAATAAAGGATCAAACAACTTCGCCAAGAATACTTAAACGAAATATTTTGCATGTATGATTCCCTAGTTAGTTTTGGCATGCATGGTATATGTATGTGTGTATCTTGTTCTCTTGTTATCATTGTCATGGGTTTTTTCCGCGTGTGATAGTGGTTTTAGCATAGTCATGCAATTTGCAGATAACCATGGTGTGATAGGATTCATTCTTCATTGAGTTTTGGATTTTCATAAGGTTTTGGATCTAGGTGAGGTGGTCTAAGGAAATCCCAAGGGTTGGGGGTGTAGATGGTTTTCTCTCAGAATCCCTCAATAGTTGGGCGGAGACAAGAAAACTCTTTAAGTGATGGTGAAGGAATTTTGAGTCATTCAAGCTTGGTTTGGTTTTACGATATCATGAATGATTTAGGTGACATCACAATACTATGAGGGTGTAGGAGGTTTAACCATTGCATTCCCTTGGTTCTTTAAGCATTTTTTTATCCCATGAGATTCCCACATTCATGATTGGAATATGGCATGGGGGTGATTGGTTGAAAGAAAGATTTTGTTCAGCCCAATATATGGTTCGGTGGTACGTGGAAGTCCCTAACTTGATTGCTTTTGAATATGTCAATAAGAGCTAAGTACCTCTTGTATTTCATAAGTAAATGTACTTTTTATTATGTGGATTTAATGGTCATCCTATCATTGTTGTTTATCTAGTTATATGCTGGTTATAAGCATGGTTTTATCACGAATCCAAGTTAGGCTCTTATAATGTTTGATTGATAAATTAATGTTTAATGAATGCATGACCTAATAGATGTTATTGCAACTATTGTGAGAGGGCATTAATCCTTCTTTACAAACCTCATATAAGTTTCAGATCCCTATGTTTAGATATGAATTCATAACCTATAGATATCATGTTATCAATGTGTTCGACAAAATGACTATCATTGTTAGACCTAGATAGGTCAAGTCCTTGATTAAGTCTCGTTTTATAGGTTTTGTCTCTATGTTATTTATCATTTCCCAGAGTTTCTTTAAGTTATCAAAACATGTATAGATCCTAGTCCTGGAAACGTGGCTTAGATCTCGGGGTTGCTGAAGCATAACTACTTGAAGGAAACCATATTCACTTGGATGCAGGCTGATGTGAGTGACTAAAGGGTTCCATTCACATGGAGGCCTTGTCATGGGAGAGACTAGGGGCCTAGTTCATTGAAAATGAATGTTAACTTAAGGGTGGTACACTCATGGGGGCCTTGTAGCATTTGAGGGTAGTGAGTAAAGTCTTGGTTTTTCCACTCCATTTCCTTAAGGTCATATAAGAGGTAAAGTCATTTCATAGTAGCCTTCAACACATGTTTACCCCAGGAAAGCCATTGGAAGTGGGTAGATATGGGAGGACTCAATTACATTTATGTTAGCCCTTGCCACATTGAGATTCTCTAAATTTATCTAATTTAATTTATTAATTTTTATTTTAATTCACCACCCTCTTTTCTCAATTAAATTTTACTATTTTGGGATCAATCAATATAATCAACTCTATGTGGCTTTCCCCCCTTTTACCTATTAAAATACAAATGCACATTGTCTACCTAATATTTTCCAACATGGGAAGCAATGAATTCTCAAGATAAAATACTTTTGTTTCTTCCTGTTCTCCCTCTACCCTAAGTTTTATTCTTGATTTAATTACCTTGGTTCCAACCTCATTTACCACCTTATGTGAATTAGTATGGTTTTCATATCATGATTACATTCAGTTTTTCCTTCTTCATGCCAAAGGTGGCAAGTTGGTCATGTCCTCCAAGAACATTCATTTGAAGTTCCAAGGGTAGAATGCCAATCACTTACTTCTTAATGCCAAAGGTTCCAAGTCAATTGTGTCCTTCAATAACTTTCATTCAAGTTACAAGGGTGCCACGTTGCTTTTCCTTCAGGTATTCAATGATTACGGGTGGAAGATCTAGCTGCAACATCAGACACTATTATCATCTCCTATGTTTCTCTCTATAGTGAGACTAATGATGTTGGGGATTAAGGAATCTCCTTTGATTTGCATCCCCCCATGTAAAATCCTCGTGAGCCACCTGATTTTGGACCTACCCCCATTGTATTGTGACCGTCAAGGCAAGGGTGTCTCAACCTTTCTAGCCCAAGTCACAACGTGAGTGATATCATGTATAACCAGGGAAATTGGCCCACCCATCCCATGCATTTCAATCTATTTGTAAAAACCCATCACCCATGTGTGTCTTATTCAGTCAGGAAACTAACTTGTGCTTCCATCCACCAACACTTCATTATAATTTATAGCAAGATTCAAACTGAACTTTAAAACTTCAAAGACAAAATATTCAATTCCATCGAACCATATGTCTCCGACTGATCCCATGTGAGTGCGTATGGTGGTCTCCTACCATTCTCAATAATAGTGAGTAATAATGTTTCACAGTGTTAGTATTTTTAGATCATAGGATATGTTAAATCATTAATATGACATAATCATGCACATCGTCATTCACCATAAACCAAAGCTGATATAAGTGTCCAACATAATGAACACATCTATCATGACTATCATAATCATAATATTAGTGGAAAACATACATACCCATCAAAGCTATCATCATCATAACATTGACTAAGAAATAAACACATCCATCAAAACTATATCATAGCATCAATAAGAAAATAAACATATCCGTCACAACTGTGATCATCACAATATCAATTAGGAAACACCATAACCATCACATCCTCCAATAGTAGAGTCAAGTTTCTGGATCGCCAACCTAAGTCCTAAAAGAATAATGTGCGATCCTTAAGGAGAAATCAATGTTAATGTCTTATGAATGTTATTCAACTAGAGTGAGGAACTACACAATTTAAAACAACAATAGAAACACTATAAAAGACTATGTACACATATTTTACGATGAATGAAAGGACCCAAAATGTTTATAAGACATTTTCAAGAAAACTCAAAAACCCTTAGACATACTCATATAACTATTTACTACCAATGAAGAATCTCATGTTTTGAGTGATAATGACATTAAATGTAATTTTACAGTTGGAAACGGAAGGACAAAACTAAAAAAAAAAATATGCATCCAAATCGTTAGGGTAACCACTTAAATTCTAAAATTTTAAGGTGGTGGTTGTTGTGCCCTAACTAGCCGTGTAGTATATGTGTTAAATTTATTCGTTTGGGAGAAACTTCTTTTGTTTATCATGTTGTTTTAAATATATACACAAAATATTGTATGCTTTATGTCTTTAATACATTATATAAAATAAACAAAATTGTTTATGATCAAAAACAAAAAGTCTTCATTCTTTAATTATCTATTATGATTTGCATGAATTTTTAGTGGGTAGTAACCATTAGTAAGTTTGGGCATTTACACTTTTTACTCTCACATAAATTGTTTATGTTCAAACAAGAAAAATCTTCATTGTTTAATTGTCTGTTATGATTTGCATAAATTTTTGGTGGGTAGTAACAACTCGTAAGTTTGGGCATTTACAGTTTTTACTCCCACATGTTAAATCATTCAAAAAAACATAAGTATTGGTAGCTATATTTACTTCCATCATGTTCCTGTTCATTTTTTATGCAAATACTTGGTCGGCGGTAAGTGGTAAATAGATGATTTGAGTATGAGCTATTTTTAAGGATATTAGTTTTAAATTGTTTTGCTATTAAGTTTAACAATGGAAAATCATTGCACAAATATTTAAAAATCATGGCATAGATATGAAGTACTTGATGGGTAGTAAGTGGTAACTAGGTGATTTGAGTATGATCCATTTTCAAGGATTTTAATTTTATATTGTTTTGCTATTAAGTTTAACAATGGAAAATCATTGCACAAATATTTAAAATTCATGGCATAGATATAGCAACTACATCCAAAAATTATTGCAAAAAAAATTGAATAGATGTCAACATGGCACAAAGACTGCAATAAGACCTTCAAATTTATAGTTTAATCAATCATTTGAAAAATAATTTTGTCAATAATATTGAAAAATATTTTTTTTTCAAAAGTAAACATTATAATTTAGATTTGTCAATGTTAAACTAGTAATGGATAATACGAAAATGGATTGCTAAAATATTGTTTTGGCAGGGACTAATAAGATATGGAAACATGACTCTTGTTGTCATTAGAAAATAAGACTAATAAGATATGGAAATATATAGAAACCACTTTTTCTATCATTACAAAATACGACTAATAAAATATGGAAACATTATTCTTGTTTGTCTGGATATCTTCGGCAAAATCACATAATCAATCTTTAATCAAGCTTAGCCTGATCAGTTCTTCAACTTGTCCTGACGATGAACCACACTGGTTGGTTCGAAACGCGTCGACAAAAGATTGATTATGTGATTTTGCCAAAGATATCCAGACAATATTATGGATCACAGAAGTCTAAATTCCTTAATTATTCTTGTTATCATTACAAAATAAAACTCAATGATTGAAAATAAATAAATAAAATTATTATTAAAAAATAATAAATTTCATGTTAAAATATAACACTAGTGGCACTCTTGCAAAAAGAATAAAGTGCCTACCCAGGAATAATAATTAGTTTTGTAGTTTGCATACATGCAACAATAAAGTTGGAAAAATTCCTATAAGAAATATCTGATCTTAAAACTTTTTATACCTGCAACAATAAAATTGGAAACATTCCTTTCATTCTCTGTCAGCATCGAATTCTTCATATTAAAAATATCTACACTTCAATCTAATTGGAAACAGCTATTACAGTACATTGCGCAAGATATTTCTTGACATGGATATCAAGGCATCACATTGGCAATACACGTCACTATAAAAAGCCTCAAGCCATGTGCATAACCATTCATTTATCTGTTATAGAAAAACCAAAGAAGTTATTATTATATTAGATTGAAAATGGCTTTTTCTTTGCTTTCCATCATAGCTTTATTTGTAATATCTCTTGATTTTATAGTGGTGCTTTCCAGAGCTACAGAAGTTGAAACTTATGCACCAGGTAGTATTTAAAATTATTGTAAAACAATTTACTTCATAACTAAAAAATAAATGGGTAACTTATCTTTTTTTTGCTACAGCAAGAGTGGTTCCTTCTAATTCATTAAATTGAGAAAAATATACAAAATTTACATAAACCCTGTACTCCAAGAGGAGACAAGAGAACAAAGGGCGTGATGCCAAAGAAAAGCATCATTCCACTGCAAACAGTAACAACAATCAAAGCAAACTTTAGGAGGAACCATTCCCCCCAAAGGCCTACTCAATGACAAACAACCAACCTTGAAGTCCATGCGAAAAGTCTGTCAATACATGGGGCCCCACAAAAAAGGTACCAACAGATCTAATGGAACGCATCGCCCCACAAAATCAGACGATGCTCCAAAGTATTGCATCACCAAACCTATGCGAAACTTACCTTGCAATGGAGGGTGGTTTCCATTCCCCGCATTGGCCACATGTCGGAAGCCTAAAGGTATCACTCCTGATAGGACTAAAACCACTTTTAACATAAAAGTGGTGCGATTACAAACAAAACCGCCAACTTGACCAATACCACAGGCCCCACCAAACTGCATGAAGGATCCTGAGTGTTGATTAACTAGGCAAGATCGGACGGCTAAGCAGAGAATCGCACACCCGAGGTCATCGACCTTTAGGACATGGGGAAAGTGGATTTGGGACCGGGCCCTCCTCCATGTGGCAATTTTTCTTTGGCATCGTTGCCAAAGATCCAAAACCAATTTGAACATAAAAGTCGTGTGATCATAAACAAAACCGCCAACCTGACCAATACCATGGGCCCCACCAAACTACACGATAGATCCTGAACATTGATTAACCAGACCCAATTGGACAACTGAGCAGAGAATTGCGTGCCCAAGGTCATCGACCTTTAGGGCACAGGGAAAGTGGATTTGGGATCGAGCCCTCCTCCACGTGGTAAGATTTCTGTGGCATTGATGCAATAGATCCAAAACCATTGTTGACATGAAAGCGGTGTGATCACTACGAAACCACCCAGAGGTGGTTTTGACTTCTGTCATTGAAAAATTAAGATGACACAAAAACTTCTGTTGTTTCTTACTTTTGTTTGGGAAGCTCTCACTCCTGGCATTGAGAAGATACCTAATCATGGTTCACTTTACCTCTTGCCTATCTTGCCTTTCATTATGTACCTGTTAATCCCACTTGGTGTATTCCTCTGACCGCTGACCATTACTGATTTAGTTGAGTCATTTTGCCTCTGTATTCCTCTTTATGCTCCTCTACCTGGTTGTGGTAGAAGATTTTCAGATTACTCTGCACCATTCTATTCCATCTTCTTGAGATTGCATTGTCCTTGCTGTTGACACCTTGGTTGGCTAGAATGTTAGCCAATTTGTTGGCCTTTCTCCGCACATGAATAAATATGAGAGTACGAAGTTCTTGTATATGCACTTGGATTCTCTGAAGGACTCTCGCTAACCTCCAGTGTTCTGTGACTTTTTTCGGCTCTGTTCCATTACTGATTCTCTTAGACATGTTTATGACTAACTCAGAATCCGCTTCTATTATGACATTTTGGCAATTACTTTGTATAAAAAATTCTAAGCTTTGTTCTGAAGCCATTAGTTCTGCCATGTTGTTGGTGGCTTTTCCTAAGTGACCATGGAAGAGGGAGATAATGATGCCCGTGTCATCCCTTAGAACTCCTCCAAAATCAGCATCCCCCGGGTTGCCTTTGGAAGCTCCATCAATGTTTTACTTTAAGAAACCTTCAGGGGGATTCCAGAAATCCTCCACCTTTTCTCTCATGCTTACTTTCCTATCTAGACATTGAGGAACAAGCCCCTGCATGTCTATCAGCTGGAGGATTCTCATTTCTGCCACGGAGGGAGGGTTTTCGGGGAGATTCCTAACCGTGGTGCTCACTATCTCCTTTAGTTGTTTTAAGATCAGTTCCACCAAGCTAAGAGAGGCAAAATTTACCTCTTTAAATATTCTTTTGTTCCTTTCCTTCCACACATTCCACGTAATGAAAGAGGGCAAAAGATTCCAGGCATAGTTGAGAATTTCATTATCTGATAAATTATTTCTCTAGTTGTTTAGAGTGTTGGCAATACTTTCTTTGTCTCTATCTGACTGTTTGATGATGTTTGTAAAAAGTTCCCAGATCCTATCGGTGAAACTACATCTTTTGAGAAGGTGGTTTGTAGTCTCCTCTTCGGTCTCACAGAGTTGACACCTGGAGGGTCCCAGCATGCCCCTTTTTTGAAGGTTGTCCCATGTTAAAATTTTCCTATGGTGAACTAACCACATAAAAAGTTTGATTTTCATCCAACCTTTGTGCTTCCAAAGCTTCTGCCAACTTTTATTAGGATCTTGGGGTTCTAGATCAAGGAGCAAACCTTTAGCTTCCTTGATATTAAAGTTTCCCTCTTTGTTGTTACCCCATCTGAATTGGTCCTGCCCTTCCATGACTAAAATGGTTCTCTGATCCAGCAGTTTCTTGAGGGACTTTGCCTTACTGTTAAGGGTCCTATCTCCTCTATCCTTTAGTTTTTTCCAGATTCTCCATTTTCCAACATTCTGTGGATTCTCCCAAAAGTATTTCACCTTAACTAAACCTTGGTTGTCAGTCTCATACTTGAGGCCTAAAAATTCTTCCTTCAGAAGATTAGGTTCTTGTTGCCATTTGTGCTCCCACAAAAGTACTAGATTGCCCTCTCTAATTTCCTAGAAACTATGATTTTGAACTACTCTATTCTCTCAGGTCTTGTTCTATATGGGGGCGCCTTTCACTGTTCCAGTCATATGAATGATTTCAGAATTTGGCCAGGCATTTTCATATTTTTCCTTCCAGATTCTTGCCCATTGAGCTTTAGGATCCTTAACCCACCTCCACCAAAGCTTGGCTCCACGAGCCTTGGTGAGAATCTCAGGATTGTCAAAACCGAGGCCACCTTGGTTCTTGGGTTTGCCCAAGAGACTAGAGCCAATTTTTTCCTTGTTTCCTCTTTTCCCCAAATAAAATCTCGTTGAATATTATGGAATTGCAGTAAGACTCCTATTGGAGTTGGTAGGGTTGATAGCATAAATATTGGAATAGCTTGGAGAACTTCTTTAGTAAGAACCAATCTACCAGCTAAATTTAAAGATCTATAATTTGTCGATTTCCTGACTTTGTCTTGCATTTTTGTTACTAGAGGATCCCATATACTTTTGTGTTAGGGTTTAGTAGTAAGAGGAACTCCCAAATACTTAGAAGGAAGGGATTCTCTTTGAAAGCCTAAAATTCTGGAGACATTTCTTTGGATGGAAATGTGAGTGTTAAAGAAAAAGACTTTTGATTTGGAAAGGTTTACTTCCATACTTGGGGCCTTCATGAAGTCATTAAAAATTTGTTTGTAAGCAAGTGCTTCTTTAACTGTTGGAATGCCCTGTAACATGGTATCATCTACAAATTGTTGGTGATGCAGGACTTCCCCATTCTCCGAAAGTTGGAGTCCTTGAATTTTTCCCATTTCTCTTGCATGCTTGATGGACTGCCCCAACCCTTCCATCATGAGGATGAAGAGAAAAGGAGAAAGCAGATCTCCCTGTCTAAGACCTCTGGAAGGGTGAAAAAGTTCAGAAGGAGAGCCATTCACTAAAATTGAAAAGATGGAAGTGGTCACAAGGGCCATGACCCATCTGACCTAATTATGATCGAAACCAAACGCTGTGAGCACTTTTTTGATGTACATCTAATTTACTTTATCATATGCTTTGGCTATGTCTAGTTGCATGATCATTCCTGCTCTCTTGTTGCACGTTAACAAGTGAATCACCTCATGAGATTGAATTATATTGTCCAAAATTGGTCTTCCTTCCACGTATCCTGTTTGTTCCCCAGAGATGACTGTCGACAACAATGGTTTAATTCTGTTAGCCACAACCTTGGATATTATCTTCTAGACAACATTGCATAAGGCCATGGGCCTATATCTCTCTGGAGTTTGAACATTATTCTATTTTGGAGTTAGGGCAATAAAAGAAGTATTGAGAGCTTTCAAAATGGTCTCGTTCCGCCTGGAGTCTTCAAAAATCTCGACAATATCCCTTTTAACAATATTCCAGCAGGCTTTGAAGAAATCCACATTGAATCCATCTGGACCTGGTGAATTGCCATTTTGCATTTCCTTGAGGACCTCACTAATCTCCTGTTCCATCACAGGTCTATTGAGATTACAATTATCCTCTCTGGATACTAGTTTAGGAATATGTTTAATTAAGTTCTTAATGAATGGTTCTCTTTCTGAGAAGTTTTCCTTGGCAATGTCCTGAAAATTCTTTACTAACACTGCATCTATCTCCTCGTGGGTTTGACGAATTTGGCCATTCTCATCTTTGATCGAATAGATTCTGTTGTGAGCTCTGTTTGCAATGGTGGATTTATGGAAAAATTTAGTATTTCGTTTTCCAAAAAATTTCTTCTTGTTTACACAACATTTCCCATTATTGGTGATATTTCTTTGCTTGATCATTTTGTCTTTATCGAAGCCATTCATGATCAAAGCTTGGTTGAGCTCTAGGATTTTTTTTCCACTATTTTTTTACTAGTGAAAATATTGCCAAATTCCTTCTGGTTCCATTCCTTTAGCTTCTACTTGATGTGCTTTAATCTCTTATGTAGAATGTACAGGGATGAGCCCTGAATCTACAAGTTTTCAGCCCACCAGTTTCCAATGTTGTTGATGAAATCTAGATGTGAAAGCCAAATATTTTCAAATCTAAACGACTTGTTTCTTGGGGTGCCAATGCCCTTGATCTCCATTTGAATTGGCCAGTGATCTAAGCCTCCATAAGGAATAATATTAGCTATGATTTCCTTGTCAAGAAGCATGAGCTCTTAAGAGATCATGAATTGGTCCAGCTTGGAAGCTATTTGGGAATCCCCTCCTCTTTTTTTGTTCGAAGTGCAAAGACCATTATTTGTTTCAATGTCTACCAATTTCATGTTTTCTGAAAAACATTGTAAAGCTGGGGAATCCTTATTTAGTGCTCTTGTGCCCCCTTTTTTCTTCGAGAGTGATCTTATCATGTTGAAATCTCCTCCTATCACCCACAATAGCCTTGCAAATCTGTTTTGAAGGTCCACTAACGATTCAATAAACTTGATTTTGTCATCTAACTTTTGAGGACCATAAACATTTGTTACAAGATAGGTGTCTCTGTCTCCAACTGGCTGTATAACTACATATAAATAATTCCTAGATGCCTCCGCATTAATAATACCTATTTTTGGTGGATTCCAAAGGATGAGGATACCCCCTATTGTATTTTCTTCTTTGACTTCTATAAACTCATATTTATTGAGCCACTTACTATGAATTTCTCTTATCTTTTGAACAAAAATTTCGTTTCTTGGACAAAAGTTATATCCAGAGCTGCCTGTTTCATTCTATTATTAAACATTCTCTGTTTCCTTTTTCTTCCTAGGCCTTTGGTGTTCCAAGTTGTAAACTTCATAATTACTGATTGGAAAAGGAGTAACTGGATAGGTCTTTCATCTTACTTGAGTCTATCATGAGCTTTCCACATTCCATTAATAGATCATTCTGCTTTTTTCTGCCCCTTTTTTTCCCCAAGTTTTTTGGAGCCAAAACTGGAGTTGTTTTTATCACTACCATTCCCTGCTTGCTTTGTTTTTCCATGGAATTATCTTCTTCCAAGCCTTTTGTCTGAGTTTTCCATAAGAATAGCTCCTCTATTTGCTTGAATTCTTCTTTTGGTAGAGATTCTACTCCACCTGTTGTTCCCTTACTCAAGGTGTTATGAAACCAACTCAAGAAAAGATATAAAAGATAGATCAACGCCTTAGAATTCAGCCTCTTCGAGGGGGAAACCTACTTTACATTACATAAATGAACAATTCTTGGATGAAAAAAATGACAAAACATCCTTCCTATATATAGGATTCTAAGGAGTCACAATATAATCCAGCTGACCTAACAATAATAATATAAAGCCACAAAAATAACAATAGAGGGATTTTATGGGGCACATAAATAACAACATGGGGGTAATAGGGGCACAACAATATAAATAAGGGGTATAAATACAATAGTAATGGGGTAATCACTAGTATTATAGGGACCCAACATGCCCCTCTCCTTAAAAAAAGTGTTGTCCTCAACGCTTGAGTAGTTCTGGATACTTCTTCATAAAATTCTCATCCTTCCATGTGGAATCTTCAGTGGATAAGTTCTTCCACTTGATAAGATACTCTGAAATTGATCGATTTCGTAGTTGTCGAGTTCTTGTTTTTGTGACTTCTTCCGATTCTAGTATAATTTTTCCTTCCTCATCAAGTTCTGGCAATATTGTTTGAACTGGGAGCTTGTCGCCTATAACCTTCTTTAAACATGAAACATGGAAAACTGGGTGCAATCGAGAAGCTGCAGGAAGCTCCAATTTGTATGCCATAGTACCAATCTTTTGCAACACCTTGTATGGACCATAATACTTTGGTGATAATTTATTATCCTTCTTAGCTTGCTTTAGGGACATTTTCTTATATGGTTGTAGCCGTAGGAATATCCAATCACCTACATCAAAACTTCTTTCACTGCGATGTTGATCTTCCTGTTGTTTCATTCTATTTTGTGCCAACATGAGATTATCCTTTAAAAGTTGGAGGACTTGTTGTTGATGTTCGATGTGATGTTCCACTGCCTGAACCTTATAATTTTCTCTTAAATATGATGTGATGGATGGTGGTTGATACCCATAAAATACCATAAATGGGGTCATTTTTGTTGCTGTATGTAAGGAAGTGTTATACCACCATTCAGCCAGAGGCAACCATTTGACCCATTGTGTCTGTTTATCAGATACAAAGAAACGAAGATATCCTTCCAAACATTTGTTTACTACCTCAGTTTTCCCATCAGATTGAGGATGATAAGATGAGCTATGAGCTAATTGAGTACCAAGACAGGAAAATAATTCTATCCAAAAATTTCCAGTGAAAATGGGATCTCTATCACTTACAATAATCTTTGGGTTTCCATGTAGCTTTTGAATTGTTTCCATAAATGCAGTAGAAAATGTACTGGCTTTAAATGGATGTGATAATGCACAAAAGTGTGCATGCTTGGTAAGTCTGTCAACTACCACCATGATGACACTCTTTCCCTCAGACTTGGGTAAACCTGTGATAAAATCCATTGAAACCTCCTCCCAATGTTGGCTTGGAATGGATAAAGGTTGTAATAGACCCGGTGTCTTAATTGTTTCAACTTTATTTTGTTGGCAAACCAAACATTCCGCCACAAACTTTTGAATATCTGATTTAAGGCCATCCCAAAAAGAATCCTTCTTAACCCTGTGGTAATTTTTTAAAAGTCCTGAGTAACCTCCTAAGGGAGAAGTGTGTAATTCCATAAGAATCTTTTGTTTTAGCTGGGAATTCTTAGAGGTATAAGTGATCTTTGTACCACAATGAATCATTTTGCCAGCTAAATGTATCAGACGTACTGGAATCTTGTTGTAGCTTTCTAATAAGTGCCCACACTTCTTCATCATTCCTCCATTCCTCCCTTGCATCGTTTATCCAATCTGGTTGGATAATAGAAATGGCGCACAACAATTCTTCCACATCCTCATCCTTTCTTGAGAGTGCATCTGCGACAACATTTTGCTTCCCTTTTTTGTAGATGATTTTAAAGTCATAACCCAACATCTTTGTGACCCACATTTGTTGCTCTTCATAGGATAATATTTGTTCTCTAAAGTATTTAAGGCTATCATGATCCGTTTTTACCTTGAAGTGTCTTCCCATTATGTACGGTCGCCATTTCTTAAGTGCATGGAGTATTGCCAACATTTCCTTCTCATAAATAGCTTTGCTTAAAAACTTTCCTTTGATTGGACGAATTTCAAAAGCAATGGGTCTTTCATCTTTCATTAGAACAACACCAATTCCATTTCCAGAAGCATCACATTCCACAATAAAGGTTTTTGTGAAGTCCAGTGTAGCTAAGATCGGTGCTTGGCACATTGCCTCTTTAAGATGTTCAAAGGCCTTTGTTGCTTCCGGAGTCCATGAAAATGCATCTTTCTTCAATAATGTTGTTAGAGGTGCTGTTGTTCTCCCATAATTCTTAACAAACTTGCGATAATACCCTGTCAACCCAAGAAATCCTCGCAGATGCTTTATGGATGTGGGAATTTTCCATTGTTTAATGGCTTTAATTTTTCTAGGGTCTACCTTAACTCCTTCATGAGATACAATATGACCCAAATATTCCACCTCCTTGGACTCCAAAGAAACATTTGGATCTTTTTGCATATAATTGTTTCTCCTCCAATAGTTGTAGCACCCTGTCAACATGTTCAACATGATCCTTCCAAGACTTGTTGTAGATTAGTATATCATCAAAAAACACTAACACAAATTTTCTAAGGAATGGTTTGAAAATTGAATTCATCAAACCTTGAAATGTTGAAGGTGCATTAGTAAGGCCAAAAGGCATGACCAACAATTCATAATGACCCTCATGAGCTCTAAATGTCGTTTTCAGAATGTCTTCAATCTTCATTCTGATTTGATGATATCCTGAACGAAGATCCAACTTGGTGAAGTAAATTGATCCATGAAATTCATCAAGTAATTCATCAATGACAGGAATGGGGAAATTATATTTAATAGTGAGCTTGTTGAGCTCCCTATAATCTGGACACATGCGCCATGATCCATCCTTCTTGTGCACCAATACTACTAGAGCAGAGAAAGAAATTTGACTTCGTTGAATTGTACCGGCCTCTAGCATTTCTGCAACCATACGTTCAATTTCACTTTTTTGGACATAGGGATATCTGTACGGCCTGATGTTTGGAGGAACACTTCCTCGAATCATATGAATAGCATGATCATGATCACGCATAGGTGGGAGACCTTTGGGAGTCTCAAATACCTTGGAATGATTGTCCAAGATTTTTTGGAGATCTAGAGAAATAGATGATGCCAATGTGGAAACATCTAGCGAACATAATTGTGAAATTAAACCTCTTTTCTCCTTTTTTAGAAGTGTTGTCATACCATTAGAGCTGATTATCTTTCCTGGTTTCCCTACAATACCCCTTAATTCAACTTCCTTTCCTTCCGTAGAAAATTTGATGAAAAGTTCTTGAAAATTAAAAACTATTGTACCCAAGGATTATAGCCATTGGACTCCTAGTACAACATCAGCACCTCCCATTAGAATGGAAAGCATTGGGCTAGTCAATACATATTCTCCCATGGATAGCTTGATATTATGGCACCTTCCAGAGAAATTTATTTTTCCTCCATTTGCAATGATCACTTGACACTCTGGTGCTGGATATAGGAAGCAATTCAATTCTTTTGATACCCTACAATGAATAAAATTGTGGTTGCTTCCTGAATCAATCAAAACTATTACCTTTTTCTTCTTGATTTGTCCTTATATCTTGATGGTTTAAGGAGTGGTAATTCCTGCCAATGCATTACAAGATATGGTCAGATTTATTTTTTCTTCATATAGGCTTTGTTCCTGGAGTATATCTTCTTCTTTTGACCTTTCTTGCTCCTTTTCTTCTTCCTCTTCACAATCTATGTAGAATAATTTCTTCTCAGCACACTTATGACCTTTAGTGTATTTGCTATCACAACTGTAACAAAGCCTTCTGGCTCTTTTTTCTTCCAATTGTTGTGGTGTCAACCTTATAGGTTTTGGAAGACTAGGGGCAACAACACCTCCGTCTTTATAGTTGTGAGTAGTATGCTTCCTGGTTGCCATAATTTTGCTTTCCATTTTTCTTGCTAACCTGAATGCCTTCTCTAATGAATCAGGTTCCCAAAGGCGAACATCATGTTGGGTATTATCCTTTAAAGACCCTATGAACACATCAATCCTATGCTCCTCTGGAATATATTTTACCCTTATGTTCAATTTTTGGAACTCCTCAATGTGCTCCACTACTAAACCCTTTTGTTTAAGACTTATCAATTAGCTAAAAAAAGTGTTGCTTTTTGTATCTTCATAATGTGCTATCAATTCCTTCGTAAAAATTGCCCAAGTGATAATTTTTTACGAGAGCAAAGCCATTGATACCATACAAAATGATTTGGTTCCAAATATACAGTTGCCAAACGTACCTTTTGTGTGTTTGCACATTATTGAGATTGAAGAACTGCTCCATCTATAATATCCATGTGGCGGGATCCTTGCCATCAAACTTCCTCATATCGATTTTTGGAATATGGTGGGTCTTTGATCCAACATTAGAGTCTATGAAATCATGATTAACATTACCTTTTCTCACATCATGAGTTTCCTTTACAACCCTTTCACTATTAGTAAGTATTTCTTGTAGAAAATTTGTCAAATCTGTCTTCAAATCTGCCATGTCTGTCTTCAAATCTGCCATGTCTCTCTTCAAATCTGTCTTCGAATCATCCATCTTAGCTTCCATGCCCTTTATCTTAGATTCCATGCCATTTATCTTACTTTCTGTTAGCTTTTGTGAGCGTGACGTTTGTTGCACTTGTTCTTGTAATTTTGATATATCATGTAGCATTTCTTCCTCTTCTTCATGAGTCATGCTAGAGCTTTCAGGTTCCTTACTAGGTGTTTGCATTTTCTTTCCTCGGGGCATCAGTTACCAATAATAATGCTTTACTATGCCCTTTGAATTCCGTTAAACCAGGCTTACACAAAAGCTTTAATAAAACTACACACCTTTTTTCACTTTATAGAAGCCTGATATTGAATCTGATCTATCTCTGTAATTTCGGATCACCCAGCTCTAAAATTGTGATCTGTAGTAGCCTTCTACGTCCTCTTTCCAATGCCACAAGTCTGACCCAAATTGGATTCTCCAAGGAAGAGTTATTTGAAATCTCCCACAGTGACTTTCTTTTAGACTAGTTCAGTAGAGCAAACTTGTACGACGTGCCACGAGTTACTGTTTCAACCTTTCGATCTAAAACATGCATACAAGAAACTAAAGTCCGTCCTATTTCTGTACCTTCTTACGAAATTTTAATCCAATCCCTAAAGAGAAAGTTATGACGATTTTCCCCAGGTCACCTGTTTTGAATGTAATTCAGGAGTCTGCAAAAATACCAACTTCCTCAGATCATATCTCCGCAAATACCACACGAAAAGCTCTGAAATTCGGTCCCAAGGTTCAACATGACTTCTTCTTAAATGGATGTCTTTTGTGACTTCTGAAATGTCACAGAAAAAAGTTATAGAAAAAATGCCACGATGACCTATTTGGAGCAACGAAACCCTAGAATCCAAAGCTCTGATACCAAATGTTATGAAACCAGCTCAAGAAAAGATAGAAAAGATAGATCAACGCCTTAGAATTCAGCCTCTTCGAGGGGGAAACTACTTTAAATTACATAAATGAACAATTCTTGGATGATACAAATGACAAAACCTCATTTCTATATATAGGATTCTAAGGAGTCACAATATAATCCAGCTGACCTAACAATAATAATATAAAGCCACAAAAATAACAATAGAGGGATTCTATGGGGCACAGAAATAACAACATGGGGGTAATATGGGCACAAAAATATAAATAAGGGGTATAACTGCAATAGTAATGGGGTAATCAATAGTATTGTAGGGACCCAACACAAGAACCCTTCTAGATCTAGGTTTTCTTGGTCGAGAATCTCTTGTAACTCAATGTCTTCAATTTCCATCTCACTCTGGGTCATTTCTTGATCCATATCCATCTATGATTCACTCATCATGATCCCTTTATGTATTTCCTTTACTTGTTCCTGATCTTGTTCTTCTTCCTTTTCCTGCTTGTCATTTCCATCCTTCATAACTTGATTTTCGACTACTGGATCCTCCTCCTCTTCAAGAACATGGAATTGATTTGGCCTCCCTTTCTGGTCTCCACTTTAGTAATGTTTTGGCCCTTTTTTTTCCGTTTTTACCCTTGTGAGAAACTTTTAGAAATCCATCTGTCTCTTTCATTATGTTAGGTTTACTTTTGTTCTCATCCCTCCTGATAGGACAATCTCGAAGAATATGCCCGTGTTCATGACATTTTCGACATCTAAAAGGAATATGCTCGTATTCAACCATCTGCACCCATTCCTCATCATATACCTCTAATATGACCTCTTCTGGAAGTGCTCCAGATAGGTCCATCTCTACACAAATCTTAGCGAAGGAGGTATATTTTCCCCTTCTTGTGGTTTCAGAGGTTTTGACATACCTTCCTAATTTATTTCCTATGGCCGTAAGTGATTCTATTTGCCAATAATCCAGAGGTAGCGAGTAGAGTCTTACCCATACCGAGACTGAGGTAAAGGCTCCCCACTCCGGCATGAAGATCATCATCCATGGCCGCATGGGCCCTCCTTCAAACACTCTGTCGTTGTCCTCTATGTTCACGAACACCACTGTAAAAAAACCCTTGGATCATAGATGAAGACCAATGCATCCTTTGGGCTTCTAGCAGTATCCAATCCAAGTTTGTAAAGCCTTTTTAGTGGGCATGAATTTTCATATGATTGTGTAAGTTTGCATGTGCTCCCTGTGGGCCTGTAGCTCAGGGTTATTTAATATTACTCTGGCAGTGACTTCAACTTTGGGCTTGCACGGGCCCTGATGTTTTTTGTCTTTTGTTCCATTTTTTTGTCATTTTCCTCTTTATCCTTTGTGTCGTCATTCTCCTTCTCCTTGCTGCTTTCTGTTTCCTTTTCCCCCCTTTTTCCTCCTTCCATTGTGTTGCCTTTGCCTGAAACTGGAGATGCCCTGCTCTTGTTAGCCACTACCTCGCAGTAGGAGGGAGTGGAGCTCCCTCCTCTGCACCCGTCATGGAGAAAAGCCTACTCAAAAACCCTTAACCCTGGTTCGCCGCTCCGCCGCTCTTCCACCTTCTATCTTCCCTCGAAACTCCTTTCATAAATGGGTAACTTATCAATATCTCAAATATGAATATAAATATTTTGATATTGTATACTGATTTTCGTACTGCGGTTGAAAGCGAAGATCATCGTGTGGTTTTTCCGGTAAAGGTAAATGAGAAAATGGGATCTAGGAAGACATTGGGCATTTCCAAAATTAATGGGCTCATTAAAGAATGTATTCTCTGAAAGGTTCAGGGTGTCTATGTCCTGACACCTGCTGCCTGCCTGGTGATTGCCCACAATTGTATTGTTGTCAAGCGAAGGCATCTCGTGTCCGTTAATTTAGTTGCTATTATGAATACTCTTTCCTTCCTCGAGGGATTTGAAAGAGATCTCAAAGAAAGTTATTACAACATGAGTGGGAGTTAAATAAGGTGACCTTTTTGTTGGTTGGTGAACACAATGCTTATTAATGTTACAATATCTATATCATAACTATCTTTAAGCTGTTTTCCCTATGGGTTAATTTGAATATTGTGTTTCTTTGTTAATTTGGATTGTTTTAGGGGTTTTAAATATTTAAGTATTTATGACCTGTAATTTCCAATATTTAATATAATAAAAATTAGTATTTTTTATTGAGTTTTTTTTTTAATTATTTTTGTTAATAATTTTTTTTTTCTTTTTATTTATCTATGTATAAATATAAAAAAAAAACGCTCATGTAAATGCAAAAAAATTAAAAATTTTAAATGAACAAGGGCAACTGCGTAGCGGTAGTCCCTGCCGTATTGCCAATGAAAACTAAACCATATTGGCAATGAAAACTAAACAATTATGAGTATTTAGGAGTTTGGACTGATTTTGTGCTTAGTTTCGCACAATGTCAATTAAGTTTTTATGAAATTGCATCCGCTGTGTGCTTTGGATGATTAAACAATTATAACATGAGTATTTAGGAGTTTGGACTGATTTTGTGCTTAGTTTCGCACAATCTCAATTAAGTTTTTATGAAATTGCATCCGCTGTGTGCTTTGGATGATTTTCTGCTATCGGATCCTCCACAAGTTGGTTACAAAATGACTGGGAGGAATTCACAATTTCTTGATTTGTAAAAATATTGAAGGAATGATCTGAACTTGTACAGTTACTGCAGGCAGAACTGTTGCAAGCATTTGGATTCACCATTTTAGTGTGTTGCACAGCAGTTTTTATTGTGATAGGTGTGGGTTTGATCGTGTTAATTTTGAACATTTTCTTTCTTTGAGATTCCTGTGGTGGCACCTTTTTTTGCAGATGAATGTTCCAGTGGTTCTTGATTTCGTTGTCTGTCCGCCCAGGCAATCGTCCTGCTATCAGGGACCACCATATCACCAAATTATGAAAAAAATAAAACATAAAATATACACATTTATTAACCATAATAATGAATTAGACCAAATATATTAATTAATTTTAATATAATTAAATAAATCTGTAACCTTAACACTAACACGACTAAAGGCTTACATCATTTTTAGCCATAATCCTAATTCCTGAAGTTAACCGTAGAAATTAAACAGTGACTTGTCGCTGAGTATTACGGTTTCCACGAATCCAACTGTGATCGTAACCCTGAGAACTAACACTACATTTTTAACCATAATCCTAAATTCTGAGATTAGCCGTAGAACTTAAACAACGGTCTGTCCCCGAGTATTGTGATTTCCACGAATCCAACTGTGACCGTAACTAAGAGCTAACCTTACATCATTTTTAATCATAATCCTAAATTCTGAGGTTAACCCTAGAACTAGAACTTAAACAACTGCATTAATGTATTGTGATTTCCACGAATCCAACTGTGACCGTAACTAAGAGCTGACCTTACATCATTTTTATTCATAATCCTAAATTGTGAGGTTAACCCTAGAACTAGAACTTAAACAGCTGCATTAATATATTAAACTTTTTATTAGTTAAAAAATTCGTACTTAAAATAATTTGATTGCTAAGTATTAAAATATACTTATCTTATTTTTTTAATTTATAATTTTTTTAAATTTAAAAAATTACAAATTCTTGATATTAAACTTACTCAAAAATTAAATAAAAAATTAAAAAACAAAATTGCAACGATGAAAAACTATAAAAGATGTCACATTATCGGTCAATAAAATAAATATAAAATTTTCAAAATAATATTAAAATATTTATGTTATAATTATTGATTTAA
Source organism: Pinus tabuliformis (assembly GCA_031772625.1). Lineage (NCBI taxonomy): Eukaryota > Viridiplantae > Streptophyta > Pinopsida > Pinales > Pinaceae > Pinus > Pinus tabuliformis. The sequence goes on from CM062806.1 coordinate 757,877,317, forward strand.
TATATATTACAATAAATGTTAAGAGAATGCTTTGCAAGATTATTATCTCTTGAGTTTTTAATGTAATGAAAAGTCATTTAATAAAATTTTCAAAATAATATTAAAATATTTAAAATATTTATGTTATAATTATTGATTTAATATATATTATAATAAACGTTAAGAGAATGTTTTGCAAGATTATTATCTCTTGAGTATTTAATGTAATGAAAAGTCATTTAATAAGTGAAATTCTTAAAATTTTATTTATTATTTTAAAGAATAATTTAATAAATTATTTTTATTTTTATTTTTAGTTTTTATTATATTTGTCCATGAATTTTGTTTAAAATTTTAAGAATTTATTACAATTATTATTTTAAATTTAAAATGTGAAATTTAAAAAAATGAATTAAAAAAACCATAAATAATAGAAAAATCACTATAACTTGAAAAGAAATTATATCAATAAAATTATGAAAAAAATAAAACATAGAATATGCACGTTTATTAATCATAATAATGAATTAAAATACATATATTAATTAATTTTAATGTAATCAAATAAAAAAATATGTATCACAATTCCACGAATGGAACCGCAACTTTAACAATAAGGACTAATGGCTTACATCATTTTTAGCCATAATCCTAATACCTGAAGTTAACCTTAGAACTTAAACAGTGGCCTGTCCGTGGGTATTACGGTTTCCAGGAATCCAACTGTGATCGTAACGCTGAGAACTCGCCCTAAATTTTTAACCATAATCCTAAATTCTGAGATTAACCGTAGAACTAAAACAGCGGCCTGTCCCCGAGAATTGCGGTTTCCACGAATCCAACTGTGACCGAAACCCTAAGAACTAACCTTACATCATGTTTAATCATAATCCTAAATTCTGATATTAACCCTGAACTTAAACAGCTGCCTCTCCCTGCCGCTTGGCTCTCCGCTAAGGAACCCAAACATTCAAACAAATCCAAAGAGGCCAGATACGTCATTCAAACAGAGAATTCTTGAACCGCTCGCTCAGCCTACCTACGAGTAGACTTTCTTAGAGTTCGGAAATCCAGACAGGCCATATACGTCGCTCAATCCGTTCATACTTATCCATCATTTACGCACAGAATCGACTCACTCAGCCTACATAGGATTCGACTTTCTTGGAGTTCGCTGTGGCGTGTGGCAAAAAACAACAAAGCAAAACTCGCTTAATAACCGCCTGGTCGCTTTCCTATGCTACTTGCCCACAGATGCCAGCTTCTCTCCTGGTCACAATTTATAATCTCTTGTTATATCCCTTCCTTTTGAATAATTTAGTTAAAAGACCCTAGATCTGGTCACAACTTACAAATTCTCTCTAAATCCCTTCCTACTTAGAGAATTTAGTAAGAAAACCACATATGTCAGCTTCTCTCCCGGTCAGAATTTACAATTTCTCTTTATATCCCTTCCTTCAGACAAAAAATAGTTAAAAGCCCTAGATCTCATCGCATTTAGTATAAAAAGAAGAAGCAAATTAGGATTATCTTCTTCAAAATCCAGGGCGTCAACTTCAAGATGAATATGATTTGAAGTATGTAATAATCTCCGACATCAATTTTAATAATAGTAAGAACAGGATGATTTGATCTCTAATATGATATTAAGATTAAAATATTTACCAGAAGATTAACAGAAAATAGAACTAATAAATCCGTAAAAGTAAATTTAAATACTAAGAAACTAAAGATTTATCAGTCACTTCCAAATTCGGTTCAACTCATTTTTTTTCTAACTGCTAATTTTAATAAAATTCTATCGTCACTAAAATTTTATCGTTTCAAAATTGTGAAAACAGTAAATGACAGGAAAAATTACTCACAGTTTTGTATTGCACTAAATGTTAGTCCACCGCCAGAAATATTACTTAGATTTTCAATTCCACTAAATATTAATCTGCCGCCGTAGCCTCTCTTCCCGCTTAAATCCAGTCCTCTGCATGAGCTGGCTTAGAAATATAAATTTAATTAGAATAAGATTTTAACAAGAACATGAGAATAAAAAATATATGGTATATTAGCACATAAAAACTACTCAGAACAATATCTTAAGCAATTTAACTGCGAACCCTGATCTAGTTTACCTCTCCTTTGTATAAATAATTTTTCAAACCCTTTCAATAGTATGGCTATAAACTAAACATAATCTTTATGTTGAATAACTAGTTATTTACCTAGGCTCCTTCAAGACTCCATATCTGATTGCAAATCTTTAAACAACTTTCATGTCTGAATGCAGATCTTTAAACAGCTACACCAGAACAAACGCTGAGGAAATTCAAATATATGGAAGTTTCACTCCGGTGCATCAAAGAAAATCATATCAGAAACGAGAGAAAAAGAAAACTCGTAAACAAAAACCAGACAAACAAACAAAGTAAAAGAAAAGCAGACACCGAATGAACAGTCAGTCAAACAAACAGAGTAAACAAAAATTGAGAACTAAAAAGAAAAGCAGACGCCGAATGAAAACGAGACCGAGATGCAGGTAAACAAAACATGGCCGCGCGGCAGAAAAAGCACACACATTCTTGCAATTCACAACCTCAGCGAGAGAGAGATAAAGGCACAAACAACAAATTGGATGCATTCACGGTCTTCACGGTCTGATCCACTGTATCGACGCCAGGCTTCACAGGTCCTGGTCCTGTGTTGTCCTTGGCATAATCTCCTAAATTAGAAAGGAAAACGGTTGCCCTCAACACGGTATTACAAGATCAAGCAGCTGCCACCTGCTAGAAGTCTCCTGACACCAACAGCTGGCTGTTGTGCACGACCAAAAGTTGCCACCTGTTCTAACTCTCCAACATATACTAAAAAAACTTTGCCCCGAACTTAAAATCAGTTGTCATAACATGTAAATTAGGCTTTGGATAAAATTAATTGTCACAACATTCTTCAAACTCAACTTTGGGTAAGATGAATTGTCACAATGTTCAATCGATATCACCTCCGAAATAAAACTTTGGGTAAAACAAAAAAGCCACGAAATTTGGATTTGGAAATTCAGCAACCGGGCAATAAGACCTCTAATATAAAACTTTGGATAAAAAACAAAAAACATCAGAGCTCTAAAATAAAACTTTGGGTAAAAGCGAAAAACATCATCTAAATGCTCCGGTCAACTCAAATTAATAAGAAGTCAACGCCTGATCGAACCCTATTAGTCCCAGGCATGGACTAATTAATAAAAAAAAAAAAAATAAGAATTAGATACCTTCGAAAAGACACTTTTCACTAATCAAATTTTGTGAAAAATGTGGTGGTTGAATTCTGACTTTAAAGCCTAACGCACACAATTATTATAGAATGCGGTTTTAATTTTTTAGATTTGTTATGAAAAACTGATTGTAATATTTGAGATTTTGTTTATCAGATGAATTATAAAAATCTTAAAATGTGGTGATTTTTAATATTGTCTATATTGTTCGGTTTCTGTGTTGTGCTATAAAATTAAGCTTTATGGGGAATGATGTATTATATTTTAATATAATAATTCTTAGAAACATTTTAGGAAAGAAATGAAAATGAAATTAGTTTTTAATTTGGTTGTTGCTTTATTTAAAAATGTTTTTAAAATAGTTTATGGGTTTTGGATACATAATAATTTGGTGTTTTGTTTAAGACACTTCTTTATATATATACAGTCATTGTTTTATCGTATTTTTAATAGAGTAATATATTGAACATGATGAAGATATCAAAAAATTGATAATTATTTAATAAATCAATATCTATATAAAATGATGGCTTCTTTCATTTCCTAGTCACTCTAATTTAATATCCTAAGTGAAACGTGGATATTCTCTTCATTTGTGTATTATCAATTCAATTTTTGAAAAAATTGATGGATAAAATTCAAATCACAGTGTTTTTAGAAGAACAATTCATGAACTTTGTTATTCCTTCTAGAAAGAAAATTTCTATGTAACTCGGAAAAAATGCTAAAAGTAACCATCATATGATATTTTTAGCGGCTTTTTAAGCGGAATAAGTTGTATCTGAAAGGGAGATGTATCGAGGTAAAAGGAGAGGTCTTCAATTGTTCTTTTTAAAAACGGAAAAATATCTTATTGTTCATGCAAAAGTAGTTTTTTAAATCACAAAAGTTGTATTCTAAATCTTCGTAACAGTTGCAGTCAGCACTTCTTTTGTAAATTATATCTTCATGAAAGGTAAACTTGTATAATCCAACGAAGCTTTTGGCAGAAGTAGGGAAATCGCTTTAAAGATATTAGTAATCCTGATATTTGAGATATTAACCGAATTATTGCACCCTGTCTATGGCTTTTCTACGTTCAAATTTCATAAAATTTTATGAATCTAATTTAATGCTTTCATAGGGTAGTCTCATATTAATTACATGATTTACCCATGCCTTCAAGTTTGAGACACAGGAAATTCGAGGCAAGGCTACATTCTCATGGATTCCATGAATCTTCCAGAACACGGATACTACCAAAAACTAAGATTAAACTTTTGACAGGTCAAAAATCTTTTTAAATAGTTGGATAATTTATTACAGCACTTTTTTCAGAAAATAATTTACTGTATAATGAGGTGAGGTTTCAAATTGGTTAGAATTAACTAAGATTAAACTTTTCACAGGTCAAAAATCTTTTTAAATAGTTGGATAATTTATTACAGCACTTTTTTCAGCAAATAATTTACTGTATAATGAGGTGAGGTTTCAAATTGGTTAGAATTTTTTTGATAAAATTTAGTAGAAAATTTTGGAAATCTAGATTGTTGGATTAAATTTTACTAAGTGATTCAAGAGTTTTTTATAGTGTTTAATCAGATAAAGGTGAGGTTTCAAATTGGTTAGAATTTTTTGGATAAAATTTAATAGAAAATTTTGGAAATCTAGATTGTTGGATTAAATTTTACTAAGTGATTCAAGAGTTTTTTTATAGTGTTTAATCAGATAAAATAACACACAGCAATATATTCTCTTATTCTTGAATGAGGAAATTACACACATATTTATACAATCAATAGTTTCAAGATAGGAATGCTATCTTAGACGCACAGTAGTGTTGTTGAGAGATTCTCTCAACCACATACTAAACTAGGAGAAACTATATTCTAGCTAATTCCTATTATGTAGAAACAAACTCCTCAAATAGAGAATTACAACCATAAATAAGTAGGAATTAATTATTTCCAACTCCCCCCCTTAATGACTACTTGTCATAACAGTGATTCACAAAATTTGATTGTGGTCAAACATAACAAAAAATATGTCGACGTCCCTATAAAAAAGCAACCATCCACCGGAATGTATGGGTACCAGCTGCTGCAACCGCTAGTCCTTGTGCATACATGATTCTGTCGACCATTATCACTGCATATATGTACCTACAAATCCACCACCATCGGGGGATTTGTATGTGCAGAACTTCCGAAAAAAAAGAGAGATGAGTGCCTTTCTAAGCCAAATATTCATGTCCAAATAACAATCACAAACAGTTGCGCTGATTGCGCCTTTCGACGCAACTGTCAGATAGAAAAGTGCACCAACCCTCTTATGCTCAGACACACCAATATCTGAGACCGTGAGCCAGGTGTTACTGCAGTCCACCTGCTCTTACGAGCACAAAGCTCCCGTGTACACGTTAGCCACTCAGGAAATATGCCACCACCGGGCAAGTCCGATCTTCCACCACCGGGCAAATCCTGTAGCCACTAAGACTCTGCCACCACCAAGCAAGTCCGATCTGCCACCACCGGGCAAATCCTGTAGCCACTAAGGCTATGCCACCTCCGGGAAAGTTTGATCTGGCACCACTAGGAAAATCTTGTAGCCACTAAGGCTCTGCCACCACTGGGAAAGTCTGATCTACCATCACCGGGCAAATCTGAAACTTAAATGTGCCACCTTCGGGCAAATTCTGTAGCCACTAAGGCTATATGGATGGTTTCTGGCTCACCACCAACCAGCCACACAAGCAATCCATTACAAATTGGTTTTAAGATCACCACGAACTTTCAAATACCTTTAAAAGGCTTACATTTCATTCAACATTTTGGAGTTTCTGGGTACATACAATGACCATTACAACAATTGGACTTGTTTATAACATGCTAGGGAGTCTATTCCACAAACCACACTAATTCAAACAAACATCTACTTTGTTTTCCACCATAAACATTGTCACTGCTCCTTTACCTCATCTGTGAGGGGTCCACTGATAAAGAAACTGGAACATAGACAGTCATAGCCACACGAAGAGAACACAATTTTCTCTTCAAGAATAGTAATTCAGGACTCCACCGTCCAATCCTCCACCACATTTCAGTATCCAATTCTACTCGCATCGCAACATAATGCCATTTCCCCTACTCACAATATCAAGGATAGTCAATGTTTTCAAGCATACTGCCTCATGCTCACTAACAATCTGCAACATGATCTCGATCATCCTCCAATCTCTGATGTAACTCCAATTGATGTTGTTTTCACTGTCATGTGTTCACCATTCCCTGCAAATTTTCTTAGTATTGGAATGACCAGTTCCAACACACTCATCATTGTGACAATAGTTGGTCATACTAATATCACTTAAATAATAACATAAAATACCATGACATGAAATACTTATTATGAAAATCAGTAGCATTTACTTCATGGCCAAATAGTAAGAGTAGAAACCAGGTTGCCCTTGCTGGAGGACAAATAGAGAGCAAAAAGATGGGCTGACACACCCCCAATCACCCAAAACTAATCATTTCTCCACCAATCAACAATACCAACGCCACTCCATCGCATCTCCAAAACACTAGTTGTAATGATACACACAAAAAGAGCAATAAACCACAAACTAGCATAATTGCTAATCTCTGGAATTATAAATTTTCCAGTGAGCAAACATAGAGCAGGAAAGGTACAATAAGCTAACAAGGGTAAGGATGTCAATGGATACACAGCTGCGTTTATATAAGACAGTATTTCCAGCCATTTCAACCTGCCTCCGTATCCATACGAAATGAGGCAATGCTTGCTCAGGAAAATTTCTATTGATCCAAGAGCCCAACGCAACACTTGATGGAGCCGATTTGAGAGATTAATTGGAGTAGATCCCTTGAATTTTTGTATTAAAGGGATACAGTAAATAGAACGCCAGTCAGCAGACAAGTGTATATCAGAGAATCAACCATGCCAGATCATGATGCAACAGATTTGTTGAATAAAAAAATTGCGGCTTGCAAACAAAAAATAGAGATCCGGCCTCCTCGGCCTTTCCTCACGGACTCCGGGCAAGTCTAGCCTCCTCCGATTTGCAAAAAGTCTCACAAAGTTCTGAAGTCGGACGCTGCGGTTCCATCTATCCCATCAATGCCGATTTTCAACAGATCAGGGCCAACGATAATATACATGCAATCTCCTAAGATCATCCACGCAGAAGCGCATGATTTCATGAGTCTGGTCCAACCCCTGACTTGGAGGTCATCTTATACTGCAAAAACTGAAACCCATACAGACGATCATTACTCCACGACAACAAGTCTCACCCGAATCAGTAGATGCACGCCTCCACGATCTCTTCACATGAATTTCTTTTTTTTCCCAAGGAATTCTCCACAGCAAGAACTGACAACAACTATGAAGGAGATTTTGGGCCCTCAACCTATTGTAGAAGGGCAATCCGCTGCTTGGTCGCAGACATGATAATAGCACAAAAAAGGAAAAGTCGATTCTTTTAGACTGTTACTCATATTAAAACCTTCACTGGCCCTAACATTGCCTCCCCATGAAATAAAAGTTTTGATTGATATATTCCATGACCACCTCAGAGCACAGTGTATCTTGACAGAACGTCGACGTGTTCGGATGTTCCGAAGAATGCAAGTAAATGAACGATAACTTGAACTCTTCACGAGAGTTCCTCAAAGCGTCCATAAAGCCAACTATCTCGAAAGCAGGATGGAAATTGCCATATTCCCTCTCGAACAGATTAATAAAATCCAGAAGAACCTGCAGGATCTTCAACAATACCACCTCTTATGATGTTGGGCCAGTTACTTCAAATCAAGAACTCGTCACAGCATCCACAATGGAATGCATTTCCTGATAACCATGGACTGTATTCAAATAAAAAACTTCCAGAGTTAAAAAAGGTTGACTCACTAGGTTTTCTTCGCATCCATACTTCTGCTGCGGGTCAGCGATCAACAACCCTCACCACACCAGAGATCAGCTAAGATTACTGGTCTCTCGGCATTTAAAAGAAAAAAAATTGCGATTCCCCTAAATCAAAGCTCATGCAGTGAATCGAGTTGTTCGCTTCTCAACCAACAGGTTATGCAGGAGCAAGGCACTTTACTCTGTCGGCCTCCTCCGATTAACAACACACCAGTCCAATCAGTGGCTGCCTCCATGATTTTCACGATGGCACCCACGTCGGCGCCGAGGATCCAGAGTCCTGTTGCAACCTTTGCACCTAGATCCAGCGATGCTCACATATCGCCACGCAATAGGTTGAATGCAACACACCCCACGAGGGGATCTCCACCTCCAGGCTCAATGCAACCACTCAGATTTAGGTGCAATATGGCAACCACTATCCACCAGGCAGCACCCAAACTCTGTCACACACGCGGTTCTCCTTATGCCACCACTCGGCCCGGAGCTTGCTCAGCCTCCCAAACTACACCACCAAACTATGCCACCAAAAGGCTTCACAAACGCAGAAATCATAGATCTGCTTGAATCCAAAACTAGAGTCTCTTAATGATGTACAAACTAAACACAAAAAAAAAAAATACTCTTTTATTTCCTCAACCCAGGAGGGGCCAAGCCCTCACAGGCTCTGATACCAAGATAAAATGACACACATCAATATATTCTCTTATTCTTGAATGAGGAAATTACACACATATTTATACAATCAATAGTCTCAAGATAGGAATGCTATCTTAGACTTACAGTAGTGTGGTTGAAAGATTCTCTCAACCACATACTAAACTAGGAGAAACTATATTCTAGCTAATTCATATTATGTAGAAACAAACTCCTCAAATAGAGAATTACAACTATAGACAAGTAGGAATTAATTATTTCTAACTTAATCTACATTTACTCTTGCACTCAAATTTTCAAAAAATAAAATAATTTTATTTTCACCTTTTTAATCTTTTTCCACCATGTTTTTCTCCCATCAAATTTGATGGCTGGATAGACAACTACAATGCTTTACAACCATTATGTCTTTCTTCTTATACTCCTACAGAGAAGCTACCAGATTCTTATCTATTCAATGGCCTAGTTCTAGAAATTATATTCGGCGTCTTACATACATGAAACAGCAATCTTTGCTTCGATGAAAACATTGGAAGATAACTGTACTCGGGAAAACATTTCGATTGCAATCATTTCGGATCTCTGGTTAATTGTATTTTTCATTGTTTTTCCAACATATTAATACGTCTCCATGTCTAGAAATTCGTTCATATGTAGTTGAAACAGGAGATACAATAGCATATAAGCAGATACGATTTGTTTAACGTTCTTCCATCGTTCAAAGGGCGTCACACATGAGAACATATTTGTAAATGTACCAATATGTTTGTTTAGATGTTATGATAATCAATCAAACATAAACGTTCATATATGTTAGAATGACAAGGTTAGTAAGGATTTTGTTAATAGAAATATTTGAAAATATTTGTTTAATGTAAGTCAGTTTTTGTTAGGCTACGGAATTGTGAATTCTGGAAATACAACATCCGCGGGCTTCGTGAGAGTATTTCAACTAAATTTATTTTGTGAAATAATTTATAATATTAAAATAAATATATCCAATTTTGTTTTCTTCGCTCAGTATAGTTATATTTAGGTATCAATATATAAGAAAGAGATAATGAACATAAATGATAATATATTTAGTTTTGCTTTTTTTCAGTTAAGTATATGGTTATATTTAAGTATCTAATGTATAAGGGAAAAAAAAAATACATAACTTGAATGACAAGAGGCTATCTAAAATGGTTTTTATTTCCAATTATAATATATTAACTCAAGTGAGTTTAACTATAAGCACAATTAACTGAAGAGAGTCATGTCCTAGAAAACTATTAAGAAATATAAAAAGATGATATCTTGTAGGTTATGGATCTAATAGTTATATAAAATACCAAGAAAACAACATTGCTAAATATATTAACTCAAGTGAGTTTAACTATAAGCACAATTAACTGAAGAGAGTCATGTCCTAGAAAACTATTAAGAAATATAAAAAGATGATATCTTGTAGGTTATGGATCTAATAGTTATATAAAATACCAAGAAAACAACACTGCTAAATTATTAATGACTCCCATGAACTTAGCTTTATAGTGAATCTGGGTATTGAATAATCTCAAAAGGTTTTTACATTTAAGAATCTATCATATTTAAGGCCATAAGAAGTTTAAAGATGAAAAGGAACTTTATATAATGTCATGGATAGAGCCAAATTAGAACACAATTTGTAAATATTTATTATAACAATAATCTTTCAAATTTCTTCACTTAGTAAAATTATGATAATCTTGGAATGCTTCTTATCATATTTTAAGAAATTAAAAATTAAATGAATATGGTGAAAAAAATTATCATTAAGATTAATTAATTTAAAAAATAAAATAATTATGATTTGGAATATGATAATAAGAAAAATAGAGGCAAAGGATTATTGTGCTCTCTAAACCAATATTAAAGATGTGGTAATGTCTTGTCCTATCCTATCTTGTTTGACATCTTGATTAGTTAAAAATAAATTTAAAAAACTTTACATTTGAAGTAATATAGTTAATTTTGCATTGACAATTTTTGTACTTTAGATTTTGAGTATAATATTTTAAAGTAATATATATATATATATATATATATATATATATATATATATATGATAGAGCTGTGTAACATAAAGTAACAAATGTAATTAATATATATTTTAAATTGGTGAAAATAAAATAAAATAACAAAATAAAAATTAAATAATAAAAGAATAAAAATTACCCATGATATTGATCCATGGTATTAGGAACCCATTGTGTTAACCAATGATATTCATGTGTAAAATCACTTATTTAAAAGGAAATTAAAATAGTCTAGATCCATCTTAACTTAACCTTATGTTCATTAGCAAAACCAAAAATATAAAAAATAATAATTTATAGTTCATGAAAAAAGATTTATGTTTTTGTGTATCCCCAAATTGTACATAACCATGTGAATATTTTTTACATTGTTTCATGCAACTACTACATGGCTAGGATATAAAGTCATGTCCGGTGTTGCCGACACACCACTTGAGTATGTGTAGGAAAAGAGGGTCAGGCGTTGTATATGCATGTGATCTACCAGAAATGGTGTGACTTATACACGGTGTGCTTGATGAATATGTTTCTAATAAGAATATGGTTAATTAGCGCTCAATAACCTAGAAAACAATGCTGGTTAATTCTAATGACTTTTTTTATAATCACTTTAATATAGTATTTGAAATATAGTTTTTTAATTTATTTATAATAATGCTCTATAGAAATAGAGTTCTAATGCATTAAAGATGGTATGTTTAAAAAAAAAAAATTTTAGCCGTGAAAGTGAGTTGGAGTGAGGGAAGGAGGTGGGGAAATATTAGATAAAATGTAATTAATACATTATATCTAAATTCCTTTTTTTAGACACCTTTTACTAGGTTGCGAGAGATATAGGGTAAAATATAATTATAGAATATTACATTTTATCGAATTTTATTGTAATTTTTATTTAGATTTGAGGCTAAAAAGTAATAAACTTAACAATAAATTAGGATGAGTGGGGTAAATATTGAGTAAAATGTAATATTTAGGTCAGGGAGTGTGTGAAATATTAAGTAAAATATTACATTTTAACTAGTATTTCACCTCACCCCTAGCCAATTTTTACTAGGTGAGGATGGGAATAAATATTAGTTAAAATATAATACTATATATTGTTTCCAAGAATTCCAATAAAAAAATATTAATTAATAATTATATTTATAATTAATCATAATTAGTAATTAAACTAGCCTAGATCCATCTTAATTTTGGATCTACTAAGGGATAAGAGATCCAATTTTTTGAGATGAAAACCTCTTTTAAATATAAAGGAGATTTGATCCATATGGGTGATTGGTAGATCTAGAGTTAAGATGGACCTAGGATGGTAATCAAGAGAGAGGACCTAGGCTGGTAATTAAACAAGCCTAGATCTATCTTAAATTTATATCTCCTAAACCTCGAGAGAGATTAATTTTCTTGAGATGCAAAGAGATTTCCATCCCTCTGGGCCCTTGGTAGATCTGTAGTTAACATGGATCTAGGCTAGTATTGGAAGTTAGAATGCATTATATAAAACACTGAAATTAATTATACATCCTACTTTCCTAGATCCATCTTAACCATGGGTATATCAAGTTCCAAGAGACGAAATCCCTTGAGATACAAACCTCTTTTAAAGTGAAAAGAGGTTTGATCCGTCTTGGTGCTCAAGAGATCTCGGGTTAAGATGGGTCTAGGTTCGTTTTGATATACGCACATACCATATCTAAGCTATATCTATCTCTCACTCTCTCCCTCCCTTTCTCTCCCACCTCCCTTTGTCTTTCCCCCATCTCTCTCTACCCTCTAACTTCGTGACTATCTTCCCCCATATTTCTCTCTCTCTCCACCCTCCATTTCAATGTCTCTCTCACTCTCTCCCGTCCTTCTCTTTATCTTCCCTTCACTCTGCTCTGCCACTCTCTCCATCTCTCCCATGTCATTTCTCCATATACCTCTATATCTTTATGTCTCTGTTCTTCCCTCCCTCTCCCATGTCATTTCTCTATATACCTCTATTCCTTTATTTATTTGTTCTTCCGTGACTCTCCCCCCCCTCCAACACCTCTCTCTCTCCCTACCTCTCTTCTGATCTGCCCCCCATCATCTCTCTCTTACACCTCCCTATGTGTCTCTTCGACTCCATCTCTCTCTCTCCCTACCTCTCTCCTTTTTCTACCCAATCCTCTCTCTCTCTTACACTTGCCTCTATCTCTCTCCATCTCATTAATCTCTCTCTTTCCCTGCTCCATCTCTCTCTCTCTCTCCATCCATAAGATAATTTTCACTCTTTGGAACAAATTCTATATCTAATGCCTAAAAAAAATTAATTTTAAATTTTTATTGTGAAATGACTTATGGTTCTTTGGCATGTGGTATTGATAACATATGGTATTGGGCCATAGTATTGTAACAAAACCTACTTACAATTTAATAATATCCATGGTTAATGAATTTTTTATATTGTAAGTTTATTGTAAGTATTATGTTTGTATGTGCTTATTAATTATATTCAAATATGATTGCGCTATGGTTATTATTGATATTTCTATTTATCACTATTAGTTTAACATTGGCCAATGCAAATAGTAATGTTTAAATTTGAAAAGAAATCTATTTTTCAATATTAATGAAAGAATTCAAACACTTGATTGGACTGTAACTTGAAGGTCTTATTGCAAAAGTTGAAGAATATCATCCCATGTCAATAATTGTCTTACATATTTTATGTTATAATTTATGGATGTGGTTGCAATATTCATGGATTAATTTTAGATATTTTTCTAGTGATTTTTTATTATTAAGTTTTTTAGGAAAACCATCCAAAAATAAAATAATTGGATATAGCTTATACTCAAGTAAATAACATGTCTACCATCAGTTACATCCCACCATAATTCATTTAATTATTTGCATTAAATGGATAGAAATAAAATGTCAAAAATATGCTTAGAATAGTTACTTCACACCATTATTTATGTTTTTATTAACACTTATGTATAAGTAAAATTGAAAATGTGTCAAATTACTAGTGGTTAATACACACTAAAATTAATACAAATTATGCTTAAGTAAACAATGTACTTATGAACTTATGATCTTTCTATCAACTAGAATTTAGAATTGACCAATGTAACTTATAATTATTTATACAATTTTTCCTAAAACATAAATTTTGAGATAATGAATATTACAGTGTGTCACATCGTCACATCCTTCATGATATTCAATTAATTACTATGAGAAACTATTTTTTCTTTTCTAACCTCAGAAATACACTTACAACTAATGAAGGAACCCAAATATATATAATTGTAACGCAATGGCTTACCCATGTTAACATCATGATAAGTTTTACATTCCACTTCAAAGTTGTTAGATTGTTTCTCCTCCTTTGATTGACTATAGACATTTTCTAGGTGATATATCTATGTATGTAATACATACTCAAGTCAGTCTTTTTCCTTTTTATATACGTACTTGTCCTACAAATTGTTAGTCCTTATATATAAGAATTGAATTGATATATTTAATCTTTTAAGCAATCCGCTTATATGGCTAACCTTAACGTTACTATATATATATATATAAATATAAAAAGAGGGGTGTCCCCTTAGCATTATATATTACAACTATGATCTTTGGAAGCACATCCGTTCAAAACGTGGTTTACAATTCCTTGTTGTAGAAACATACTTACATCGTAGGCTATGTGCAATTTTTTTAATATAGAAGAGACGTTTTCAGTCGTAAATAATGTGAAACATAAATCTATCGTTGTAGTAGAGGTACGTAGTTTTTTGGATCATTTTGTGAGTAACATGTGCCAATGTACGAAGGCCCAGGCATGTCCTGTCATTGACTACCAACGCCTGAATGCTTTGGAGTCGCTTTGGGTGTAACTATCCACCCCATTCCAGCCATCTGGTCACATTGTTTCCTCCGCTACTTCCGGAACGAGCACTGCAACTCTGGACTTGCTCAAAACCTAGTCTGTTGATTCGGCCGGCTCAGCTTCACATCTCTCAGATTTATTTACCGGACTCATAGTTTCATCAGCAAGGTTATGAGGTATTGCTTTCGAATATTTTTTATCATTCATGTTTTGTCTTTGTGTTTAGATCTATGGGTTTAATAATTATGAACATGTGTTTTTTTTAAAAGTCACATGTTCAATTCAAAAATAAAATGTGTATGTTTTTTAAATTTAGTAATTAAATTCTTAAGTAGATTCTTTGTCCACAAACAAAAAAAATTTCTACACCAATTTAATATGTGGCTAAGCCTAACTTTAAAATTAGATAATAATGGAAATAATAATTTTTGATATATTAGTTTTTATATTGAATTCACTTTCCCTACTACTGAATACCGATTTGCATCCCTAAATCTTTTTAATAGTTGGTTGCAGGTTTTTTGAAATATGCACGGGATTGAGGCTTTGTCCAACCTTTTGAAAAGTTGGTTGCAGGTTTTTTGAAATATGCACGGGATTGAGGCTTTGTCCAACCTTTTTAAAAATTGGTTGTAGGATTTTTGAAATATGCACGGGATTGAGGCTTCGTCCAACGAGCTTTTGAGTTTTCTAAAAAATCGCAACGACTATGTTCCGTTTACCCAGCTCTCTTCCAGGTAAATACTAACGCCGACCCTTGCAAGGGTGTTTTTACTTCCTGGATAGTTCGTGCTTCGACTCTATTATAGTTCTTCCTGCTTTTGCCAGATAGTGGATGGATTTTTTTCTCCAGCTTTTAAGGTAAGCTGGGGCTTCAAAACAAAACCATTGCTAGCCTTTTTATCCTGCGTAAATTTAGGTTTTCTCTACTAAAAATTCGTTACCCAACCGTCTCTCATTTAGAAAAAATTCCTGCTTGTGTTTTTATTGTTTTCTTTTTGAAAGATTCAAACTTGGTTTGTGTTCGTTTGTGTTCTCTTCAATGCGGGTTCCGTCTATATTGGAATGGCACTTCTACCAGTTTGACTGGTTCTTAGAAGTCTTATTACTTCCTTTGGCCAGGGTTCTTCGACCACATGGCCAAGACCCGGTTGTGTTATATAATTCGGTTTTGGCCCAAGGTTTCCTTTTCTGGCGACATGTAAACCTATGTTTTTTTGTTATATATATATATATATATATATTTTGCACCATTTCTTTCCTTTGAAATGTAAATACAATTACAGTTCCTAGGTTTGTTATATAATTTGATTCGCTTTATTACCTCTTCTCTGAGGAAGTTTTTAATTACAGCTATGGTTATTGTCACTCATTATTGATCGATGTGCTTATACTTGAATCTTACTTCAACGGTTTCATTCTCTTTTTGCAGTATTGTAGTTTTTATGGTTGACATTTACGTATAAGATTATTTGTTTGCAAACTGCTTAATGTAGAAAACAAATTTGGTTATCCTGAATACATGATGATTTTGGTTATTTCGGAAAGAAATTTACGGACTTGAAAAAATACTACGTATTAACAATAATAGTACTAGGCACAGTTGGGACATGTATTTCGACCCGCCTTCTTCCATTGGACCTATTATTTGGAACCAAAGAATGTTACCCAGATAGAAAAGAAGGGTGTCAACTTCCACACTATCTCTCTATGGGAACTAACTTGGTTCGTATATGCTCTTTATTTTTATTCACAGGTAAACATATATTTTTCTATGACCAGAGATAGGGTTACATACAGTAGTTATCTGCAATACTTTTTTTGACACTGTTACCTATCGGTTACTATCTCTATTGCACAGCCAAGAAAACCTAATTGGTACTTTTCTCAATTCTCTTCTTCACAACGAGAACCATTTCCCGTATAAATAATTTCTTCCAGAATTCTTTGGAAGTCATTTACTTTATTTACATTGTAACCTTCAGGTTTACAAAAATAACTCCACCTATTTCACAGAATTCCTACTAATTAATTTTCATACTCTTCCTATCATTCAATCAGTAATATTCAAAATCTATTAGATACTTATCTATTCTTCTATTGAGAATGTTTTAAGAGTGATCTCGGTCCTCCCAACCATAAGCTAGCTTTTTTTCTTCTCAACCATCTACCACTAACCTCTGCTTCTTCATGTCACAGAAATTGTCTTTGGTATTTTTGGTTACTTTTCCATCAACTAACTCTCCTAAACCTTTGAAATTAATGTCTAGCATTGGTTTTGAGGTTCAAACTAGTATTTCTGTCCCACTGGTTATAGTTAGTCTTTATGTCCCACTGGTTATAGTTAGGAGTCTTTTCTTTTCTATGGCATAAGATTCCTAAACAAAGCTCGTGGCATCTACCTCGATCTAGGTTATACATTTTTGGTCACTTTAGGCTTATTCTCTTGAATAATGGTAAATGGAGAAAATTTTATCATTTTTGTTTCTACCCTCCTCTTCGAGATAACTAATTTCATTTTTTATCTAACAGTTAGGAGTTAAGTTCCACTTCACCGCAAGTTTTAACAACACACAATTTCCTTTTTTTTTTCTTTACAAGGGGAAAGTATTTATGATATATATTCACATCAACAACCTTTTCTATGCTTTTCATTTCCTTTTCAAGTCATAAAGAAAAAGGAAAACTATAAGTAGTTCACATGCACTTAATCATGGGTGTCATACCTCCCCTCCCCTTATAGGGACATCATCCTTGGTGTTTCCATATTCCATTTTTCTTTGGAATAACATAGAGAAATCTCTACACACGTCTCTTTATGATTCCAAAGTGGTCTCTTCAGGCCCAATGTCTTCCCATTGTACTTTTACTTGAGACATGGTTCTATTTCATAAAATAGTTTCCCTTTGATCCAAAATTTGTATAGGTTCAACTTGGATTTCTCCTTTTAGTTTGACATGTATGAAATTCCAATTAATTACATGATTAGAATGAGATATATTATATTTATTTTATAAATATACATGCAATACATTGTATATCTAAATATGAGTTGGTAAAGCTAATTGATAGGCTGTATATCTTAATATGAGTTGGTAAAGCTAATTAATAGGCTATTGGTCACACTGTGGCAAGTATTTTAAATGGCCCACAATATCAAAGAGCTATCTTATGATAGTTTCGTAACTTCAACCAAAATTTTCTTACTCGCACATTTAAATAGACATTTTCCCTTACTTGGAACTTGTTGGTAATGTTCGATGCCACCAACAATTGAAGGGGTCTCCCCAATATGATGTCCCAATTAGACCTCACATTGTTTGGAGTAGGTGCCCCATATGAGAAATAATCTCGGTTTCCATATCCTTAAAGATTTTTCTTGGTCGTAATAATAAAAATCAAGAGAACATACACTTTTGAGATAAACAAGTATGCTAGCCTTCTCGTGTATCCAACTACAAAGTGTATCAATTTTTTGCACGAAAGGGAAGAGAAAGTGAGTCTTTAAGAGAAAATTAATAGTAATATCCTAGTAAAGAAACATACATATATCTAAAAGAATTGTGTTGTATTGGCTCCAACCACCCTCCAAAATTTTGTCTTGCACACAATTTCAGAGCCTCCCTTGAGAGTTTCACTTGATGACTACACACACTCGGGTTCACTTTGTTAGCTCGTGTGAGTCTTCACATCCAACTTTCTTGTTCATTTCATCCAAGTTTTGCATGTTGATGTTAAATTCATGCTTGCAACCATGTTTTGGTCATGCTTAAAGTATTCGCTTCATGTGTACTTGTTGTGTTCACCATGAAAACATCTGTCACACTCACACACGAAGTCACATTCACTAATGTGCAACAATCGTCATGGTCAACCAAAGATCAATAACAAGTGTCACGCTTATCACTTATATCATCGATCAATCATGTTGATTATGTGTGTCTGGATGGTTTGAGTCATCTCGTTGTCAAGTCATGCAAGTATGTTTTTGCAGGATCACATATGCATCTTTCACTCCTTTACACATTTAGTCACTTTTATCGAAGTTCTGACAAAAAGACTCCCCTCTGATAGTCAGACCATCACCCCGCCATCAGCTCGATTGAATATTAGCAAGAATAGTGCAGAAGCACCAAGCAAGTCATTTCAACCTGCGTTACCACAAGAAAATAAATCCACCTTCATGCTGGTCAATAAGAGAGTTTGACCCATTAGCCACCCCGAGACACACTCCCCTTAAAAATGTGTAGAGTCTACAGACCTTGCCCATTCTACTGAATGACAAAATTGTGCAGAAAGGTTGGGCAGACACCCAATTCCCATCCCAGTCTCCCTTAGAAAATTGCACAGTTTTTCCATCCAAGCCTCCCCACAGTTGACCAACTGCTCACCTTGAAAATTGCGCAATTTTCATTAGCAAGCTCTCTGCTGCACAACAATCCTCTTAGCTCATGTTTACCCCATGTTTACCCCAGGCAATCCAGTGAAACTGGGTAAATATGGGAGGATTCAGTTACATTTATGTTCGCTCTTGCCACATGGAGGTTCTCTAAATTTATCTAATTTAATTTATTATTTTCTATTTTAATTCACCACCTTCTTTCCTCAATTACATCTAACTATTTTGGGTTCAATAATTATAATTACCTCTATGTCCCTCTTCCCCCTTTTTAGCTATAAAAATAATTATGCACATTGTCTACCTAATATTTTCCAACATGGGAAGTAAAGAATTCTCAAGATAAAATAATTTTGTTTCTTCCAATTCTCCCTCTACCCCAAGTTATATTCTTTATTTACTTGCCTTGGTTCTAACCTCATCTTCCACCTTATGTGAATTAGTAGGTTTTTTTACCTTGATTATATTCATGTTTTTCTCCTTGATGCCAAAGGTGTCGAGTATGTAATGTCCTTCAAGAACATTCCTTTGAAGTTCCAAGAGTACTTTGCCAATCTGTTACTTCTGGAAGCCAAAGGTGCCAAGTAAATTGTGGCCTTCAAGAACTTCCAT
This sequence comes from Pinus tabuliformis, assembly GCA_031772625.1. Taxonomy (NCBI): domain Eukaryota; kingdom Viridiplantae; phylum Streptophyta; class Pinopsida; order Pinales; family Pinaceae; genus Pinus; species Pinus tabuliformis. The sequence continues at coordinate 757,897,074 of CM062806.1, forward strand.
TCAAGTTCCAAGGGTGCCATGTCGCTTTCCATTCAGGCATCCAATGATTATGGGTGGAAGATCTAGGTGCAACAACGGAGACTGGTATCATCTCATATGTTTCTCTCTATAGTGAGAATAATGGCATTGGCGATCAAGTAGTCTCCTTTGATATGCATCCCCCCAAGTAAAATCCTCTTGAGCAACCTAATTTGGGACCTACCCACATAACATCATGATCATCAAGGAAAATGTGTGCCAATCCTTCTAGCCCAAGTCACGATGCGAGTGCTAGCAGGTGAAATTAGGGATATTGTCCCACCCATCCCATGCATTTCAACCTATTTGTAAAACACCATCACCCATGTGTGATTTATTCAACCAGGAATCTAACTTATGCTTGCATCCACCAACACTTCATTAGAATTTATAGCAAGATTCATATTGAACTTTAAAATTTCAAAGACAAAATATTCAATTCCATCAAATCATATCTCTTCGACTAATCACATGTGAGTGTGTATGGTGGTATCCTGCCATACTTGATAATAGCCAGTAATAATGTTTCACATTGTGAGTCTTTTGAGATCATGGGATATGTTAAATCATTAATATGACATAGTCATCCACATCGTCATTCACTGTGAACCAAAGCTAATATATGTAGCCAACATAATGAATGCATTTATCATAACTATCATGATTATAATATGAGTGGAAAACATACATACCCCTCAAACCTATCATCATCATAACATTGACTAGGAAATAAACACATCGTACCCCTCAAACATATCATCGTCATAACATCGACTAGGAAATAAACACATCCATTGCAACTATCATCATCATAGCCTCAACAAGGAAACAAACATATCCATCACAACTATCATCATCACAACATCAATTAGGAAACACCATAACCATCACATCCTCTAATAGTAGATTCAAGTTTCTAGGTCCTCAACCTATGTCCTCAAAGAATAATTTGTGATCCTTGAGGCAAAATCAATGTTAATGTCATATCAATTCCAGACAACTAGAGCGGGACACTACCCAAAATAAAAACAACAAAAGAAACACTAGAAACACTATGTACACATATTTCACAATGAATGAAAGAACCCAAAATGTTTATAAGACATTTTCAGAAGAAAAATAAAAAACCCTTAGGCATACTCATATAACTATTTACTACTAATGAAGAATCTGATGTTCTGTAGTGATAATGACATTAATTGTACTTTTACAATTGTAAATTGAAGGACAAAGGAAAAGAAAAATATACATGCAAATGGATAGGGTAACCACTTAAATTCTAAAATTGTAAGGTGCTGGTTGTTGTATGTAACTGTCTTAACTAGCCATATGTAGTACATGTGTTGAGTTTATTTGTTTGGGGGAATTTCTTTTATTTATCATGTTGTTTTAAATATATAAACAAAATATTGTATGTTTTATATCCTTAAAAACGTTATATAAAATAAACAAAATTGTTTATGTTCAAACATTAAAAGTCTTCATTCTTTAATTGTCTATTATGATTCGCATAAATTTTTGGTGGCTAGTAGGGACTAGTATGTTTGGGCATTTACACCTTTTACTCCCACATGTTAAATTGTTGAATAAAACATAAGTATTGGTATATATATTTATTCTCATCTTGTTCCTAATTATTTTTTATGAAAATTCTTGGTGGGTAGTAAGTGGTAAATAGATTATTTGAGTATGAGCTATTTTCAAGGATTTTAGTTTGAATGGAAAAACCAAAAAAAAAATCTACATGCAAACGGTTGGCTTCTTCTGTTTATCATGTTGTTTTAAAAATATAAACAAAATATTGTATGTTTGAACAAAATTGTTCTTTAATTGTCTATTATGATTTTCATATTTTTGGTGGGTACTGACCACTAGTATGTTTGGGCATTTACACTTTTTACTCCCATATGTTAAATCATTGAATGAAACATAAGTATTGGTAGCTATCTTTATTTCCATATTGTTCCTATTAATTTTTTACGCAAATACGTGTTGGGTAGTAAGTGGTAAATAGATGATTTGAGTACTAGCTATTTTCAAGTATTTTAGTTTTAAATGGCTCTGGGATTAAGTTTAACAATGGAAAATCTTTGCATAAATACTTAAAAATCATGGCATAGATATGAAATACTTGGTGGGTAGTAAGTATTAAATAGGTGATTTGACTGAGTTATTTTAAGGATTTTAGTTTTAAATTGTTTGCTATTAAGTTTCAAAATGGAAAATCATTGCACAAATATTTAAAAATCAAGGCATAGATATGACAACTACATCAAAAAATTATTGCAAAAAAAATTGATCAGTAATCAACATGGCCAAAGAGTGCAATAAGACCTTCATAGTTATATTTCAATCAATTGTTTAAAAAATAATTTTGTCAGTAATCTTGATTTTTTTTCCAAAAGTAAACAATATAATTTACATTTTTCAATGTTAAGCTAATAATGGTTAATAAGCAAATAAATTGCTAAAATACTATTTTGGTGGGGGACTAATAAGATATGGAAAGATGACTCTTGCTATCATTACAAAATAAGACTAATAAGAGATGAAAACATTACTTTGGTTATCATTACAAAATAAAACTCCAACTATGCAACTGAAAATAAATAAATAAAGTTATTATTAAAAACAATAAATTTGATTTTAAGATATAAAACAAGTAAAACACTGGCCAAAGAAAAAATAGAATGTATACCCAGAAATAATAATTAGTTTTCCAGTTTGAATAGATACAACAATAAAATTGGAAACATTTCCATGGGAAATATCCCAACTTAAAACTTTGTGTACCTGCAACAATAAAATTGGAAACATTCTCTTCATTTTCCGCCAACATCCATTCTTCATATTAGAAATATCCACACTTCACTCACTCTAATTGGAAACATCTATTACAGCACATCGGGCAAGATATTTCTTGACATGGAGATCAAGGTATCATCTTGGCAATTCATGTCACTATAAAAAGCTTCGAGCCGTGTGCATAACCATTCATTCATTTGTTATAGAAAAGCCAAAGAAGCTATTATTATATTAGATTGAAAATGGCTTTTCCTTCGTTTGCTGTCATAACTTTAGTTTTAATATCTCTTGCTTTTACAACGGTGCTTTCTGGAGCTGCAGAAGTCGAAACTTATGCACCAGGTAGTATTTAAAATTATTGTAAAACAACTTACTTCATAACTGGAAGATAAATGGGTAACTTATCAATATCTAAAAGATGAATATAAAGATTTTGATGTTGTCTCATGATTTTGTTACTGCAGTTGAAAGTGAAGATCATCTTGTGGATTTTCCGGTAAAGGTAAATGAGAAAATGGGATCGAGGAAGACACTGGGCGTTTCCAAACTTAGTGGAAACACTAGAGAATGTATTAAATGCCAAGGTTCATCGTGTGCCACTCCTGACACCTGCTGCCTGCCCGGCCATTGCCCAAAATTGTTCTGTTGTGCGAACGCATCTCATGTCCGTTAATTTAGTTGCTATTATGAATACTCTTTCCTTCCTCGTGGGATTTGAAAGAAGAGCTCTCAAATAAAGTTCACTCCGATGCATTCTTCTTTCGTTTTATTACAACACGAGCGGTAGTTAAATAACGTGAGCTTTTTCTTGTTCGGTTAACGCCATTATTAATGTCATAATTATCTATAAAGCCTTTTCCTTCCTGGTTAATTTGGATGTTGTGCTTTTTTATTAATTTGGACTGTGCATGGGTTTTCAATATTTAATGTAATAAAAATTGGTATTTTGTTTGAGAAAAAATATAATTTTTTATAAAAGTTTTTTTTTCTTTCTATCTACTTATATATAAATATAAAAAACACTTATATGAATAGAAAAATAATTAAAAAACCTAAATCAATTAAAAAAAATTGATTGTCTTCAGAAATACACTTTTAACCCATCAAATTTTGTGAAAAATGGGATGGTTGCATTCTGACTTTAAACATTAAGACACACAATAATTATAGAATGCGGTTTTGATGTTTCAGTTTTGTTATGAAAACCTGATTGCAATATTTGAGATTTTGTTTATCAGATCAATTATAAATTTGTTAGAATGTGATTTCTAATACTTTCCCTATCGTTTGGTTTCTGTGTTATAAAATAAGTTATATGTGTATGTGGAATGGTGTATTAGTGATGTATTATATTTTAATTATATTTTAATATAATAAGGGTTAGAAATATTTTAGAATAAAATAAATAAAAAGGATATTAATTTTTAATTTTATTGTTGTTATATTTAAAAATATTTTCAAAATAGTTATGGGTTTTGGATAGATAGTGATTGGGTATTTTGTTTAATGAATTTATTTGATATAAAATTATAATTTTATTTTGTTTTCTGTATAAAGTGATATATTAGACCTCATAAAGCTTTCTGATAGACTAATATATTAAACATAATAAAAGTAGAGTCTTGCCAAATTTTAAAAAACATATTCTGAACTAAATAAGAAAATTAAGTTAAACCGTAAACTATATTCAGAGAGTTGACAATTATTTAATAAAAATCAATAGCCATATGGAATGACTACTCTGTTTCCCGCTAGTCACTCTTGTTTGATATCCCATGTGAAGCTTGCTTCAAAGGATTTGGATGTTCTCTTCAATGGTGTAATATCAATTCAATTTTTGAAAAAGTCAATGAATAAAATTCAAATCAGTTTTCTTAGAAGAACAATTCATGAACTTTGTTATTGCTTTTAAAAGGAAAATTTCTATGTTATTCATAAAAATGCTAGAACTAACCATAACATGACCTTTTTAGCGGCTTTTTAAGCGGAATAAGTTGTACCTATTAGGGAGATGGATCGAGCTTAAAGGAGATGTCTTCCATTGTTCTGTGAAAAAAATGGCAAAAAGATCATATTGTTCATGCAAAAGTTGTTTTCTAAAATACAGAAGTTGTACTCTAAATCTTCATAACAGTTCCAGTCAGCAGTTTTTTCGGGTTTGCTGAAGTCCGGAAATCGCTTTAAATTTTTTGAAAAATATCGCTAATCCTCTTTTGAGATATTAACCCAATTATTGGAGCCTATATATGGCTTTTCTACGTTCGAAGTTCATAACATTTTACGAATTTAATTTAATGATTTCATATGGTAGTCACATATCAATTACATGATTTGCAGATGACGTCAAGTTTGAGAAACAGGAAATTCGAGGCAAGGCCATATTCTCATGGATTCCACGGATCTTCCACAACATGTACACTACCAAGAACTAAGTCTAAACTTTGGACAGGTCAGAAATCACTACTTTGTACAGGTCAAAAATCTTTTTAAATAGTTGGATAATTTAATACAGCATTTTTTACGGTAAATAATTTCCCGTATTAGATGTGTTTAATGTTCTTCCATCGTTCAAAGCGCGTCACATTTGTAAATGTACCAATATGTTTGTGTAAATACTATGATAATCAATCAAACATAAATCTTATGATAACGAGATTAGTAAGACTTTTGGTGTTCTAAATGCTATGATAATCAATCAAGCATAAATGTTATGATAACCAGATTAGTAAGCCTTTTGTTTATAATAATTATGATTTGGAAAAATAAAAATTTAATAGAAATATTTGAAAATATTTGTTTAATATAAGTGAGTTTTTGTTATGCTATTGAAGTGAATTCTGGAAATACAATATCTGCATTCTTCTTCTTTCTTTCTCTTTTTTCTTTTTTTTAATAAATTAATAAATTTCTTTTTTTTAATTAATTAATTTAATTTATTAATTTATTATTATTATAATAGAGAATTTCAACTTAAATTTATTTATTTTTAATTATTTATAATATTAAAATAAATATATTTAGTTTACATCAAGTATAATTATATTTAGGTATCAATGTATAAAAAAGAGATAATTAATAGAAATTACAATATATTTAGTTCTTCGTTCTTCACTTGAGTATAGTTATATCTAAGTATCTAATATATAAGAAAAAGATACATAATATGAATGACAAGATGTTATTTAAAATTGTTTAAATTTCCAATTATAATCATCATTAACTCAAATGACTTTAACTATAACCACAGTTAACTCAAGTGAGTTAAGTTTTAGAAAACTATTAAGAGATATAAAAATATGGCATCTTGTAGATTAGATTTAATAGTTTTAAAAAAATAAAAAATAAAAAAATCCCAAAAGTTCCTATCTCGTAAAAATCTATCATATTTAAGGCCATAGAAGTCTAAAGATGAACATAAGCTTTTTCCAATAATGTCATGGATAGAACCAAATTATGTCATGGATAGAGCCAAACTATAACACAATTTCTAAATATTTACTATAACAATAGTCTTTCAAATTTTTTTATTTAGCAAAATTATGATAATTTTGGAATGATTTTTTTGATGTTTTACAAAATTATAAATAAAAAAATAAATGAATATGGTGAAAATTTTTATCAATAAGATTAATTAATTTAAAAAATAAAGTAATTATGATTTTGAATATGATAATAAGAAGAATAAAAATAAACAATTATTGTGCTCTCTATACCAATATTAAAAATGTAGTAGTGTCCTATCCTATCTCCTATCTTGTTTAGCATTTTCACTAGTAAAAAAAAAAAATTAAAATAAAATAACTTTACATTTAAAGTAACATAGTTAATTTAGCATTGATAGTTTTTTCATTTCATATTTTGAATATAATATTTTAAAATATAATATTTCTATCTATATATAAAAATATATAAAACAATGTAAAAAAAAGTAATTTATACATTATAAATGAGTGAAAATAAAATAAAAATAACAAAATAAAAATTGAATAAAATTTACCCCTCATATCATCCATTTTAATTTGATACTATGTTACTTGGAAGACCATGAATATAAAAAGATATTAATATATAATTCATGAGAGAGGATTTATGTTATCTTGTATCACCTCGTGGTTCATGACAATGTGAGTAATTTGTTACATTGTTTCATGCAACTACTACATGGTACATGACAATATGAGTAATTTTTACATTGTTTCATGCCACTAGTACATGGGTAGGTTCTAAAGTCATCTTGGGCGTTGCCCACATGACTATGTGTAGGAAAGAGAGGTTTAGGGGTTGTGCATGCATGTGGTTTATTAGAAACAGTCTGACCTATGCATGGTGTATGCATGGTGTTATTGAAAATGTGTTTCTAATAAGAATAAGGTTAATTAGTACTCAACAATTTAGAAAATAGTAAATGTTTTTCATTCTAATGACTTCTTTTATAATCACTTTAATATAATATCTGCAATATATTTTCTTAATATATTTATAATAATGTGTTATAGAAATAGAGCTTTGATGGGTCTAAGATAGTATGTTTAGAAAATGAAAATTTTAACTATGAAAGTGAGTTGGGCTAAGGGATAAAAATAAGCCAAATATTCAATAAAATGTAGTTATTATGTTTTATTTAAATTCCTACTTGTGGAAACTTTTTACTAGATTGACAGAGATATAGAGTAAAATATAATAATAAAATACTACATTTTATCTTAATATATTTATAATAATGTGTTATAGAAATAGAGCTTTGATGGGTCTAAGATAGTATGTTTAGAAAATGAAAATTTTAACTATGAAAGTGAGTTGGGCTAAGGGATAAAGATATGCCAAATATTCAATAAAATGTAGTTATTATGTTTTATTTAAATTCCTACTTGTGAAAACTTTTTACTAGATTGACAGAGATATAGAGTAAAATATAATAATAAAATATTACATTTTACCAATTTTATTGTAATTTTTCTTTCATATGTAGTTGAAACAGGAGATACACCAGCATATAAGCAGATAAGATGTGTTTAATGTTCTTCCATCGTTCAAAGGGCGTCACATGTGTAAATTTGTGTGACAATAGAACATATTTGTAAATGTACCAATATGTTTGTGTAAATACTATGATTATCAATCAAACATAAATCTTATGATAACGAGATTAGTAAGAATTTTGGTGTTCTAAATGGTATGATAATCAATCCAGCATAAATGTTTTGATAGCCTGATTAGTAAGCCTTTTGTTTATAGCAATTATAATTTGGAAAAATAAAAATTTAATAGAAATATTTGAAAATATTTGTTTAATATAAGTGAGTTTTTGTTATGCTATGGAAGTGTGAATTCTGGAATCTGGAAATACAATATCTGCATTTTTTCTTCTTTTCTTTTTCTTTTAATTAATTTATTTTATTTTATTAATTAATTAATTTATTATTATAATAGAGAATTTCAACTTAGATTTATTTATTTTTAATTATTTATAATATTAAAATAAATATATCTAGTTTAATTTTTTACATAAGTATAATTATATTTAAGTATCAATATATAAAAAAATAATTAATATAAATTACAATATATTTAGTTCTTCTTTCTTCACTTGAGTATAGTTATGTCTAAGTATCTAATATATAAGAAAGAGATAAATAATATGAATGACAAGATGTTATTTAAAATTGTTTACATTTCCAATGATAATCACCATTAACTCAAATGACTTTAACTATAACCACAATTAACTCAAGTGAGTTAAGTTTTAGAAAACTATTAAGAGATATAAAAATATGGCATCTTGTAGATTAGATTTAATAGTTAAAAAAAAAAAAAAAAATCCCAAAAGTTCTTATCTCTTAAAAATCTATCATATTTAAGGCCATAGAAGTCTAAAGATGAAAACAAACTTTTTCCAATAATGTCATGGATAGAACCAAATTATGCCATGGATAGAGTCAAACTATAACACAATTTTTAAGGAATTTAGACTTCTGTGATCCATAACATTGTTTAGAAATCTTCGACAAAATCACATAACCAATATTTTGTCGACGCGTTTCGAACCAACCAGTGTGGTTCATCGTCAGGACAAGATGAAGAACTGATCTGGCGTAGCGAGAATAAATATAGTGTGCAGAGATTCCAACAGCTAAATCCTAACGGCTAATTTTGACCAGGTCAAACCACTAAAATAGTTAGTTAATATTTCTTGAAGAAAGTAACATAAGGTAAATTAAGGAAATTCAATTGTTAATTTAAGGAAAAGAATAATATTAATATTATCCCAAATATTAAGAAAAATTGATATTCTAATAATAATGGTCATATTATATAATAATTAATTTATAATCCCTTATTATTCCAATATAACCTACAAGTAAAGATAACCCATTACTAATATTATTAGAATTTATTTATCCTAGGTAATTTATTAATAATTATCTAATGGTAAGATAGATCATGTTTTTTAGAATAAATCATAAAAAATCCTTGGTCAATAATCAAAAACAATATATGTTTATTAAATCATCTATATCTACTAATAAATAATATTTCTAGAAATTAGTTATAATAGGTAAATTCCTAATCTAGGGTTATTAATATTAAAAATAATAATAATCTTAATATTAATAATAATAATAATAATAATAATATTAATATTATCCCAAATATAAAGAAAAATTAATATTATAATAATAATGGTCATACTATATAATAATTAATCTATAATCCATTATTATTCCAATATAAATTATAAGTAAAGATAACCCATTATTAATATTATTAGAATTTTATTTACCCTAGGTAATTTATTCATAATTATCTAATGGTAAGATATATCATGTTTTTTAGAATAAATCATATATAGTGTTTAAATTAATTAGTCATTAAAATGATAAGTTATAAATTATAACACAATTTCTAAATATTTACTATAACAATAGTCTTTCAAATTTCTTTATTTAATAAAATTATGATAATTTTGGAATGGTTTTTTTGATGTTTTATAAAATTATAAATAAAAAAATAAATGAATATGGTGAAAAAAATGATAAGTAAGATTAATTAATTTAAAAAATAAAATAATTATCATTTTGAACATGATAACAAGAAGAATAAAAATAAACAATTATTGTGCTCTCTATACCAATATTAAAGATGTAGTACTGTCATATCCTATTTCGTTTAGCATTTTGACTAATAAAAAAAATTAAAATAAAATAATTTTACATTTGAAGTAACATAGTTACATAGTTAATTTATCATTGATAGTTTTTTCTTTTTAAATTTTAAATATAATATTTTAAAATATAATATTTTCCTTGATTAAAATATGATAAAGATGTATAAAGTAATGTAAAAAAACGTAATTTATACATTATAAATGGGTGAAAATAAAATAAAAATAACAGAATAAACGAATAAAATTTACCCATCTTATCATCCATCTTAATTTCATGCTATCACCCATCATATAAGATGGTTGATGCTATCATCCATCTTAATTTGATGCTATGTTCACTTGGAAGACCATGAATATAAAAAGATATTAATATATAATTCATGAGAGAGGATTTATGTTATCTTGTACCACCTCGTGGTTCACATCTTATCATCCATCTTAATTTGATGCTATCACCCATCATATAAGATGGTTGATGCTATCATCCATCTTAATTTGATGCTATGTTCACTTGGAAGACCATGAATATAAAAAGATATTAATATATAATTCATGAGAGAGGATTTATGTTATCTTGTACCACCTCGTGGTTCATGATAATGTGAGTAATTTGTTACATTGTTTCATGCAACTACTACTTGGGTACATGACAATGTGAGTTCATGCCACTACTACATGGGTAGGTTCTAAAGTCATCTTCGGTGTTGCCCACATGACTATGTGTAGGAAAGAGAGGTTTAGGGTTTGTGGATACATGTGGTTTATGACTTCGGTGTTGCCCACATGACTATGCGTAGGAAAGAGAGGTTTAGGGGTTGTGGATACATGTGGTTTATTAGAAATGGTCTGACTTATGCATGGTGTTATTGAGAATGTGTTTTTAATAAGAATAAGGTTAATTAGTAATCAACAATTTAGAAAATAGTAAATGTTTTTATAATCACTTTAATATAATATCTGCAGTAAATTCTTTTAATATATTTATAATAATGTGTTATAGAAATAGAGCCTTGATGTGTTTAATATAGTATGTTTAGAAAATGAAAATTTTTAACTATGAAAGTGAGTTGGGCTAAGGAACAAAGATATGCTAAATATTCAATAAAATGTAATTATTATGTTTTATTTAAATTCTTACTTTTCGAAACTTTTTACTAGGTTGATAGAGATACAGAGTAAAATATAATAATAAAATATTACGTTTTACTAATTTTATTGTAATTTTTCTTTATATTTGAATCTGAAAAGTAATCCAGCTCAACTATAAAATTATCTTGAGGGGGGAAGAATATTGAGAAAAATGTAATATCTAGGATGGGGAGTGATGGGAAATATTGAGTAAAATGTAGTAATATTATATTTTAATTATTATTTCACCACACATTAGTATTTGACCTCACCGGTAGCCACATTTTAATAGGTGGGGATGGTAATAAATATTAGGTAAGATATAATACTATATATTGTTTCCAAGACATCCTTGCATGATATCCAATTTTTATTGGAACATTTCTTTATATTTAAGGTTCATAAGTAAACTTAACTCCTGTGTAAATATTTGATCCCACTATGGTAGACATATTATAAAAAAATAAAAAAATAATAATTAATAATTACATTTATAATTAGTCATAATTAGTAATTAAACTAGCCTAGATCCATCTTAATTTTGGATCTACTAAGGGCTAAGAGAGATCAAACTTGTTGAGATGCAAACGTATTTAAAATATAAAAGACATTAAACAAGCTTAAATCCATCTTAAGCGTGGATCTAATAAGTCTTGAGAGAGATTAATTTTCTCTAGATGCAAACAGTTTTTAAAGTGAATAGATATCTCCATCCCCGGCCCTTGGTAGATCTGTAGTCAAGATGGATCTAGGCTACTATTGGAATTTAGAATGCATTATGTAAAATACATAAATTAATTATACATAATACTTGCCTACATCCATTTTAACCATGGGTATATCAAGTCCCAAGAGAGATCAAATCCCTTTAGATACAAACCTATTTGAAAATGAAAAGAGATTTGATCTCGTCAGCCGGGTGCTTACGAGATCTTGGTTTAAGATGGATCGAGGCTGGTTTTGATATACACACATATCATGTCTAGGCTAGATCTATCTCTCATTCTCTCTCGCTTTTCCCTTCTACCCTACTCTCTCCCTCCCTCACTCCTCTCTCTCCCACCTCCGTTTTTCTTCCCCCCATCTCTCTCTCCACCGTCCAACTTCATGACTATCTTCCTCCATCTTTCTCCCTCTCTCTCCCTTCCATTTCAATCTCTCTCTCTCTCTCTCTCTCTCTCTTCCCTCCTCTTTGTCTTCCGTTCTCCCCTCTCTACCCCTCTCTCCATATCTCCCATGTCATTTATGTATATACCTCTATCTCTTTATATTTTTTGTTCTTCCCTCCCTCTCTCTCCCCTTCCAACTCCATCTATCTCTCCCTACCTCTCTGAACCCCCTCATCTCCCTCTTACACCTCCCTCTCTCTCTCTCCTTCCCATTACTCTCTGGCTTTCCCTCCCATCCTGTCCCTCTTAGGCCTCCCCCCCTCTCTCCTTCCCATTATTTCCCTACTCCACCTCTCTCTCTCCATCCATAAGATGTATAATATATTCTCTTTGTAATCAATTCTATATTTAATTCTATACTCCAATTTGAGTTATGATTTAGAAAAAATTGCATAAATAATTATAAATTACATTGGTCAATGATAAATTAATAGTAGTTGATGGAAAGATTATCCTATATTGATTAAGATGTGAAGTGCATAAGTAGATTGTTTTCTCAGGCACAATTTGCATTAATTTTAGTGGGTATTAACCACTAGTAAGTCCACACATTTTCAAATTTACTTATACATAAGTGCTAATAAAAACATAAGTAATGGTGTGAAGTAACTATTGTAAGTATATTTTTGATATCCTATTCGTATACATTTTTCTGCAAATAATTGCATGAATTATTATGGGATGTAATTGATGCTAGACATGTTTTTTTTTTCTCTGTAAGACTAGGCTATTTATATTACAAAAAATTCAAAAATTACACCAGGGCCGTAGCCCTGCATCTCCAGAGAGATTTTCCCCATAATGGACCTTTCAGGGCAACATCATTACAAAATTGGAACAACTTTCCATCCTTCTGACATAGCCAGCATCTGAATCGACACAGTGAACATATAAACCGCCACGATGGACACATAAACCGACACGATGGACACATAAACCGACACGAAGGACACATAAACTGACACGGTGGACATATAAACCATCTTGGTTGACACATAAACAAACCGACAGAGAGAGCAGAAAACCGACAAAGAGCATGAAAGACGAACAGAGAGTTGCTTTCCTGGCAGCGAAAGACAGAGTGACGGAAGTGCTAATCCTCATCGGTTGTGTGAGGCTCATCCTTCGCTTGACCTTTGAGTTTCTGAGATTCCTCCATGTCCGAGCGCAGCGACCTCTGAACCGGCTCACTGGGGCCAACATCCGCAGCTTGAGTGGCTTGGGGAGAGTCTGCTCTGGTTGGCCGCCGCATATCAACCGTAGGAACTTGCATGTCAACCACTGGCACATTCAGGTTGTCCAAAGGCCCCCTGAGATTGCTGCAGTGTTCCACCATGACTGAGACAATTAGAGTGTTGTTCTCTAGCGTGCAGGGGATCCGGTAGCGAACAGCCGTATGCTCCACATGACCACAGTCCGGAATTTCTCCCTGCCCACGCACATTGCTGCGGCCTGCAAGTCTGCTCGAGCTTCTGTTCTGCTCAGAAGTGATTTCCACCGAGGAGGAAGGTGAATTGACGAGTCGCTGAGTAGCAGAGCAACCCCTGGAACTGCCATGGCGACTGCTCATTCTGGGCCTTTCTCTTTGCATCTTCGAATTAACCTCCAGACCAGAATTCCTCTGAGTAATCTTGCACTGAGCCAGAGAATGTTGTGTCTCTGCCAGCTTCTGCTCGGACCGCTTGAAGGAATGAAGACAGGTGACATGGGGTTCGAGTATATTGAGCTCCATTTGCCTCGATCGCTGCTGCACATTGAATGCCGACTGAACCAGCCTTAAAACCCAAATAACTATACCTCCCATCGTATTTATTACACCTGCGTTCTGGTATGTCGTGGCTCGTTCGGGCTTACACCTGCCCATGTGACGAGCCACACCTGACACCTGCCTTTCACGCTGCATAGTCACCCGCATCCAGGAAATTGATGCTAGACATGTTATTTGCTTGAGTATAAGGTTTTTTCAATTATTTTATTTTTGGATGGTGTTCCTAAACAGCTTAATAATAAAAAATCAATAGAAAAATATCTAAAAATAATCCAGGAATATTGCGACCATATCCATAGATTAACATAAAATATGTAAGACAATTATTGACTTGGCATGATATTATACAAATTTTGCAATAAGACCTTCAAGTTACAGTCTAATCAAATGTTTGAAATTTTTTATTAATATTGCAAAATAGATATTTTTTTCAAAGTTAAACATTACTATTTGAATTGGCCAATTCTAAACTAATAGTGATCAATAGAAAAGACAATAATAACCATAATATAATCATATTTGAATTGAATTAATATCATATACAAACAAGAAACTTACAATATAACAAGTTCCTTAACTATGAATATTATTAACTTCTAAATAGGTTTTGTTACAATACTATAGCCCAATACTATAACTTATCAATACTACATGGCAAAAAACCATAATTCATTTTATAATAAAAAATAAATTTATTTTTTTAGACATTAGATACAGAAATCGTGTCTCATAGTAATTAGTTGAATGTCACGAGGGATGTGACACAATGTAACATTCATTATCTCAAAAAAAAAAAATTACAAGTAATTTTTAGTTTTCCTGCGCATTAAGTAAAATAGATGAATAGAATTAATGCTAAAATTGAGACCGTTTTATTATTTTAGGGAGTGTATTAATATTCAACATTTATATGTTGACCTAATTAAAAAATAATAAAATGACGTGAAACATAAATCTATCGTTGTCGTAGAGGTATATAGTTTTTGGGATCATTTTACGAGTAACATTAGCAGCTATCGTTGTCGTAGAGGTATATAGTTTTTTGGATCATTTTACGAGTAACATGTGCCAATGTACGAAGGCCCAGACATGTCCTATCGTTGACTACCAACGCCTTAGGGTTTGAGATAGGCGGTTGGAATCAGTGTTCAAAATTGAACCCTTCCTAGCCCTTCTTTGGGCTCCTGGCCCTTCCTAGAAGGGTTAAAAAAAAATTACACTTCCAAAAAAATTTAAAAGATCAAAACCACTAGTCAATTACAAAGGTTAGATTAAATTTTTATATTTCAAAAGAAGGGTAATATTTTTAATAACATGTCAATACTTTTTTAAGTTTACTATAATTTTGAGTTTGTACTAGTGCATAAATTGCTCTGACTAGTGATAGTTTCGTAAAAGAGACCAGTGAAAGTCCAAATGACCTCATACAATTTAATAGTTATGTCATGATTTGGGAACGTTTCCTGAGGCTCATAACTTAGGCCAACATGATGCAACTTGCAACAATAATACATGCAACAGCCATGGTACTATTACACCTAGCACAGGTGGCAGAGCACATTGAATAACCATTCAACAACTATGCACGTGCTCTTGCTCCTATGTGATTATCCTTGATTGCTCTTTCCCTGCATCCGCTTTTTCCATTTTCATTTGAATTGCAACCCATCATCCATAGAAGGAAAGTTATGGTTCCATGCTAGACTATAATGTATTTTTCATTATCCTCCTCATATCTTCATTAACATTTGGTTTTTCATTCTATGGATTCTTTAATGCAACACTCCTTGAAGTATTGGCAGCCTTCATGGTCACACAATGTCTCATGGGCACCACAGAATCCACCCCAAGAAATCAACATTGTGGCTAGATACCCTAAATACCACTGCTTGCCATCCTTCCATTCTAGGAATGGGTGGTGGAGTTGTTTTCTACATTGTTAATGGTGCCATTTTTATTGTCATAATTATATGAATCTACCAACTATGAAAATAATATCTATCTTATATCGAGGGTATTAGACTCCACAACTATAACGCTTTCAT
This sequence comes from Pinus tabuliformis, assembly GCA_031772625.1. Taxonomy (NCBI): domain Eukaryota; kingdom Viridiplantae; phylum Streptophyta; class Pinopsida; order Pinales; family Pinaceae; genus Pinus; species Pinus tabuliformis. The sequence continues at coordinate 757,913,172 of CM062806.1, forward strand.
TCAAACTCTTGCTTATTTTTCTTCGTTTCTTAAATCCATACAAATTTCTTGTCACAGTATGATTTTTCATGAAGTGTTTGTTCTTTATCATAAAGCTACAGGTTTCCTTGAATGTTACAAAACATAATTCAACAAATCAATGAATAACCTATGAAGAAATCTATAGTCAAATCCTATGGAATCTTTCTAAAGTTGAATTTTGTCTATCTCAGTCTTGCTAAGGGATTTTTAATTTATGTATTTACTTATTCTATTGTTTTTATTTATTTAATAGGCGTAAATCTTGAATCATTTGGCCTTACACAACATTCTAATCAACCATGTAATATTCACAATGAAGTTGATGCTCATCTATATGAATATGATGAATCAAATAGTGTAGAGCTTGTTGAAATAGAAAACCCATCAAAGAAACACAAAATAATATTAAAATCCAAATGGAATACAAGGTTTCCATGGGCTTATGTTTTAAAACATTTAATGGTAATGAAAGAATAAAATGTTCTTGACGTCTTAAATTTAAAAGTGAGACTCCATTTTCAAAAGAGTGAACTACCACTCTTCATGTTAGTGGTACAAGTGGCCATGCAAAATCAAAAGCTTAATTTTTTTTTCAACTTTTGGAGGGAACAAGCGATTGAAGCAATATTCCAATCACTAAACATGTAGAACTAATGGTAAATGTTGGGAAGGAGAAAATTATATCAATGATTGAAAACATGTATTTTGTTGCTATACATGATTTATCTTTAAAATGTATAATTCAATATGTGACTTTGAGTAGGTATAAATGAACTGCACCACCAAGAAAAGATTTTCTTCAAGTTTCTAAAGAGGTCTATTGGAACAAACTAAAAGAGAAGATTTTACATAGGTCATTTTACTCAATTTTAGTTGATGAAAGCACTGATCAAATTATGAAACACCAATTGATTGATTATATTACATTTTTTACGAATGGAGGAAGAGTTCAATGTTTAACAAAGTTTATATGTTTACTTCAAATAAAGGATGGAATAGCTCAATGTAAGTATGATCTAGTGAGAGCTCTTTTAGCATAAATGGATTTATATTTGATGAAGTTTGTTGGTTTTGGTTCAGATGGTGCTTCTTCCACAAGGGGTATTCATGAGGGTTTATTTCCTAAGCTTTGTATGCTACTCATTTATTAGTTATTCATTGCATAGATCATGGGGAAGCATTAACAATCAATGAGGCTTCATCTCATTTTCGAGAGTTGCAATATATTAACAAATCTGAAACAAAGTTTATTCATGACTTGGAAAATCAACTAAAGGACAAGGAAAATTGAGAGAGCTAATCTATACATTTCAAATCACTAAGTTAGTGGTCTTACAAATTCATCAAATTAGGCGGCTCTCTAGAGGAAAGGTCATGCAAAGACTTGTTAAACTCATGCATTATTTATCACGATTAGGAATCATAGGAGAAACAAATGTATGAGTTGGCAACATTATTTCAAGTGCATACTTGCATCCATATACTTGTAGACATGCTCGTTGAATTAAATAATATTAATCAAAAGCTCGAAGAGGATCATGTTGCTATTACATATATTGACATTACTTTACATGTTTCTATTAGCATTCTTCATAAATGATTTTTGGAAAGCATGTTTGGTGTAGATGCAATGCATATGTTCTCTTTTTTAGTTAAAGCATAAAGAGGAACCCTTGATTTTGCAGATAGTACAAGTATGGTACATTTACATCCATTGAGGTTTGAAATTTTTCCAAAGATGAAAATATCGGGGCTACTATATGATTGTCTTTTTTTGGGAAAATGTTTTATTGTAAAGGTGATTAAATCTTTAGATAGGAGATTCATAGATTTACATGTATTTAATGTGGATAAGTTTTGCACTTTTCAACATTATTATGAAGAAGTGAATGATATAGACTGTCCAACAAAAATATAGTTGAAATGTTTATGTGAAAAATCTATTGTGGATAATTGTGGATACTGTTAGATGTTGGGGTGAAATGAATTAATTTATTTGTGCTATTTGTAAATCATACCTGAAAAGAATATGTATGGCATGACACCTATGTGGAGATGAACATGGATGGTTTTAAGACTTTCCATATTGATGCAATTATGGCAAGCTATTCTTGTTATCCCAACAACCACATCCGTGTGTGAAAGACACGTCAGTGTGTGAAAGAGGCTTCTGAAAATTAAACAGGATAAAAAATGATGATAGATAAAGACTTTCATTGCACACACTAAATATGTTAATGTTTCTATCTCTAAGTTCACATCATGCTCTAAATGAGGTAGATTGGAATGCTAATGTAAGGAAATAAATGAAAACTAGAAATCCATTTCCATTGGGAAAATATATTTATATTTTCAATTATGTAAGTCCAAATACTTTTCAAAATCATCTAATGAAACATATGTTTACCTTTTTTTAATAGAATTTGAGATTTTTTTGTATGTTTATTTACTAGTAATATTGAGATTTTATAGTGTTTTCATTGAAGCTACTCTTTAAATTTTTAATATTTTAAAGATTTAGAATGACACTATTTTATTATGGATTTTTTCGAAGGGTTTATTTAATATATATTTTTCAGTAGAAGTGAATTTTTTTTATAACCTTTCGTCTTTGAAAAATTAGATGAATATATACCCTTCCAAATTAAATTAAGCGTAGACCTTCAAATTTGATCATTGGTTGGAATGCTTTGGGTGTAACTCTCCGCCCCATTCCACCCATCTGGTCACGTTGTTTCCTTCCTCTGCTAGTTCTGGGACGAGCTCTGCAACTATGGACTTGCTCAAACGCTACTCTGTTGATTCAGCCTCCTCAGCTCCACATTTCTTAGATTTATTTACCAGACTCATAGTTTCATCACCAAGTTTCTGCGATGAAGTATTGGTGATGAGTATTTTTTATTATTCATATTTTTTTCCATGTTTTGATTTATAAGTTTAATGGTTATGAGCATGTATTTCTTCTTGAAAAGTCATAGGTTCAAAAACAGAGAGGTATAATATATGTACATTTATAGATTTAATAGTCAAATAACTGTGAAGAAATGGATCCGACAAACAAAAGAAAGTCTCATACACCAATTCAGCATCTAGCTTAAAACCTTAAATTTAAATTTAAATAATAATAATAAATTTTATATATTTTTTTCCTCAATCGAATTCACTTCCTCTGCTACTGAATACTGATTTGCATCCATAAATCTTTTTAAATCTTTCCAAAAAAATCGAGTATGGTCCCTTTACCCAGCTCTCTTCCAGGTAAATACTAACTCAGTTGTGTATAATGCGACTTTTTGGAAGCCTTTTTGGTGGATTTTTCCGATCAAAATTTGGCAGCAATTTATTGGAATCGCAAGTTTGATAGCTAGTTTCTGCACAATCAAAGAGTCCGAGGATTTTTCAGGGTGCAGTTAAAAAACCATTTTAACCTCAACAAATCAAGATTTAACCTTAATTTCTTCCGCCGGATTTCGTCACAGGAATCTCCAAAAAACCGCATTATAAACAACTCCAATAGTAAGGGTCCGACCCTTGTAAGGGTTTTTATAAATAAAACCAATGCTAGTATTTTTATCCTGAGTAGATTTAGGTTTTCTCTTTATTAAAAATTGGTTACCTAACCGTCCCTCACATAGAAAAAAAATTCTGCTTGTGCTTTTATTTCATTTTATTTTACAGGCGTTGTTTTCTTTTTTAAAGATTCAAACTTGGTTTGTCTTCGTTTGTGTTATTTTGAATGCGGGTTCCGTCTATATTGGAGTGGCACTTCTACCAGTCTGACTTCCGGTTCTTAGAAGTCTTCTACTTCCTCTGGCCATGGTTCTTCGACCACATGGCCACGACCTGGTTGGGTTATATAATTCACAGGGTTTTTAATTTACTAAGACTCCTTCGGCTTGCGAAGCTCAAGCCTACTCCTCGTAGTCTTCTTGCAAGTCCCTCGAGCACTCTCTTTCTTAAATGTATGTTACCAGTGCTGGCAATGTTTTCTTTTATTTTTGAATATGGCAATTCGGTCGATTTAATGGTTTCTAAAAGAATATCAGAGGGCTCGGTTTTGGCCCACGGTTTTCCTTTTTGTCGAGATGTAAGCTTTTTGTTTTTATATATATATAACCCGTGCACCATTTCTTTCCTTTGAAATGTAAATACACTAAAAGTTCCCAGGTTTGTTATATAAGTTGATTCGCTTTATTCCCTCTTCTCCGAGGAAGTTTTTCTTTACAGCTATGGTTATTGTCACTGATTCTTGATCGATGTGCTTATGAACGGTTTCATTCTCCTTTTGCGGTATTGTAGTTTTTATGGTTGACATTTACGTATAAGTTTATTTGTTGGCAAACTGCTTAATGTAGAAAACAAATTTGGTCCTCCAAAAATACAAAAATAACTCCATTTATTACTTTATTTGTCATGTGAATTTTCAAATTCCTATGTTACCTTTCATATTATACATGACTCTTCATACTCTTTGTGTGATCCGGGGCTTCCACACATTTTACTTTTTCTCTTCTTTTTTTAAAATACAGTATTACATTTCCACAAGTTTGTGGAAAAATACAATGATAACACATGAATTTGATGGTGACACTTTGAGAATCAATGAATTGGCAAAGGTACAAATCCAAAAGCTACGAAATTGGGTTTTTATATTTATAAGCGATAAGCTATTTAAGAAAAACTAGGTTCTCTTGAACCATATAGTTGGGCAAAACTAGGAATTCTATTTCATTCAAAAGTGTAAGTTCCATAATATGGAACTCCATTGTACAACATCCGTGCCAAGCTTTTCTCCTTGCTGCTACCTTTACATCCTCATGGTAGGTATTTCATGTACATAATATTCATACTCCAAGACATTGGTTATGACAGATTCTTCCATGTGATCTTCATCTTCATTATTTTGTTGTGATCTAGTGTCCTTTTTACTCTTTATTGATGATCTGTTTATGTCTTCAGCTTCGCAAGTGTCTACTTGTATGATATCATTGACATTATTCTTGAGCATCATCCTTCCATGCGAAGAAAATAATATCTACTACACGAGTTCACTCATGGCAAGGCAATGTTATTCCCAACATATCCTAGCTTATCTTGTTTCTCATGGAACGAACTGACTGAGATAGGAAAATGTGCATGATTGAGGAGAGAGGCATAGGGATTATGCAGTACACATGAGTAGGTTGAAGGGAGTTAGGTTCTAGCCACTATGACTGTATAATGCATAGAGGTTGAGAGAGAGGGAGACATGATTACACAATTGAGGAAGTTAGTGAGGTAGAGATGACAAGCCTACTCATTCTGACTATGCAGTGCATAGTTCTATAAGAGGAGGGTGAATGTACTATGTACTATGTAGTTGAGAATTCCAAGGACTAGGAAATGACTCAAATACTAACAAAAATTGCACAATGCACAATGGAGGCAAGGCTAGTCAAGGACTGTGTAGAGGGAAATTGCAGTTGAGAGTGACTAAGAACTGAGATTATGTAGTTTATAATTGATGGAGATAGTTCTATGTGACTGTGTAGTGTGAAGTTTTTAAAGGTAGAGGAGACTTCATTAAGGCTTGTGATTCCATAGTACGTAGTTCAAATAGGTATGAAGGCTAGTGATTGGTTGTCCAAGTTGTGGGGACAACGAAAACATCAAAATTGACTAAGTGTGGGATCTGCAACGTAGAAAGATGAGAGTGAAAACATATAACAAGAATTAAACATGATCACACACTCATAGATGACCTAGTGCATAACAATGGCATACTCAGTAATAAAAATTAACATGTATCCATTGAAATGACAACAAAATGACACTTACCTCCAAGTGCGACACTTAAGATATAACGTTCGACATAAGTGTCGATTACAACAAGAAAGTGCACAATACCTTAAAGAATGGGTCTAATGCATGTATCCATGATATATAGAACTTATTATTACAAGAGAGAGCACTAGAGTTTCCTCTTAAAGGTGTTCCATAATTTTTTTTTGTGAAGGATGACACTTCCCTTAACAAAAGATGACACTTTTAATTTCTATAGAAAGGGACATAGAAACTTAAAAAACAAGTATGGTATAACTCTAACAACTAGACCAATAGTTCACATAATCAAAGGGAGGCTCCAAAGTTTGAATATAGGCTAAAATTTTGACGGTGTTATAGTAGTGACAACGTCTGTTGATTCACTGGAAGAATGATAACTTCTCTGTTTAGGTCTAGCTTCATACACAAGATCTAGTCTTTCAGGAAGTATTGATTCATCATGTAGACTACCTTAAATTCCCTGCTTGTCCTAGTTATAAGTGTAGTCTTCCCTTTCTTAGCTTGACATGTTTACAAAGGTTGCCATACCACAATTGTTTTAATTCGCGAGAAGCGTAGTATATATCCATGATTTCAGAATGATCATAGTTTTAATTTTATCTCTTGCATTGAACCGTTACCAGTGGTCCTATTCAATACCTCCATCAGAGTTAATGTTAGGAAACGAGAGCATTTCTTCACTACCAATGATATTAAACAATACCCCAACGAGGTTTTGTACTTCATGTCTTTGTGCATGAATCCTTTCTCTTCTTTCACATGTTATTTTATTTTCGAAATGCTCATTGGAACTTTAAAAGCATTTATGTGACCAAGGCGGAAGAGGGATCTTGACTTATTGATAAAAATAAAGGTTATTCCTACTGTAAAGACTCTGATATATCTATGAAATTAATACGCTCACTTTTACTTTTCTCATTTCTCTTTTCTACTTGATTGTATTGGCATGCAAAAACCATTCAATTAGACTATTGTGTCAAGGAATGGAGATCATAAAATAGATATGAGTATCATGGTTCAAATTGAGGCTTTTCCATTCAAAGGGATCATAATTTCCATTCAGAAATCATTGACCATAAAGGTATCTAGCCCAAGAAAAGAAGAAGGACTCAATATTAACTAATTCTTGTTGAATGTCACAAATCCCTTTAGAACATTCTCCACAGCTGTTAGAATAAAACAAAACAATGTCACACAAGTATTTATTTACATACACTATAAAAAACAAAAGGATGAAGGAGGGTAAAAGCATGACATGAATGAAAGAGAGCAAACAAATGGATAAGGAAAGAAATATGTAAATAGGTAGAAACATAGACCTAGGTTTCTATTGAAAATAACGTTTGATATCTTGGACATTAACATGAAGAGAATCCATATTTCCATCCAAGAGTTTGAGATGCTAATTGTGGTGGATGATATTTTCATGAACAAAAAAGTGTTCGAACCACAAGGATTTAAATTCAGTTTGTTCATCCTTCTCTTCATAGGCCTTATCCCATTTTAATACTAAATCTCCCATCTTAAATTCCTTCTTTCTTGCATTTTTCTTGTCAAACGAAGATGTGATATGGTTATGATGCATAACAAATTTTTTTTCCCCTTTCTTCCTCCAACTTAAGAAGGGTATCTATCTTTCTCTAAATAATAAGACATGGTCTAGCATGGGATTCTTGAGAAAGTTGAATGGTCAGGTGGTGTGAGTTCCGAGGAAGGATAACTTCTTTTCCATACATGAAGAAGTAAGGGGAGGATTTAAAATAGGGTTTTGGTGTGAAGTGATCAACCCACAAAGCATTCACTAATGCATTACATGAGTTCATTTACTTGGAGTAAATGTTTTTCTTGACAATGTGAATTGAATTCTTATTAGTAGGCTCATCTAATGAATTTTGCTGAGGCTACTAATTGGATGAGTTCTGTAAAATATTACAACTCTCTAATGAAAAATCATAAAGTTTTATAAATGAAAAGTAAGTTTCATTATTGAAAACAAGTGACGTGGGAATGCCAAAACCTAGTAATAATATTATACTTGAGGAAGTGGATGACCACTTGCTTGCTCACTTGTTTTAACATAACTACTTCAACCCACCGAGTAAAGTAATTTATAGCACTCAAGATATATCGATGTTTATTTGATGAAAGAAGAAAGGTTTCACCAATAACATCCAATCCCCATTATTAGAAATGCTCGTCAACAACAATGGGTTGCAATTGTGTGATCAACTTATTATCTTAACCAACACATCTTTACAATACAAGACACTTACAAGGATAATCGTTTGTATCCTTAAATAATGTAGGCCAATATTAACATGTTCGCTTGAATTTTTAAGTAGTAGTATCACCTGATTAGTTCCCACTAGTTGGCCCATGATGAAGGTATTTTAAAACTATTTATAAATCTTGTGCTTCCAAGAATCTAAGAAGGATACCATTATGGTGATTCTAGAAAAACACACCATGTACAAGTTGATATGAAAAAGCTTTAAGTCCAATTTACCTCTATTGTTTTCTTGATAAGTGCAAGGGAAAAAATCCTTACTCTAGATACCAATGAACATCTATGTACTAAGACGTTGATGCATTTATAGGGGTAGATTTCTCAATTTTATAAATTTCAATTTCTTCTTCACATCCATAAGAATATTCTTCTGGAAAATTAACTTCTTCCATTGGAAGCTGGCAGAGATTGTTTCATTTTATTATATGAACTAGTTTTAATTCTAAATCGTATTCTAGAAGGACTTTTATCTAGCTTACCCTCCTCTAACCCATATTGTTTTTCACAAATAACAATCTAACTCATTGGCAAGGCTTAAATGTGATAGCTTGGTTTTTCAAGAGTTAAGACCTAAAGTGCTTCCTTTCCTTGTATACTGCAGAGGCTTTCTTATGAATGATAGGATGATTTAATTTATATCCTTGTAATGTAGAATTCATGAATGATATAGAGCCACTCATTTATCTTGTTATCATTATGAGTAAGAATGACTGCAAGAGATGTCTTAAAAGAAAAAATATACTAAAAGAAATATTTGTGAATATTTGGACTATATACCATTGGGCATCAAAAATCACTTATTTAATCTGGGTGAACACATGTTTCTCGCTTTGGTCCCAGCCGCAAACTGTATCCTTCTTAATCATCTCTTGTAAAAATATCTCCCTAATATGGGATGAATTTCAACAGGAAGTTAATTTTCCTAAGGAGGATTGCATGACTTTCTTATTCATGGGAAAGAAAATTTAAGAAATACTCTTGGCACACTCCAAATCCACTTTAATTTTTCTCTTAGATTTGATGCGTCCAAGAGGCTTCCCTCAGACACTATGAATATTTTCTTCTTCAGATTTACAGATATTCCATATTTTTGACACCGCTCAAATATTTTCCTTAGATGACATAAGCGATAGAATTCTTTCCTTGAAAATATTGTATCATCGCCTAAGTACACAACCAAAATTTGTCTAATCAAACTACATAATACTATTTCCATGGCCTATTGAAAGGTAGCACTAGCATTTATGACCCCAAATGGCATCTATCGAAATAAAAATTGTACCCCATTTAGTCCTAAAATTAGTTTCAACCTATCAGGTTCCACTACTAGAACTTTGTTGTATCCAAAAGATATGTCTAATTGTGAAATCATATCTAACCCATAAACCATCTAGAGTGTCTACTACATAGATGACATGGGATAATATCTTTATCTGAATCCTAGTACATGTTAGAAAAATCAACACATAAGAATATCCCTTTAGACTTCTTTCTAACAGGAACCAATCTAGAGAGCTAGGTTAAATGACAGAATTTGATTCAGATTTGAGAATCTAGTAGTATACTTAGTTCTTTTTGGATTATGGGTTCAAGCATAGCATGAAATTTTCTTAAATTTTATTGAAATGGATTAACCCCTTCCTTAATGGTTACCATATTCTAGATAATTGACATATCATAAATTTTTAAATCAACATATGTGCATGTCAACACATCTTGCAACCATTTGAAAATATGGATAAAGGCTTATTGCTTTTGGGGTGAGCAACACATATGAAGATTCACATATTTCAAGTCTTCCTTAATACCCAATCTAAAATATTTGTGTGAAAGTGTGGAAATATGGTTCTTTATATTGATTGGTCCCTTAAAGTGGTTTTGAAGGTCATAATTTTTTCTAAATATACCACACCCTTAGGCATAGGGTTTCCTTTTTGTGCCTAAGATGATTCCTACAAATCCATTTCAGGTTCATCATCATCTCTCCCAACATCTTTAAATACATAGAAATTTCAGATAAAATCCAATACTTTTTGTCATCATTGAAAACATTAAAATTAGTGATATTATCGGGAATATATCGCTTATAAGTAATCTCTCTGGAAAAACCATCTCTAAGAGAAACTAACCTAGTACAAATATTAGATAATGTGTCTTGTTGTAACACATTTTGGCACACCTGAAATTTTTAACTTTCAGTGAAAAATTGTCAATTTTTCATTAAGCTATAAATGCTGAGAGATATATTATGCCTTTGAAAGATTTGATTTTCTTTTATATATCAATTTTTGATTTGAAATATATTATTTTTATAAAAATTATAATTTTTATGGAAATATATGTTTTAAATTTAAGCTATATAATAAAATTAATTAGATTTTAAGCCTAAGTCAAACTAAGCATTCAAGTTTTATGAACAAATATTAAAATCGCATTTCGAAAGGCAGATTTAAAATGTCAGGCAGGTCAAACTCAGTTAATAAAGGTAATGTATAGGCATTTTTAAATGACAGAGATCATCGAAAAGCATTTGAAATTTATGAAGAACGGTCTCTATTCATTTTGGGCGCCCCAGGGTCATTCGAGCTTTAACAGCTTGGGGGGGGCTCGAAATTATTTGTTTAGAAAAACAAATCCTGAGCACATGGCATCATATGGAGTACTTCGTAACCCCCATTAGAGAAACAACAAACCAACCGGGACCCCCTCTAATTTTCCGCTCATGGCTTTCAATAACAACGAAAGTAATTGGTTGCTGCAGGATTATCTCCACGTTTAATACTGACAGGTCTAACACTCTTTTCACCTTTTGATACTTCGACCCTCTCTGGAAGCTCAATAAAATAGGGTGCGATCATGTGGTTCCCTTTGCATATGCATGTCTATGTATTGAAGCAGTGAACACCAGATCACCCAACCATATAATTGCATTCGTGGAGGCTACATGATTATTTTTTAGGATCCAAAGTATTCCCAGGCATTCATCCTCAAAGCCACTACCATTTTTCATCTTCTTCTTGTTATTGCTGACCATTAATGTGTTATATGAGGACAAAAAGTGGATTTTATGGTTAAAGAATTTTTTTTACTGTATACTACATTTAAAACGCAGTATCTTTAGTAGGTGATTTTGGAGCTCATTTTTTGGGGAAACAAAGATGAATTACTCAATTCCAAGAAATGGGTTTTTTGCAAGATGTTCCCAATTTAGTTAAGCATGAAATATTTAACGGAAGTTTTCATCAAATAGAGATACATTGCTAGTTTTCTGTAAGGCTTATGTTCAGTGTCATTTTCTGCAAAACTATATGCCATGTTTGCTCTGTGTAATCATCTTTGTAGGCTTGATAAGGAGATGAAGGATGATTTCTCTGGAGCAAATCTAAAATATATTTTCAGTGCAGCAGGGTTACTTTCTTTAAGAGAAAGTCGTATGGAGCTAGTCGTGCTCTAGATCTTCTAGATTTTAGTCCTGTAAATGAAAAGCCTGATGTACCCTGTTAGAGTTGTTAAATCAACTGATGCAAGAGGCGATGTTAATGTCATCTTTACTTTCAATCCAGTAGCAAGGAAATCATGATGGAGATTCAATTATAAAAGTTGATTGGGTAGTTTTCTCAATGAGCACTACAACTTTTAAGTGAAAATGAAGAAATATCAGTGTATCTTTTTAAGGCTCTCAAGGAGGAGGATCCATGTAGTCCTTTTATAGTGAATTTTTTTGAAGGAAAATTTTAATTGCATATCAATGAATAACAAGAGTTTCTCCTACACACGCCTTGGAAAGTTGATATATGTGTAACATGTGGTTGTCATTATCAAGGTTGGCCTTTACTAGATTGGGATTGAATATTCTAATATTCATACAAACTTGGGTGCCCATATGTCAAAGTTACTTCATTAAAGAAGAGACAGCCTTGTTTGTCAAGGAAGATGATGCAAAGGTACATCGACAATTAAAGAGACCATATAGATAAACAGGGTTTCATATACTCACTATCAAGTACCTGAAAAATTTGCTCCTTTTAGTTGGATGCTTTGGCTTTAAAAATAGTTAGATATGTATATCAAGATTTCTTTCTGAGAAGAGTTGTATCCAATGTTGGAAGTTTATCAAATATATGATTTTTATTATGTAAAATATTGACTTTTAAACTCTAAGAATCACGGAAAATGAATTTCCAGATTTCGAAGGCAGTTATGCAGATAGCAGCAGGTGGGAAGGAGGAGTCAGTAAGAGGATTCAAAAGCCTTTCAAATCTCTTAATTTAATATTCTTCTCCTCCCAGATGTAAAACATGCATTTACTTGTAATCTAAAATAGAGGGATAAGCTCGTACATTTTTTTAGTTAATAGGTGTAAAGTTAGTTATCAAATTAGTAGGAAATTGTTTAATTATATTAAATAGATAGGCTTGCAAACATTTTTAATATATATTATAAATTTAGAGACAGTTAAGAGGTTGTAGATTTCAAGGAGAGTGCATCCGTGGCTGTTTTTAATTTAATACTTTTAGATAGCTTGGTCAATATTTTGTTTTATTTTCCTAAAAGCTAGCAACAACCAACTTATTGTAATCTATATATTTTTCATCATTTTCAATAATAAGATCATGGGCGTTTGATGCCAAGAATCCTCACACTGTAATAAAGCTTCTATTGTAGTATTTCCAATGAAAGCCCTACAGCTCTAGTTTTGACAGAATTTTATGCTTCGAGTACGTTTTTCCAGTTTTTCCTATCTTATTTTTACACATTATAAAAGTGTTTATAGGAAAGTCTACAAAGTCATTATATTTAGAAAGACATTTTTTTATTGGACTGTTTATTCATCATAACTCCTTTTTAACTGGTTTTGATTTGAGCTTTGTGACAACCATTGAAAGAGATTAACTTATTAGACTATTTGTCTGAAATACCTCCTCTTAGAATTGGTTTTAGTCTGGCCTTCTATTTCATTTTAATTTTTCTTTGTTGGGTAGTAGAAATCTTCTACATGCATCCAAATCATCCTAGTTGTTAAGTAGTCAGTCTGGCTACACAATTATAAGGAATCTCCTTACATTCGTTAGTGAAATTATTATACAAATCAAGTCGTTCTGTCAGGATGGAAGCTGACACTTTCAAAGGGAACCCTGTGAGAGAGCCTTTAAGTCATAAATAGGAATTATCATTGATCGTCTACCACCCATAATTAAAATCATAAATATAGCCATTGTGCTTCAAAGGATGTTGTTCAATGATAGGTGAGCACCATTAAATAAAGCCTTGTAATAACTGAGGGATCCCCCTCTGGTTCAAGGGCTAGCTTGAATGTAAAGCCCGGTTGAGTTTGTTTCCTAGTGTAGTTTTTGAAACTAAGGACTACCTACAGGAAATAGGTACAACATTTGGCGTCGTTGTCGTGGTGAAAAGTAAAGGTCTTTCTCTCGGGAATGATAAAGTTTAGATCTATTTCTTGTTGGTGAATAACAAATAAGAATTTGTATTGGTTGCCATATTTTCACTTGGCGACTCCACTTTGTCAGATGGCGATACCACTGGATTACGGATCCCACTCGTGTCTTGAAATTCTAGCTGCCTTTACTCCTATGCAAGGTTTGTTGATACTTGCAATAAGCAGTATATATATCGCCCTCTCAGCCTTGATCAGAAATCTAAAATGTCAGTAGAAGATGCAATTTTTAAAAGATACATGTGATTATAGGTTTTCCATTAGAGTTTATGTTTATATTGTATATATTCTTCATATTTTTAGCTATTGACAATGTGGTTTGTCAATAAATCCACTCCGCACTTGGTTACATTGGAAAGCACATTTCACCTAATAGTGAAAGTTTTTTTAGTTCATTTAGATAGAAGTGTGGGGATTGAATATATATTCTGAATTTGAGTATGTAGTAGATCAGTGTGCTTGTTGTTTAATGAATGGTGTAATTTGAAGAGTATATGATAGATCAAGTTCTATTTTTAGTCTTTAGAAATTTTCAGTTTTCAGATTTGAGAGAGTATTCGGATTAGTGTTGGCATATGGTTGCATTTCACAGTCGCAGGTTGCAGTCTCCACTGGCAGGCTATTCAAATGACAGGGTTGATCCAGGAGAGTTGGTTATGGCAGATGATGGTTTATGATCAAGTTTATAGTATGACTCCATGCCCAATGCTAAAGGCAAATGATATGCTTGTTTTGAACATCTCACAGGGGGTAGTCCCCCTTGGAGCCAATGTTGTAACATATTTGGCACACCTAAATTTTTTAATTTTAGTTGAAAAATTGTCAATTTTCCATTAAGCTGTAAATAATGAGAGATATATTATGATTTTGAGAGATTTAATTTTCTTTTATATTTTAATTTTTTATTTAAAATATATTATATTTATAAAAATTATAATTTTTATGGAAATATATATTTTAAATTTAAATTATATAATAAAATTAATTAAATTTTAAGCATAAGTCAAACCAAGTGTTCGAGCTTTATGAAGAAATATTAAAATCACATTTGGAAAGGTAGATTTAAAATGTTAGGCAAGTCAGAGTCAATCAATAATGTAATGTCCAGGCATTTTAAATTTATGGAGAACAGTCTCCATTCATTTCGAACCCCTCAGGCTCATTCGAGCTTTAACAACTGAGGGGGCTTCGAAATAGTTGTTTAGAAAAACAACTCTTGGGCATATGGCATCATATGGAGTAATTCGCAACCCCAAAGTGAAACTGCAAACCAACAGGGAGCCCCTCTGAATTTTTACTCATGGATTTCAATAACAACGAAAAGAATTGGTTTCCGTAGGATTATTTCCATGTTTAATATAGCACCTTGTGATAGGTCTAACACTCTCTTCACCTCTTGATACTTCAACCCTCTCTAGATGCTCAAAGAAAGAGGGTGCACTCATGTGGTTCCCTTTGTATATGCATGTCTGTGTATTGAACCAGTGAACACCAGATCACCCAACCATACAATTTCATTCGTAGAAGCTACATGATTATTTTTCACGATCCAAAGTATACCCAATACCATTTTTCTTCTTCTTCTCATCATGGATAACCATTGATATGTTATATGAGGACAGGAAATGGATTTGATTGTTAAAGAAGTTTTTACTGTATACTTCATTTAAAAATGCAGTATCATCAGTAGGTGATTTTCGTGCTCGCTTTTTGGGCAAACAAAGATGAATTTCCCCATTTCAAGACATGGGTTTTTCACAGGATTGTCCCAATTTAGCTAAATGCAAAGTATTTTATGGAATTTGTGATCAAATAGAGATATTTTGCTAGTTTTCTATAAGGCATATGTTCAATGCCATTTTCTGCAAAACTATATGCCATGTTTGCTCTATGTAATCACCTTTGCAGGCTTGATAATGAGATGAAGGATGATTTCTATGGAGCAGATGTAAAAGCTATTTGCACTAAAGCAAGGTTAATTCCCTTAAGAGAATGTTGTATGGAGCTAGTCATGCTTTGGATGTTGTAGATTTCAGTCCGGTAAATGAAAAGCCTAGCGTACCCTGTTAGAGTTGTTAAATCAATTTATGCAAGAGGCGATGTTAAAGCCGCCTTTACTTTCAGTCCAATAGCAAGAAAATCATGGTAGAGATTCAATTATAAAAGTTGATTGTGATGTTTGCTTAATGAGCACTATAACTTTTAAGAGAAAAGGAACAAATATCAATGTACCTTTTTAAGGCTCTCAAGGAGGAGGATCCATGTAGTCCATTTATAGTGAAATTTTTTGAAGGAAAGGCTAAATTGTATATCAATGAATAAAAAGAGGTGCTGCTACAGACACTTTGGAATGATAATATATGCACAACATGTGGTTGTCATTATCAAGACTGGTCTTTCCTAGATTTGGATTGAATATTCTAATATTCATATAGACTTGGGTACCCATATGTCAAAGTTACTTCATTAAAGAAGAGACCAGCCTTGTTTGTCAAGAAAGATGATGAAAATGTACATCAACAGTTAAAAAGACCATACAGATAGACCAGGTTGCATATCCTCACTATCAAGAACCTGAAAGTTTTTCTCCTTTTAGTTGGATGTTTGGGCTTTAAAAACGATTAGATATGTATATCAAGATTTCCTTCTAAGAAAAGTTGTATCTAATGTTGGAAGTTTATCAAATCTCTAATTTTTATAATGTAAACGATTGAATTTTAAACTTACAGAACAAAGGAAAATACATTTCCATATTCTGAGGGCAGTTATGCAGGTAGCAACAAGTGTCAAGGAGGAGTCAACTAGTAGATTCGAAAGCCTTCCAAATCTCTTAATCTAATATTCTTCTCCTCCCAGATGTCCTTGTAATCTAAAATAGGAGGGTTAAGCTCGTACATTTTTTAGTTAATAGGTGTTAGGTTAGTTATCAAATTAGTAGGAAATTATTTAATTATATTAAATAGTAAGGCCTACGATCCTTTTTAATATATATTAGAAATTTAGAAATAGTTAAGAGGTTGTAGATTTCGAGGAGATTCCATCTGGGACTATTTTTAGTTTAATCATTTTAGATAGATTGGTTAACATTTTGTTTTTTTTTTCCTAAAATCTAGCAACACCTAGCTTATTGTAATCTCTATATATTTTATCATTTGCAATAATAAGAGTGTGGGCTTTTGATGCCAAGAATCTTCATTCTGTAATAAAGCTTTTGATTTAGTATTTCCAATGAAAGCCTTATGGCTCTACTTTTGACGTACTTTTGTGCTTCGAGTATGTTTTTCTAGTTTTTCATATGTTATTTCTACACATGATAAAAGTGTTTATAGGAAGGTCTACAAATCATTATCTTTAAAAAGAGATTTTTTTATTGGACTGTTTTTTCATCATAACTCCTCTTTAACTGGTTTTGATTTCAACTTTCTAACAACCATTAAAAGATATTAACTTATTAGACTATTTGTCTCAAATAACTCCTCTTAGAATTGCTTTCAATCTAGCCTTTTGTTTCATTTTAAATATTTTTTTTTGGGTCGTAGAAATCTTATACACGCATCCAAATCCTCCTCATTGTTAAGTAATCAATCTGGATACACAATGATTAGGAAGCTCCTTATATTCTTCAATCAAATTCTTATACAAATCAAGTTGTTCTGTCAGGCTGGAAGCTGACACTTTCAAAGGGAACCCTGCAAGAGAGCCTTTAAATCATAAATAGGAATTATCATTGATAGTCTACCACCCCTAATTAAAACCATAAATCTTTCCATTATGTTTGAAAGGTTACTATTCAGTGACAGGTGAACAACATTAAATAAGTCATCGTAACAAGGGAGCTCCCTTTAGTTTAAGGGCCTGCTTGAACCTAAAGGTTGGTTGAGTTGGTTTCCCGGCGTAGTTTTTGCAGCCAAGGACTGCCTACAGGAAATAGGTACAACACTTGGTGATGTTGTCAGGAAGAAAAGTAAAGATCCTTCTTTGAGGAATGATAAATTTTAGATCTATTTCTTGTTGGTGAACAACGAATAGGCATTTGTATTGGTTTCCTTATTTTCACCTGGCAACTCCACTTTGTCGAATTGCAATCCCACTGGATTAACGATCCCACTCTTGCCTTGAAATTCCAGTTGCCTTTACTACTCTTTGAGGTTTGTTGATACTTGCACTAAAAAGTATATGTATCTTCCTCTTAGCCTTGATCAGAAATCTAGAAGGTAGAATAAACTTTTATACATGTGAGTATAGGTTTTCTAATAGAGTTTATGCTTATATTGTATATATTCTTCAGATTTTCAATTGTTGGCAACATGGTTTGTCAATAAATCCACTCTAAACTCAGTTACATTGGAAAGCACGTTTCACCTAACAGTGAAAGTTTTTCAGTTCAGTTAGATAGAAGTGTGTTGATCGAATAGATATTCAAAAATTCATTATGTAGTAGATCAACATGCTCATTGTTTAATGAATGGTGTAATTTGAAGAGTATATGATAGATCAACTTATACTTTTAGTCTTTAGAATTTTTCAGTTTTTAGATTTGAAAGAGTATTCGGATTAGTGTTGGAATATGGTTTCATTTCATGGTTGTAGGTTATAGCCTGCACTAGTAGGCTATTCAAATGATAAGGTTGTACTAGGATTGGTTATGGAAGATGATGGTTGATGATAAAGTTTATAGTATGACTCCATACCGAACACTAAAGGTAAATGATCTGCTTGTTCTCTACACCTCATAGGGCAAAGCAGTCACCATTGGATCTGATTTTGTAACATATTTTGGCACACCTAAAATTTTTCGGTGAAAAATTGTCAATTTTTCATTATGCTATAAATGTTGAGAGATATATTATGCTTTTGAAAGATTTAATTTTCTTTTATATATTAATATTTTAATTAAAATATATTATTTTTATAAAAATTATAATTTTTATGGAAATATATGTTTTAAATTTAAATTATATAATGAAATTAATTAAATTTTAAGCCTAAGTCAAACTAAGCATTTGAGCTTTATGAAGAAATATTAAAATTGCATTTGCAGGCAAGTCAAAGTCAGTCAATAAGGTAATTTCAAGGCATTTTTAAATGACAAAGATCATCAAAAAGCATTTGAAATTTATGAAGAACGGTCTCTTTAGACCCCCCAGGATCATTCGAGCTTTAACAACTGGTGGGGGGTTCCAAAACTAGTTTTTTAGCAAAACAAATCGTGGGCACATGGCATCATATGGAGTAGCTCGCACCCCCCATGAGCGAAACTGCAAACCAGCAGGGATCCCCTCCAAATTTCTGCTCATTGTTTTTAATAACAGCGAAAAGAATTGGTTGCTGCAGGATTATCTCCGCATTTAATATAGCACCTTGTGATAGGTCTAACATTCTTTGCACCTCTTGATACTTCAACCCTCTCTAGAAGCTCAAGAAAAGAGGGTGCAGTCATGTGGTTCCCTTTGCATATGGATGTCTATGTATTGAAGCAGTGAACACCAGCCCAATGATATAATTGCATTCCTGGAAGCTACAAGATTATTTTTTAGGATCCAAAGTATGCCCAAGCATTCATCCTCAAATCCACCACTGTTTTTCTTCTTCTTCTTATCATGGCTGGCCATTGATGTGTTATATGAGGACAAAAAATGAATTTGATGGTTAAAGAAAATTTTTAATGTATACTTCATTTAAAAACGCAGTATCTTCAGTAGGTGATCTTTGGGCTCATTTTTTGGGCAAACAAAGATGAATTTCTCAATTCCGAGACATAGGTTTTTTGCAGGGTGGTCCTAGTTTAGTTAATCATGGAATATTTTATGGAAATTGTAATAAAATAGAGATATTTTACTAGTTTTCTATAAGGCATATGTTTAGTGCCATTTTCTGCAAAACTATATGCCAGGTTTGCTCTATGTAATCACCTTTGCAGGCCTGATAAGGAGATGAAGGATAATTTCTCTGGAGAAGATGTCAGAGCTATTTGCATTAAACAGGGTTACATTCTTTAAGAGAAAGTTGTATGGAGCTAGTCATGCTCTGGATGTCCTAGATTTTAGTCCTATTAATGAAAAGGCCAGTGTACCCTGATAGAGTTGTTAAATCAACTGATGCAGGAGGCGATGTTAAGGTCACCTTTCCTTTCATTCCAATAGTAAGGAAATCATGATGGAGATTCAATTATAAAAGGCGATTGGGTAGTTTTCTCAATGAGCATTACAACTTTTAAGAGAAAATGAAGAAATATCAGTATATCTTTTTAAGACTCTCAAGGAGGAGGATCCATGTAGTCCTTTTATAGTGCAAAATTTTGAAGGAAAGGCTAAATTGTATATCAATGAATAACAAGAGGTGCTCCTACAGACACTTTGGAAAGTTGATATATGCACAACATGTAGTTTCCATTATCAATATTGGTCTTTGCTAGATTTGGATTGAATATTCTAATATTCATACAGACTTGGGTGCCCATGTGTCAAAATTACTTCATTAAAGAAGAGACCAACCTTACTTCTCAAGGAATATGATGCAAAGGTACATCGACAGTTAAAGAGACCATATAGATAGACTAGGCTGCATATCCTCACTATCAAGCACCAGAAAAATTTGCTCCTTTTACTTGGATGGTTGGGACTTAAAAACAGTTAGATATCTATATCAAGATTTTCTTCAAAGTAGAGTTGTATCTAATGTTGGAAGTTTATCAAATCTCTATTTTTTATTATGTAAGAGATTGAATTTTAAACTCAGAGAGCAATAACAAATGCATTTTTAGATTCTGAGGGTAGTTATGTTGGTAGCAACAGGTGGCAAGGAGGAGTTAGCAAGCATATTCGAAAGCCCTCCAAACCTCTTAATTTAATCTTGTTCTCCTCCCAGATGTCTCAACACATTTCTTTGTAATCTAAAATAAGAAGGATAAGCTTGTACATTTGTTTAGTTAATAGGTGTTAGGCTAGTTATCAGATTAGTTGGCATTTATTTAATTATATTAAATTGTTAGGGTTGCGAGCCTTTCTAATATATATTAGAAATTTAGAAATAGTTAAGAGGTTTCACATTTCAAGGAGAGTCCATCTGGGACTATTTTTAATTTAATCATTTTAGATAACTTGGTTAAGATTTTGTTTTATTTTCCTAAAATCTAGCAACAACCAACTTATTGTAATCTATATACATTTGATCATTTTCAATAACAAGAGTGTGGGTTTTTGACGCCAAGACTCTTCATGCTACAAGAAAGCTTTTGTTGTAGTATTTATAATGAAATTGTTATGGCACTAGTTTTGACATAATTTTGTTCTTTGAGCATGTTTTTCCTGTTGGAAATAATACTGAGAGGGGGGGTGAATCAATATTATCTAATCAATAAAACTTTTTCATTTTCATACTCAGATTCATATACGCTACTTCAGTTAAGTATACCCGTGTATATACGCGACTATGTCTATTGCAACTAGTGTATAACCATTAAACTCATGATTCAGTTATGTGATCTTCAATGGGTACATCAGAACATTATTAGCCATATTAACAGTTAACAGTAGCAATAAAACACATAGATCAACACACATAAGCAACACACATGAACAACATGATATAAGGTGGAAACCCAATGTGGGTGAAAACCACTTGTTGTAATTTGTTTCTATCTTCCTTTCTTAAGAAACTTCTTTTACAATGTACTGGTGCATTCCTTTACCAGTATGCAGGCTACAACCTGTAGAAGGTTACGACCTTCTCTCATTCTCCAGACACTTCTGGAAGGGAGCTCCAATCCCCTTTGCTCTTGTACTAGCTAATATACTAGTACGTAGGCGCTGGCCTACAATCTTCTCTCCTCCAGGTACCACGTTTCATACATTTTCAGACTGGATACTCCTGAAGCACAACACTATACTCTGAAAGGCCACGTTTCATCACATTTTCATACTGGACCCATAACTATCATTGAAGCTACTAACATCATCAATCTCTGAATCACTGAAACACTGAAACCCTTCCAAAAACACATTAACCCGAACACAGATCAGAACTCTGCAATAACAATCAGAACCAACTGTATCATCAAAATCATGTATCAGAGTGCATACGCTACTTGGAAGTGCCAATCCTGCGTGTATATGCAACTTCATCAAGATGAACCAGTGTATATGTCATTAATCACTTATTGATAACTTTGTTGTACTTCCTGACTTTAGACATAACCAGATCATGACATATACAAGGATAATATATGCGTTAGCACCCAGATCTAGTCCATCAAATCTCATAAATATGAGTCATTATGATCCTGATCCAATATTAGTTCTCATCCATCAATACTGAAGCTAAACACAATCATTCAAACAAGATATGCAGAATAGTGACCCCTTAAACTGTCATCAGAACCTTTTAACAACCAGAACCACTTGTAACTTCAAATATCATAGCTTAAAAGGTATATGCTACTACAATGAACTCAACCTGCGTACATACCCGCTTACACCAAATTCAACCCGCGTACAGATCTATAAATATTCAATCATGACTTGTAGCGATTACAAACTTAATTTATACCCAGTTCAGATCATTACATGCATTAATATACAGATCTAGAATAAACATAATCAATCATATAGAGATAGTTCATTTCAAACCATTTGATCCCAATCTATCCTTAGATCTTGTTCTCCATCCACTGGTGAGATCCCTCCTTGGCTCAGATCAAGAAATGCATCATCAACCCATAACTTGCATACTGGATCTCATACTTCCTTAGATATTCAAGACTTTTTGGATACCCTTGCCTAATGAACTTCTTCTCCTTTTATAGTCTTAGGCCTTACTCAATACCACGGTCCAAAACCATAATAAATCAATACCAAGAGCCCAATACTTTGGATCAACACACTTGTCGAGATACCATGGTCCAAAACCATAGGTTCAAATACCGAGGACTAACTACCACGGACCAAAAGTAAGCTTTCTGACATGTACGTGCTTTTCCGTGCATGAAACTGCGTGTATACTCTTCTTTCTTCATTCTTTGTAGTCTAATCATCAATTCTTTGCTACTGACTTGCTGCACTCTAATCTGACATCTGTGTGATTTGCCATCATGGACAACACTTGTCTCATAATGCCAACAATCTCCCCCTCTGGACTTGATGGCAAAGCTAACTTGTCACACTTACAACTATCATCTGATTGCTTTGAGCTATCCTCCATCAGTCACATCTGATATCTCTTCTGAAGATTCATCTAGTTATAAATAAGTGAGATGTTCTTCTATGAGTGGGTTGCCATCAAGTACAACACATGCATCATAATGCCAACAATCTCCCCCTTTGGACTTGATGGCAACAACAACAAATCACTCTCCCCCTTTGACATCAAGGGCAAAGGGTAGACCAAGATATTCTCTTCCTTTGTTGAACATTCCGCTATCCATACTCCCCCTGAGTATCTGTTGAAATCTTTGAATGAGCTCCCCCTTTGTATATGCCAAGGTGTAACAATCTGTCCATACATGCCAAGTCTCTGTACTGCTGAAGTGTGCTGTTCATGCTCTTCTTGGCTGTAGGCAAGATCTGCAAAAAGGTGTTCTTTAAGAAGAACCATGATGTATACATCATGAAAGACCTTCCTATCACCAAAAGACTCAATACATACAACCATCACCCAACCATGTGGGGATCATCCACCCAACCAAGTGGGGATACATCAGAAATTTACATATGACAACCAATTGCATCAATCATCCCAAGCATAGTGGGGAAACCAAAATAGGACGTTACATGACCTTGACACCATGAAATAGATATCACAAAAGAGATATATGACCGAAATATCTAGAGCAAGACTTTATGAAAGTCACCAATAACTGATATCGCCAGCATCTGTCGATCACCATTTAGATCCTCTACAAAGAGATCCTTCTATTCTCCCTCTGCCTTTGTTTCACCTGAAACCAACAACAATTGTGAACTAGAACCAAAAGCTTCTAGGATAAAGCCAACAATGCCTCATTGGAAGATTATCTGCTCCCCCTGAACCTGTGCCAGATGGTCTCTGTCAGACCCATATCAGAATTTTCTCATTCTGATTTTGGCCCATTGATTTTATTCAAACCAACATATACGCGATTGTATCCACATAAACTTGCGTATATACACGGATACTCCTTATTAAACTCATGTACATCCAATTTCATATCATCAACCTGTAAATGTCCTATGACAGGGTATAATCAATTCATCTCTTTAAACAGAATTCTGCATATACAAACTCATTCACATTTTATCATATGTGAGGAACACCATAGCCATCCAGATCTGCATTAACCAAGTATCATCAATTGGGAATATCTGCATCAATCAACAACCTATTATCATATAGGTAAGAACTCATCATCATCATGTCTCCAATAATGCGATTTTGAATAATCATCCATGTATCAGCACTATGTATCTTGAGCTCAAGCTCTTTTGACAAAACTTCTTGATATCATCAACATCAACAATCCTTATCCACATGAGTGCCTGCATCATAATTGTATGATCTTTATGCATATGAAAATAGCAGTATATGAGTGACTCACCATCAAGTTAGGAAGATGTGTATTCAAGCTTTGTACTTCCATGTAAGCACCATATATGCATCATCAAAGAATCATAAATCTTATCTGAACATCTACTATGTAACTTCAAGAATAATATGAGAGTTTATCATAGACAACCCACAACCACATCATACCAAGATATATCATTTAGCCATATAAGTATCATCACCAAGGACTATTAATCCATAATGCCAACAATGCATTATTAAAGGCATATGCTCCCCCTCAACCTGAGCCATCTGTTTACTGTTAGATCTGATCATGCGTATATCAGTAATAAGCATCAAGACATCATCATCATCTAGTTAGGATCAAAACACTTCTAGACATCTTACAAGTATCAAAACATTTCCACACATCCTCAGCAGACTGTAGCTATTAACCAATAGAACAAATAATGGACTGAATCATATCAGATCCTTTTTCTGAGCATGTCCCACTGCTTTTCCTCGGACTGAGATATACGCAACTTTGCAGTGTCTAACTCGCGTATATAGGCGACTTCCCTTTATGGAACTTTCGTATGAGATTCAGGATACTGAAGTTTTATACTTTCAGCTCCCTCTGAGTCTTTCATGTCTGTGCTGTGCTATATCTGAGTACATTGTGATGTGCCACATCTGTCTGACTGTACTTCCTTCTTCCATATCTTCAAGTGTGATGATGTTTTCTCCTTTTGGTGTGATGTTTGTCCTTTGTTCCTGCATTCCTTTGTTATATGTCCAAGCTTGTTACATGCATAACATCTTACATGTTTCATATTCCTCCTGTAGCAATCAGCAGCTTTGTGACCAAACATATTGCAAGAAAAAAACTATCCATTGAAGTACATGGAATGTGATGATCTTTCTGTGTGATGATCTTGAACCATCCTTCTTCTGCATCTAGCTGCAACATGTCCAATATTATGACATTCATAATATTCAATATTATTCATCTGAGTAAATGGCCGACCATAGTTAGGAGTAAGATATTTTCTTTGAAGAATCTCTCTCCTTGATTGTTGATGAGGTTGACCTTTCATCTCTCTTATCTCCTTGTTGATCATTTTAGATTTCTCTTTAGAGTTCCTTGCCTCACCTTGTGAACTAGATTCACCTTCAATAGATTCATGAAAACCAAGACCAGTCTTGATAGCAGGAGACCTTTTACTATTTAGAATATCATCCAAGGCTTTAGTACTATCTTGAAATCGTAACAGTTTATCCTTTTCTTCTAATTTACCTTTCAAGATATTTACCTCAATTTGAAGTTGTTCTTCCTTTCAAGATATTGCTTCTTCATGTCTTCTTCAGCTTTCCTTCCTTCTTCCAACTGATGTCTTAGTTTGAGAATCTCTTTTTCTTGTTCTTCATTCAGATCCTGCTGTATTTGACGAATATTGAAGGCGCATTCTAGCTGAGATTTTAAGCTGATAACTTTGTTTACTTGTTTTTCATTAGCTTGGAGTAGATCTTTATTCTGCTTCTTTGATTCTTCAAGATCTTCCTTTAGCGAGCGGATCGTGGCTTCAAGACTTTCATAGTAACTGGATCTATCTCTGAGTTTCTTGATGGTTGTGCTTCTTTAATTTACTTCATCTCTTAGAGATGTTACTTCATCCTGCAAATTTTGATATTTGTCCTTGAATAACTCTCTTTGAGCCTTTAGTCTAGTAATAGATTCTTTGAGGGCACCACTCTTTATGTTCAGAAGTCTTTCTTGTTCACTAATTTTGTTTGTCAACCTGTTAAATTCTGCCTCTATTCGATATCCTTATTCCTCACCCATAAGAGCACATTCAGTTGTTTCGTTATCACTTCCATCCTTTGCAAATGGATAGATAGCTGGAACATCAAAGGATAGCAAATTCCTACCTGATAGTTCATCTTCATTCTGAAATGATTCTGAATCTGAAGAGCTTCTTATACCTAATCCCAAATCGATTCTCCCATTGTCATAGTTCTTCTGAGATGTCTTCTTCTTCTTAGGTGCTTTCTTCTTAAGCTTCTTTCCCATAGTTCCACGGATCTCCTTCAAGCGATCAAGCTTCTACCAAAGGACTGGCTCTGATACCAATTGTTGGAAATAATACTGAGAGGGGGGGGGGGGGTGAATCAATATTATCTAATCAATAAAAGTTTTTCATTTTCATACTCAGATTCATATACGCTACTTCAGTTAAGTTCACCCGCGTATATACGCGACTGTGTCTATTGCAACTATCGTATAACCATTAAACTCATGATTCAGTTATGTGATCTTCAATGGGTACATCATAACATTATTTGCCATATTAACAGTTAACAGTAGTAGCAAAACAGATAGATCAACACACATAAGCAACACACATGAACACCATGATATAAGGTGGAAACCAAATGTGGGTGAAAACCACCTGCTGCAATTTGTTTCTATCTTCCTTTATTAAGAAACTTCTTTTACAATGTACTAGTGCAGTCCTTTACCAGTACGCAGGCTACAACCTACAGAAGGTTACAACCTTCTCTCATTCTCCAGATTCTCCTAGAAGGGAGCTCCAACCTCCTTTGCTCTTGTACTAGCTAATATATTAGTACATAGGTGTCGACCTACAATCTTCTCTCCTCCAGGTACCACGTTTCATACATTTTCAGACTGGACACTCCTGAAGCACAACACTATACTCTGAAAGGCCACGTTTCATCAAATTTTCATACTGGACCCATAACTATCATTGAAGCTACTAACATCATCAATCTCTGAATCACTGAAACACTGAAACCCTGCCAACAACACAGTCACCAGAACACAGAGCGGAAGTCTGTAATAAGAATCAGAACCAACTGTATCATCAAAATCATGCATCAGAGTGCATACACTACTTGGAAGTGCCAAACCTGCGTGTATACACAACTTCATCAAGATGAACCAGCGTATATGTCATTAATCACTTATTCATAACTTTGCTGCACTTCCTGACTTTAGACATAACCAGATCATGACATATACAAGGATAATATATGCATTAGCACCCAGATCTAGTCCATCAGATCTCATAAATATGAGTCATTATGATCCTGATCCAATAATATTTCTCATCCATCAATAATGAAGCTAAACACAATCATTCAAACAAGATATGCAGAATAGTGACCCTTTAAGCTGTCATTAGAACCTTTTAATAACTAGAACCATCTGTAACTTCAAATATCATAGCTCAAAAGGTATACGCTACTACAATGAACTCAACTTGCGTACATACGCACTTACACCAAAGTCAACCCACGTACAGATCTATAAATATTCAATCATGACTTGCAGTGATTACAAACTTAAGTTATACCCAGTTCAGATCATTGCATGCGTCAATATACAGATCTAGAATAAACATAATCAATCATATAGAGATATTTCATTTCAAATCATTTGATCCCGATCTATCCTTAGATCTTGTTCTCCATCCACTGGTGAGATCACTCCTTGGCTTAGGTCAAGCAATGCATCATCAACCCATAACCTGAATAGTGGATCTCATACTTCCTCAAATATTAAAGACTTTTTGGATACCCTTGCCTAATGATCTTCTTCTCCTTTTATAGTCTTAGGCCTTGCTCAATACCACGGACCAAAACCATAATAAATCAATACCAAGAGCCCAATACTTGGGATCAACACACTTGTCGAGATACCATGGTCCAAAACCATAGGTTCAAATACTGAGGACTAACTACCACATACCAAAAGTAAGCTTTCCGACATGTACGCGCTTTTCCGTGCATGAAACTGCGTGTATACCCTACTTGGTATATAGTGAACCTGCGTATATACTCTTCTTTCTTCATTCTTTGTAGTTTGATCATCAATTCTTTGCTACTGACCTGCTGCACTCTAATCTGTCATCTGTGTGATTTGCCATCAAGGACAACACTTGTCTCATAATGCCAACATTTCCTATTTTTCATATCTTATTTCTACACATGATAAAAATGTTTATAGGAAGGTTTGCAAAACCGTTATCTTTAGAAAGAGATTTGTTTATTAGAATGTTTGTTCATCATAACTCCTCTTTAACTGGTTTTGATTTGAGCTTTTTGACAACAATTAAAAGAGATTAACTTATTAGGCTATTTGTCTGAAATAGCACCTCTTAGAATTTATTTCAGTTTGGCCTTTTGTTTCATTCTAAATCTATTTTTTTGAGCTGTAGAAATCTTCTACATGCATCAAGATCCTCCTAGTTGTTAAGTAATCAGTCTGGTTACACAATTATTAGGAATCTCCTTACATTCTTCAGTCAAATTATTATACAAATCAAGTCATTCTGTTAGGCTAGACACGGACACTTTCAAAGGAATCCTATGAGAGAGCCTTTAAATCATAAATAGGAATTGTCATTGATTGTTTACCACCCCCAATTAAAACCATAAATTTGGCCATTGTGCTTCAAAGGTTATTGTTCAGTGATAGGTGAACAACATTAAATAAAGCCTCGTAACAATTGAGGGAGCCACCTCTAGTTCAAGGGCCACCTTGAACCTAAAGGTTGGTTGAGTTGGTTTCCCAGTGTAGTTTTTATAACCAAGGACTACCTACAAGAAACAAGTACAACATTTGGTTCCATTGTCAGGGATCAGAGTAAATATCTTTCTCCTAGGAATGATAAAGCTTAGATCTATTTCTTGCTGGTGAACAAGGAATATGCATTTGTATTCGTTTCCTTATTTTCACCTGGTGACTCAACTTTGTTAGATGGCAATTCCACTGGATTACCGATCCCACTATTGTCTTGAAATTCTAGCTACCTTTACTGATATGCGAGGTTTCTTGATACTTGCAGTAAGTAGTATATTTATCTTCGTGTCAGTCTTAATAAAAAATCTAAAATATTAGTAGAGGATGGAATTTTTAAAGAATACATGTGAGTATAGGTTTTCCATTGGAGTTTATGTGTATATTATATATATTCTTCAGATTTTCAGTTGTTGGAAATGTGGTTTGTCAATAAATCCACTACGTACTTCGTTGCATTGGAAAGTGGATTTCACCTAATAGTGAATGTTTTTCATTTCAGTTAGATAGAAGTGCGGGGATTGAATAGATATTTAGAATTTCAATATGCAGTAGATCAATGTGGTCATTATTTAATGAATGGTGTAATTTGAAGAATATATGATAGATCAACTTCTATTTTCAGTCTTTAGAATTTTTCAGTTTTCATATTTGAAAGAGCATTCGGATTAGTGCTGGCATATGGTTGCATTTCATAGTTGCAGGTTGCAGTCTGCACTAGCAGGCTATTTAAGTGACATGGATAATCCAGGAGAGTTGGTTATGGAAGATGATGGTTGATGATCAGGTTTGCAGTACGGCACCATGCCCAACACCAAAGGCAAATGATCTTCTTGTTCTCCACATCCCACAGGGGGAAGCAATCCCCATTGGAGCTGATGTTGTAACCTATTTTGGCACAACTAAAATTTTAAATTTTCAGTGAAAATTTGTCAAATTTTCATTAATCTATAAATGCTGAGAGATATATTACGCTTTTGAAATATTTAATTTTCTTTCATATATCAATTTTTGTATTTAAAATATATTACTTTTATAAAAATTATAATTTTTATGGAAATATATGTTTTAAATTTAACTTATATAATAAAATTAATTAAACTTTAAGTCTAAGTCAAACTAAGCGTTCGAGATTTATGAAGAAATATCAAAAACGCATTTGGAAAGGCATATTTAAAATGTCAGGCAAGTCAAAGTCAGTCAATAAGGAAATACCCATGCATTTTTAAATGACAGAGATTATCGAAAAGCATTTGGAATTTATGAAGAACGGTCTCCATTCATTTTGGACCCCCAAGGGTCATTCGAGCTTTAACAACTGGGGGGTCCAAAATTAGTTGTTTAAAAAAAAGACTCTTGGGCACATGGAATCATATGGAGTAGTTCACACCCCCCATCAGTGAAACTGCAAACCAACAAGGACCCCCTCTGAATTTCTCCTCATGGTTTTCAATAACTGCAAAAAGAATTGGTTGCTACAGGATTATCTTCACGTTTAATATAGCACCTTGTGACAGGTATAACACTCTCTGCGCCTCTTAGTACTTTGACCTTCTCTGAAAGCTCAAGAAAGGAGGGTGTGGTCATGTGTTTACCTTTACATATGCATGTTTGTGTATAGATTCATCGTCAAATCCATTACCATTTTTCTTCTTCTTCTCATCATGGATGACCATTGATTTGTTATATGAGGACAGAAAATGGATTTAATGGTTAAAGAAATTTTTTACTATATGCTTCATTTAAAAACACAGTATCTTTAGTTGGTGATTTTCGGGGTCATTTTTTTAGCAATCAAAGATTAATCTCTCAATTCTGAGACATGGGCTCTTTGTAGGATGGTCCCAATTTAGATAAGAGTAGAATATTTTGCAGAAATTGTGATCAAATAGAGATATTTTTCTAATTTTCTATAAGGAATATGTTTAGTGCCATTTTCTGCAAAAATACATGCCATGTTTATTCTATGTAATCACCTTTGCAGGCTTGATAAGGAGATGAAGGATGATTTCTCTGGAACAGATGTCAAAGCTATTTGTGATGAAGCAGGGTTACTTTCTTTAAGAGAAATTCATATGGAGCTATATGTGCTTTAGATGTTCTAGATTTCAGTCCTGTAAATGAAAAGCCTAATGTACCCTGTTAGAGTTGTTAAATGAACTGATGCTAGAGGCGATGTTAAGGTCGTCTTTACTTTCAGTCAAATAGCAAGCAAATCATGATGGAGATTTAATTATAAAAAGTGATTGGGCAGTTTTCTCAATAAGTACTACAACGTTTAAGAGAAAATGAAGAAATATTAGTGTATCTTTTTAAGGATCACAAGGAGGAGGATCCATGTAGTCCTCTTATAGTGAAATTTTTTGAAGGAAAGGGTAAATTGTATATTAATGAATAACAAGAGGTGCTCCTACAGACACTTTGGAAAGTTGACATATCTGCAACATGTGCTTGTCATTATCAAGTTTGGTATTTATTATATTTGGATTGAATATTCTAATATTCATACAGACTTGGGTGCCCATATGTCAAAGTTACTTCATTAAAGAAGAGACCAGCCTTGTTTATCAAATGAGATGATGCAAAGGTACATCGACAGTTAAAGAGACCGTATGGATATACTGGGTTGCATATCCTCACTATCAAGCACATGAAAAATTTGCTCCTTTTAGTTGGATTCTTGGGCCTTAAAAACGGTTAGATATGTATATCAAGATTTTCTTCTAAGCAGAGTTGTATCTAATGTTGGAAGTTTATCAAATCTCTAATTTTTATTATGTAAAAGATTGACTTTTAAACTCAGAGAACAATGGAAAATGCATTTCCAGATTCTGAGGGCAGTTATGCAGGTAGCAGCAGGTGGCAAGGAGGAGTCAGCAAGCAGATTCGAAAGCCTTCCAAATCTCTTAATTTAATCTTCTTCTCCTCCCAGATGTCAGCACACATTTCCTTGTAATCTAAAATAGGAGGGATAAGCTCGTACATTTTTTTAGTTAATAGGTGTTAGGTTAGTTATCAGATTAGTAGGAAATTGTTTAATTATATTAAATAGTTAGGCATGCGAGCCTTTTTAATATATATTAGAAATTTAGAAATAGTTAAGAGGTTGCAGATTTCAAGGAGAGTCCATCCGGGACTGTTTTTAATTTAATCATTTTAGATAGCTTGGTTAAGATTTTGTTTTATTTTCCTAAAAGCTAGCAACAACCAACTTATTGTAATCTCTATATATTTGATCATTTGCAATAATAAGAGTGTGGGATTTTGATGCCAAGACTCTTCACTCTGTAATAAAGCTTATGTTGTAGTATTTCCAATAAAAGCCTTACAACTCTAGTTTTGACATAATTTTGTGCTTCGAGTATGTTTTTCTAGTTTTTCATATCTTATTTCTAGACATGATAAAAGTGTTTATAGGAAGGTCTGCAAAATCATTATCTCTAGAAAGAGATTTGTTTATTGGAATGTATCTTCATCATAACTCTTTAACTAGTTTTGATTTGAGCTTTCTGACAACCATTAAAAGTGATTAACTTGTTAGACTATTTGTCTGAATTAGCTCCTCTTAGAATTGATTTCAGTCTGTGGTGAGATCCAGTATTGCAGCAATAATGCTGCAACTCCTGGGGCTCCCTTCTTTACTTTTATCAATCGGTAGTTTGTAACAAACTTGGAAATGACAGTGTTGTATGCACAAGTACTAGCTCTTACTGTAGGCTGTCACTTGATCAGCTGGTGCAAGTTTGCTAGGAGCTTAAGCCAACTTCTATGAATACTCAGAAGAAGCTTTTAATTGTGATGAAAGAAAAATAACTCTATAGAGTTTATCCTATTTGCAGAAAGAGAAGGGAAGCTGAAATGAAATGCAAACCCTAGCAAACCCTAGTTTACCCACTAACCCTACTTTTGCAAGAAAAGAGATGGAAAGTACTGAAATGGGTGCGATTGACTACTCAAAAGGTAAATTTCATTTATTCACACTACTTTTGAAGAGAAATGAGAAGAAATCATCTTTTTGTACTTTTGAGTATTTTTATGTGGAATTATTATGCTTGTGATTTGACTGGTTGTGACTCTGCAGAGGGTTGGTGGCAAAGGAAGATGGAGTTGACATTTGCAGAAGGTGAGCAAGGTGTGGAGAGGTCCTAAGAATCCCCCAGTAACCTTTTGAAGACTTCCATTGGGATCAGACTTCAAAAAATCAGTCACAAGAAATTCTAGAGGAGGTTGTAGGGGATCTATAGGAGGTTCTACAGGAGGATTTACAGGAGGAGGTCGAAAGTGGTTTTTGGAGGTTTGAAGGTGGAAAAGTGATCCCAGGAGAAGGGAAATGAAGGTTGGATGAAGGTGTTGGGGTGTCTATAAATTTTCAAAGAAGATCAGGGACGAAGGAGATGGTTGGATTTGTTCAAAGGACAAGAAAGCAGCTTTATGGAAAATTGCAGAAATTAGGGCAGATTTGCGAAATGCGGCGAATGAGTGGGGAAATATTGGAGAAGTGAGTTTGTGTTGGATATTTTATGGAGGTATAGTGAGCTGATATGTCCTAAAATAGATCTGCACATTCAGTTAGCAAAACTAACCATAGCAAGAATAAAGAAACAAAGTTTTGTCTAACTTAACCAAATTTCTAACCTAAAACTAGAAAAACACTGAACGGTATCTTATGAACAGGAAAGCATGTGAGAAAGCCATGGTAAATAAACAAGAAATATCTAAGCATGTGAATCTAAACTAATTTCAACTTCACCAACTCGAAATATCACACTAGCAGTTGCATTGGAAGAGAAAAAACTGTGTTTTTGGTGGCAGCAATAGTGCCTTGACCTCAAATCATGGTGCCAAGGAGGGAGAAATGAGATCAAGACTTGTTGTTGACCTTTTTGGATCCTTTCTTGTCATTGCAACAAACTACTTAAGCAAAAAGCAACTATTCTAACCATCAAAAGTAACCTAATCTAATGAAGCAAAATGAACCTAAACAACATAAATTAACTCACGAATGAAAGCAAAAGAATATAAATATACAAAGGAGGTGTTGGGCAGCTTGGGTTGGGCCCTAACCCAAGAGCCTCAGCTTTCTAGAAAAGATTAGTGCTGGTACAAAACTTGGCTCATCTTCATTTATCAAAAAAATAGGAGTTACATCACAAAATATCTTCAAAAAGAGATCGAAAATGAGCTGAGTACAATGTTGTACAAAAGTGAGAAAATATACTAAGAACTAGCTAACCTACTGAGGCTTGAAGCCTTTTTATTTATACAAGTGGGGACTCCCAACAGTCCACTTAAACTTAAGGAACTCGACTGTCTAGAACTGAAGATAACAGTAGCCCTACCTGACTTGCTGGGCTACCCCTTGGAATTATCAATGTGGGCATTTGTACTCCGAGCTGCTGATGGAGAATTCAAGGAATGGGTCATTAATGAAGTAGACACCCCTCCCACAAGTCTTCATCCCTGTTTCCTCAAGTTTGGCTACCACTTTTCTCATAAATTCCTGGTCCTTGTCCAAAATTGTCCAAAAAATGTGCAATAAACACTCATTGGACTACATGGCAAAGTGACTATCCCCATTCACTCTATTGACATAAATATATTCAAAAACATGCACAAAACTATTGAGAATAGTGGATTAAATGAAAATAATAAGCAAAATGAGCCCATATAGTTACCCATTTCTGGGGTTCATCATCACCCCCTTACTAAATGGGTTTCTCATCCTCTGAGCAACTAATCTAACTCTTCATCTTTAATGGCTCTCACAGATGTCCTGACTTCCCAAGCCTCTGATGTGATTTCTTCCTCTTTTTCATGGAAACCTTCCTTCCTATCCACTTCCTCCCATTATTTATGTTCTTCCTCCTCCTTAACTCCTTCCAACAGTCCTAGCAACAGTGGAGGACTAAATTTAAGACCAATCCAGTTGGCTTTTAGGTTTTTCATTGATAGATTATATAGGGGCACTCTCTTGATGGATTCCCTCATTCCGATTTTGGAGTGATAGTCCCTGATCTTTAGGCTATGTGATAATGTATTCCACCTTCTCATGCATGCAAGAAGGTAGTTATCACCAAAAAATCTCTCCATATCTTCAAAGTGAGAATTACCCTATGCTTGCATGTCAACATAGTCAGGGGAAAGGGAAAAAATTATGACACTTCCCTTAACAAAAGATGACACTTTTAATTTCTATAGAAAGGGACATAGAAACTTAGAAAACAAGTATGGTATAACTCTAACAACTAGACCAATAGTTCACATAATCAAAGGGAGGCTCCAAAGTTTGAATATAGGCTAAAATTTTGACGGTGTTATAGTAGTGACGTCTGTTGATTCACTGGAAGAACGATAACTTCTCTGTTTAGGTCTAGCTTAATACACAAGATATAGTCTTTCAAGAAGTATTGATTCATCATGTAGACTACCTTAAATTCCCCGCTTGTGCTAGTTATAAGTGTAGTCTTTCCCATCCCTTTCTTAGCTTGACATGTTTACAAAGGTTTCCATACCACAATTGTTTTAATTCGCGAGAAGCGTAGTATATATCCATGATTTCAGAATGATCATAGTTTTAATTTTATCTCTTGCATTGACCCGTTACCAGTGGTCCTATTCAATACCTCCATCAGAGTTAATGTTAGGAAACAAAAGCATTTCTTCACTACCAATGATATTAAACAATACCCCAATGAGGTTTTGTACTTCATGTCTTTGTGAATGAATCCTTTCTCTTCTTTCAGCTGTTATTTTATTTTCGAAATGCTCATTGGAATTTTAAAAGCATTTATGTGACCAAGGTGGAAGAGGGATCTTGACTTATTGATAAAAATAGAGGTTATTCCTACTGTAAAGACTCTGATAAATCTATTAAATTAATACGCTCACTTTTAGTTTTCTCATTTCTCTTTTCTACTTCATTGTATTGGCATGCAAAACACCATTCAATTAGACTATTGTGTCAAGGAATGGAGATCATAAAATAGATATGAGTATCATGGTTCAAATTAAGGCTTTTCAATTCAAAGGGATCATAATTTCCATTCAGAAATCATTGACCATAAAGGTATCTAGCCCAAGAAAAGAAGAAGGACTCAATATTAACTAAGTCTTGTTGAATGTCACAAATCCCTTTAGAACATTCTCCACATCTGTTAGAATAAAAAAAAACAATGTCACACAAGGATTTATTTACATACACTATAAAAAACAAAAGGATGAAGGAGGGTAAAAACATGACATGAATGAAAGAGAGAAAACACATGGATAAGGAAAGAAATATGTAAATAGGTAGAAACATAGACCTAGGTTTCTATTGAAAATAATGTTTGATATCTTGGACATTAACATGAAGAGAATCCATATTTTCATCCAAGAGTTTGAGGTGGTAATTGTGGTGGATGATATTTTCATGAACAAAAAAGTGTTCGAACCGCAAGGATTTAAATTCGGTGTGTTTATCCTTCTCTTCATAGGCCTTATCCCATTTTAATACTAAATCTCCCATCTTAAATTCCTTCTTTCTTGCATTTTTCTTGTCAAACTAAGATGTGATATGTTTATGATGCATAACAATATTTTTCCCCCCTTTCTTCCTCCAACTTAAGAAGGGTATCTATCTTGCTCTAAATAATAAGACATGGTCTAGCATGGGATTCTTGAGAAAGTTGAATGGTCAGGTGGTGTGAGTTCCGAGGAAGGATAACTTCTTTTCCATACATGAAGAAGTAAGGGGAGGATTTAAAATAGGGTTTTGGTGTGAAGTGATCAACCCACAAAGCATTCACTAATGCATTACATGAGTTCATTTACTTGAAGTAAATGTTTTTCTTGACAATGTGAATTGAATTCTTATTAGTAGGCTCATCTAATGAATTTTGCCGAGGCTACTAATTGGATGAGTTCTGTAAAATATTACAACTCTCTAATGAAAAATCATAAAGTTTTATAAATGAAAAGTAAGTTTCATTATTGAAAACAAGTGACGTGGGAATGCCAAAACCTAGTAATAATATATACTTGAGGAAGTGGATGACCACTTGCTTGTTCACTTGTTTTAACATAACTACTTCAACCCAACGAGTAAAGTAATTTATAGCACTCAAGATATATCGATGTTTATTTGATGAAAGAAGAAAGGTTTCACCAATAACATCCAATCCCCGTTATTAAAAATGCTCTTCAACAACAATGGGTTGCAGTTGGGTGATCAACTTATTATCTTAACCAACACATCTTTACAATACAAGACACTTACAAGGATAGTCGTTTGTATCCTTAAATAATGTAGGCCAATATTAACATGTTCGCTTGAATTTTTAAGTAGTAGTATCACCTGATTAGTTCCCACTAGTTGGCCCATGATGAAGGTATTTTAAAACTATTTCTAAATCTTGTGCTTCCAAGAATCTAAGAAGGATACCATTGTGTTGATTCTAAAAAAACGCACCATGTACAAGTTGATATGAAAAAGCTTTAAGTCCAATTTCCCTCTATTGTTTTCTTGATAAGTGCAAGGGAAAAACTCCTTACTCTAAATACCAATGAACATCTATGTACTAAGACGTTGATGCATTTATAGGGGTAGATTTCACAATTTTATACATTTCAATTTCTTCTTCACATCCATAAGACTCTTCTTCTGGAAAATTAACTTCTTCCATTGGAAGCTGGCAGAGATTGTTTCATTTTATTATATGAACTAGTTTTAATTCTAAATCGTATTCTAGAAGGACTTTTATCTAGCTTACCCTCCTCTAACCCATATTGTTTTTCACAAATAACAATCTAACTGATTGGCAAGGCTTAAATGTGATAGCTTGGTTTTTCAAGAGTTAAGACCTAAAGTGCTTCCTTTCCTTGTATACTGCAGAGGCTTTCTTATGAATGATAGGATGATTTAATTTATATCCTTGTAATGTAAAATTCATGAATGATATAGAGCCACTCATTTATCTTGTTATCATTATGAGTAAGAATGACTGCAAGAGATGTCTTAAAAGAAAAAATATACTAAAAGAAATATTTGTTAATATTTGGACTATATACCATTGGGGCATCAAAAATCACTTATTTAATCTGGGTGAACACATGTTTCTCCCTTTGGTCCCAGCCGCAAACTATATCCTTCTTAATCATCTCTTGTAAAAATATCTCCCTAATATGGGATGAATTTCAATAGGAAGTCAATTTTCCTAAGGAGGATTGCATGACTTTCTTATTCATGGGAAAGAAAATTTAAGAAATAGTCTTGGCACACTCCAAATACACTTTAATTTTTCTCTTAGATTTGATGCGTCCAAGAGGTTTCCCTCAGACACTGTGAATATTTTCTTCTTCAGATTTACAGATATTCCATATTTTTGACACCGCTCAAATATTTTCCTTAGATGACATAAGCGATAGAATTCTTTCCTTGAAAATATTGTATCATCGCCTAAGTACACAACCAAAATTTGTCTAATCAAACTACATAATACTATTTCCATGGCCTATTGAAAGGTAGCACCAGCATTTATGACCCCAAATGGCATCTATCGAAATAAAAATTGTACCCCATTTAGTCCTAAAATTAGTTTCAACCTATCAGGTTCCACTACTAGAACTTTGTTGTATCCAAAAGATCTGTCTAATTGTGAAATCATATCTAACCCATAAACCATCTAGAGTGTCTACTACACAGATGACATGGGATAATATATTTATCTGAATCCTAGTACATGTTAGAAAAATCAACACATAAGAATATCCCTTTAGACTTCTTTCTAACAGGAACCAATCTAGAAAGCTAGGTTAAATGACAGAATTTGATTCAGATTTGAGAATCTAGTAGTATACTTAGTTCTTTTTGGATTATGGGTTCAAGCATAGGATGAAATTTTCTTAAATTTTATTGAAATGGATTAACCCCTTTGTTAATGGTTATCATATTCTAGATAATTCACATATCATAAATTTTTAAATCAACATATGTCCATGTCAACACATCCTGCAACCATTTGAAAATATGGATAAAGGCTTATTGCTTTTGGGGTGAGCAACACATATGAAGATTCACATATTTCAAGTCTTCCTTAATACCCAATCTAAAATATTTGTGTGAAAGTGTGGAAATATGGTTCTTTATATTGATTGGTCCCTTAAAGTGGTTTTGCAGGTCATAATTTTCTCTAAATATACCACACCCTTAGGCATAGGGTTTCCTTTTTGTGCCTAAGATGATTCCTACAAATCCATTTCAGGTTCATCATCATCTCTCCCAACATCTTTAAATACATAGAAATTTCGGATAAAATCCAATACTTTTTGTCATCATTGAAAACATTAAAATTAGTGATATTATCGGGAATATATCGCTTATAAGTAATCTCTTTGGAAAAACCATCTCTAAGAGGAACTAACCTAGTACAAATATTAGATAATGTGTCTTGTTGTAACACATTTTGGCACACCTGAAATTTTTAACTTTTAGTGAAAAATTGTCAATTTTTCATTAAGCTATAAATGCTGAGAGATATATTATGCCTTTGAAAGATTTGATTTTCTTTTATATATCAATTTTTGATTTGAAATATATTATTTTTATAAAAATTATAATTTTTATGGAAATATATGTTTTAAATTTAAGTTATATAATAAAATTAATTAGATTTTAAGCCTAAGTCAAACTAAGCATTCAAGTTTTATGAACAAATATTAAAATCACATTTCGAAAGGTAATAAAGGTCAAACTCAGCATTCAAGTTTTATGAATCAAATTTTAAAACCACATTTAAAATGTCAGGCAGGTCAAACTCAGTTAATAAAGGTAATGTCTAGGCATTTTTAAATGACAGAGATCATCGAAAAGCTTTTGAAATTTATGAAGAATGGTCTCTATTTATTTTGGGCGCCCCAAGGTCATTCGAGCTTTAACAGCCTGGGGGGGGGGCTCGAAATTATTTGTTTAGAAAAACGAATCCTAGCACATGGCATCATATGGAGTGCTTCGTAACCCCCATTAGAGAAACAACAAACCAACAGGGACCCCCTCTAATTTTCCGCTCATGGCTTTCAATAACAACGAAAGTAATTGGTTGCTGCAGGATTATCTCCACGTTTAATATAGCACCTTGTGACAGGTCTATCACTCTTTTCACCTTTTGATACTTCGACCCTCTCTGGAATCTCAATAAAATAGGGTGCAATCATGTGGTTCCCTTTGCATATGCATGTCTATGTATTGAAGCAGTGAACACCAGATCACCAAACCATATAATTGCATTCGTGGAGGCTACATGATTATTTTTTAGGATCCAAAGTATTCCTAGGCATTCATCCTCAAAGCCACTACCATTTTTCATCTTCTTCTTGTCATTGCTGACCATTAATGTGTTATATGAGGACAAAAAGTGGATTTGATGGTTAAAGAATTTTTTTACTGTATGCTACATTTAAAAACGCAATATCTTCAGTAGGTGATTTTAGAGCTCATTTTTTGGGGAAACAAAGATGAATTACTCAATTCCAAGACATGGGTTTTTTGCAAGATGTTCCCAATTTAGTTAAGCATGAAATATTTTATAGAAGTTTTGATCAAATAGAGATACATTGCTAGTTTTCTGTAAGGCTTATGTTCAGTGTCATTTTCTGGAAAACTATATGCCATGTTTGCTCTGTGTAATCACCTTTGTAGGCTTGATAAGGAGATGAAGGATGATTTCTCTGGAGAAAATGTAAAATCTATTTTCACTGCAGCAGGGTTACTTTCTTTAAGAGGAAGTCGTATGGAGCTAGTCGTGCTATCGATCTTCTAGATTTTAGTCCTGTAAATTAAAAGCATGATGTACCCTGTTAGAGTTGTTAAATCAACTGATGCAAGAGGCGATGTTAACGTCATCTTTACTTTCAATCCAATAGCAAGGAAATCATCATGGAGATTCAATTATAAAAGCTGATTGGGTAGTTTTCTCAATGAGCACTACAACTTTTAAGTGAAAATGAAGAAATACCAGTGTATCTTTTTAAGGCTCTCAAGGAGGAGGATCCATGTAGTCCTTTTATAGTGAATTTTTTTTAAGGAAAAGTTTAATTGCATATCAATGAATAACAAGAGTTTCTCCTACAAACACCTTGGAAAGTTGATATATACGTAACATGTGGTTGTCATTATCAAGGTTGGTCTTTACTAGATTGGGATTGAATATTCTAATATTCATACAGACTTGGGTGCCCATATGTCAAAGTTACTTCATTAAAGAAGAGACGAGCCTTGTTTGTCAAGGAAGAGGATGCAAAGGTACATCGACAATTAAAGAGACCATATAGATAGACAGGGTTTCATATACTCACTATCAAGTACCTGAAAAATTTTCTCCTTTTAGTTGGATGCTTTGGCTTTAAAAATAGTTAGATATGTATATCAAGATTTCCTTCTAAGAAGAGTTGTATCCAATGTTGGAAGTTTATCAAATATATGATTTTTATTATGTAAAATATTGACTTTTAAACTCTGACAATCACGGAAAATGAATTTCTAGATTTCGAAGGCAGTTATGCAGATAGCAGCAGGTGGGAAGGAGGAGTCAGTAAGAGGATTCAAAAGCCTTTCAAATCTCTTAATTTAATATTCTTCTCCTCCCAGATGTAAAACATGCATTTACTTGTAATCTAAAATAGAGGGATAAGCTCGTACATTTTTTTAGTTAATAGGTGTTAAGTTAGTTATCAAATTAGTAGGAAATTGTTTAATTATATTAAATAGATAGGCTTGCAAACATTTTTAATATATATTATAAATTTAGAGACAGTTAAGAGGTTGTAGTTTTCAAGGAGAGTGCATCCGGGACTGTTTTTAATTTAATACTTTTAGATAGCTTGGTCAATATTTTGATTTATTTTCCTAAAACCTAGCAACAACCAACTTATTGTAATCTATATATTTTTCATCATTTGCAATAATAAGATCCTGGGCGTTTGATGCCAAGAATCCTCACACTGTAATAAAGCTTCTATTGTAGTATTTCCAATGAAAGCCCTACAACTCTAGTTTTGACAGAATTTTATGCTTCGAGTATGTTTTTCCAGTTTTTCCTATCTTATTTTTACACATTATAAAAGTGTTTATAGGAAAGTCTACAAAGTCATTATCTTTAGAAAGAGATTTTTTTATTGGACTGTTTATTCATCATAACTCATTTTTAACTGGTTTTGATTTGAGCTTTCTGACAACCATTGAAAGAGATTAAATTATTAGACTATTTGTCTGAAATATCTCCTCTTAGAATTGGTTTTAGTCTGGCCTTCTATTTCATTTTAATTTTTCTTTGTTGGGTAGTAGAAATCTTCTACATGCATCCAAATCCTCCTAGTTGTTAAGTAGTCAGCCTAGCTACACAATTATTAGGAAGGTCCTTACATTCGTCAGTGAAATTCTTATACAAATCAAGTCGTTCTGTCAGGATGGAAGCTGACACTTTCAAAGGGAACCCTGTGAGAGAGCCTTTAAGTCATAAATAGGAATTATCATTGATCGTCTACCACCCCTAATTAAAATCATAAATCTGGCCATTGTGCTTCAAAGGCTGTTATTCAATGATATGTGAGCACCATTAAATAAAGCCTTGTAATAACTGAGGGATCCCCCTCTGGTTCAAGGGCTAGCTTGAACGTAAAGCCCCGTTGAGTTGGTTTCCTATGTAGTTTTTGAAACTAAGGACTACCTACAGGAAATAGGTACAACATTTGGCGTCGTTGTCGTGGTGAAAAGTAAAGATCTTTCTCTCGAGAATGATAAAGTTTAGATCTATTTCTTGCTGGTGAATAACAAATAAGAATTTTTATTGGTTGCCATATTTTCACCTGGCGACTCCACTTTGTCAGATGGCGATACCACTGGATTACTGATCCCACTCGTGTCTTGAAATTATAGCTACCTTTACTCCTATGCAAGGTTTGTTGATACTAGCAATAAGCAGTATATATATCGCCCTCTCAGCCTTGATCAGAAATCTAAAATGTCAGTAGAAGATGCAATTTTTAAAAGATACATGTGATTATAGGTTTTCCATTAGAGTTTATGTTTATATTGCATATATTCTTCATATTTTTAGCTATTGGCAATGTGGTTTGTCAATAAATCCACTCCACACTTGGTTACATT
The DNA here is from genome assembly GCA_031772625.1 of Pinus tabuliformis. Taxonomy (NCBI): domain Eukaryota; kingdom Viridiplantae; phylum Streptophyta; class Pinopsida; order Pinales; family Pinaceae; genus Pinus; species Pinus tabuliformis. The sequence continues at coordinate 757,956,019 of CM062806.1, forward strand.
GGAAAGCACATTTCACCTAAAAGTGAAAGTTTTTTTAGTTCATTTAGATAGAAGTGTGGGGATTGAATATATATTCTGAATTTGAGTATGTAGTAGATCAGTGTGCTTGTTGTTTAATGAATGGTGCAATTTGAAGAGTATATGATAGATCAAGTTCTATTTTTAGTCTTTAGAAATTTTCAGTTTTAAGATTTGAGAGAGTATTCGTATTAGTGGTGGCATATGGTTGCATTTCACAGTCGCAGGTTGCAGTCTCCACTGGCAGGCTATTCAAATGACAGGGTTGATCCAGGAGATTTGGTTATGGCAGATGATGGTTTATGATCAAGTTTATAGTATGACTCCATGCCCAATGCTAAAGGCAAATGATATGCTTGTTTTGAACATCTCACAGGGGGTAGTCCCCGTTGGAGCCAATGTTGTAACATATTTGGCACACCTAAATTTTTTAATTTTAGGTGAAAAATTGTCAATTTTACATTAAGCTATAAATGATGAGAGATATATTATGATTTTGAAAGATTTAATTTTCTTTTATATTTTAATTTTTTATTTAAAATATACTATATTTATAAAAATTATAATTTTTATGGAAATATATATTTTAAAGTTAAATTATATAATAAAATTAATTAAATTTTAAGCATAATTCAAACCAAGTGCTCGAGCTTTATGAAGAAATATTAAAATCACATTTGGAAAGGTAGATTTAAAATGTTAGGCAAGTCAGAGTCAGTCAATAATGTAATGTCCAGGCATTTTAAATATATGGAGAACAGTCTCCATTCATTTCGAACCCCCCAGGCTCATTCGAGCTTTAACAACTGAGGGGGCTTCGAAATAGTTGTTTAGAAAAACAACTCTTGGGCATCTGGCATCATATGGAGTAATTCGCAACCCCAGGAGTGAAACTGCAAACCAGCAGGGAGCCCCTCTGAATTTTTACTCATGGATTTCAATAACAACGAAAAGAATTGGTTTCCGTAGGATTATTTCCATGTTTAATATAGCACCTTGTGATAGGTCTAACACTTTCTACACCTCTTGATACTTCAACCCTCTCTCGATGCTCAAATAAGAGGGTGCACTCATGTGGTTCCCTTTGTATATGCATGCCTGTGTATTGAACTAGTGAACATCAGGTCACCCAACCATACAATTTCATTCGTAGAAGCTACAGGATTATTTTTCACGATCCAAAGTATACCCAATACCATTTTTCTTCTTCTTCTCATCATGGATAACCATTGATATGTTATATGAGGACAGGAAATGGATTTGATTGTTAAAGAAGATTTTACTGTATACTTCATTTAAAAATGCAGTATCTTCAGTAGGTGATTTTCGTGCTCGATTTTTGGGCAAACAAAGATGAATTTCCCCATTTCAAGACATGTGTTTTTCACAGGATTGTCCCAATTTAGCTAAATGCAAAGTATTTTATGGAATTTGTGATCAAATAGATATATTTTGCTAGTTTTCTATAAGGCATATGTTCAATGCCATTTTCTGCAAAACTATATGCCATGTTTGCTCTATGTAATCACCTTTGCAGGCTTGATAATGAGATGAAGGATGATTTCTATGGAGAAGATGTAAAAGCTATTTGCACTAAAGCAAGGTTAATTTCCTTAAGAGAATGTTGTATGGAGCTAGTCATGCTTTGGATGTTGTAGATTTCAGTCCTGTAAATGAAAAGCCTAGCGTACCCTGTTAGAGTTGTTAAATCAATTTATGCAAGAGGCGATGTTAAAGCCGCCTTTACTTTCAGTCCAATAGCAAGAAAATCATGGTAGAGATTCAATTATAAAAGTTGATTGTGTAGTTTGCTTAATGAGCACTATAACTTTTAAGAGAAAAGGAAAAATATCAATGTACCTTTTTAAGGCTCTCAAGGAGGAGGATCCATGCAGTCCATTTATAGTGAAATTTTTTGAAGGAAAGACTAAATTGTATATCCATGAATAAAAAGAGGTGCTGCTACAGACACTTTGGAATGATAATATATGCACAACATGTGGTTGTCATTATCAAGACTGGTCTTTCCTAGATTTGGATTGAATATTCTAATATTCATATAGTCTTGGGTACCCATATGTCAAAGTTACTTCATTAAAGAAGAGACCAGCCTTGTTTGTCAAGAAAGATGATGAAAATGTACATCAACAGTTAAAAAGACCATACAGATAGACCAGGTTGCATATCCTCACTATCAAGAACCTGAAAGTTTTTCTCCTTTTAGTTGGATGTTTGGGCTTTAAAAACGATTAGATATGTATATCAAGATTTCCTTCTAAGAAAAGTTGTATGTAATGTTGGAAGTTTATCAAATCTCTAATTTTTATAATGTAAACGATTCAATTTTAAACTTACAGAACAAAGGAAAATACATTTCCATATTCTGAGGGCAGTTATGCAGGTAGCAACAAGTGGCAAGGAGGAGTCAACAAGTACATTCGAAAGCCTTCCAAATCTCTTAATCTAATATTCTTCTCCTCCCAGATGTCCTTGTAATCTAAAATAGGAGGGTTAAGCTGGTACATTTTTTAGTTAGTAGGTGTTAGGTTAGTTATCAGATTAGTAGGAAATTATTTAATTATATTAAATAGTAAGACCTACGATCCTTTTAAATATATATTAGAAATTTAGAAATAGTTAAGAGGTTGTAGATTTTGAGGAGAATCCATCTGGGACTATTTTTAGTTTAATCATTTTAGATAGATTGGTTAAGATTTTCTTTTTTTTTTCCTAAAAGCTAGCAACACCCAGATTATTGTAATCTCTATATATTTTATCATTTGCAATAATAAGAGTGTGGGCTTTTGATGCCAAGAATCTCATTCTGTAATAAAGCTTTTGATTTAGTATTCCCAATGAAAGCATTATGGCTCTAGTTTTGACGTAATTTTGTGCTTCGAGTATGTTTTTCTAGTTTTTCATATGTTATTTCTACACATGATAAAAGTGTTTATAGGAAGGTCTACAAATCATTATCTTTAAAAAGAGATTTGTTTATTGGACTGTTTTTTCATCATAACTCCTCTTTAACTGGTTTTGATTTCAGCTTTCTAACAACCATTAAAAGATATTAACTTATTAGACTATTTGTCTCAAATAGCTCCTCTTAGAATTGCTTTCAATCTAGCCTTCTGTTTCCTTTTAAATATTTTTTTTGGGTCGTAGAAATCTTATACACGCATCCAAATCCTCCTCATTGTTAATTAATCAATCTGGATACACAATGATTAGGAAGCTCCTTATATTCTTCAATCAAATTCTTATACAAATCAAGTTGTTTTGTCAGGCTGGAAGCTGACACTTTCAAAGGGAACCCTGCAAGAGAGCCTTTAAATCATAAATAGGAATTATCATTGATAGTCTACCACCCCTAATTAAAACCATAAATCTTGCCATTATGTTTGAAAGGCTACTATTCAGTGACAAGTGAACAACATTAAATAAGTCATCGTAACAAGGGAGCTCCCTTTAGTTTATGGGCCAGCTTGAACCTAAAGGTTGGTTGAGTTGGTTTCCCGACGTAGTTTTTGCAGCCAAGGACTGCCTACAGGAAATAGGTACAACATTTGGTGATGTTGTCAGGAAGAAAAGTAAATATCCTTCTTCGAGGAATGATAAATTTTAGATCTATTTCTTGTTGGTGAACAACGAATAGGCATTTGTATTGGTTTCCTTATTTTCACCTGGCAACACCACTTTGTCGAATTGCAATCCCACTGGATTAGCGATCCCACTCTTGCCTTGAAATTCCAGCTGCCTTTACTACTCTTTGAGGTTTGTTGATACTTGCAGTAAAGAGTATATGTATCTCGCTCTTAGCCTTGATCAGAAATCTAAAAGGTCAGCAGAGGATGAAACTTTTAAAGGATACATGTGAGTATAGGTTTTCCAATAGAGTTTATGCTTATATTGTATATATTCTTTAGATTTTCAACTGTTGGCAACATGGTTTGTCAATAAATCCACTCTAAACTCGGTTACATTGGAAAGCACATTTCACCTAACAGTGAAAGTTTTTCAGTTCAGTTAGATAGAAGTGTAGAGTTGAGGCTTCTGTGATCCATAACAAGTTTATGATAGATTTTTCGGCGAAAATCACATGAGAAATCATTTGTCGACGTGTTTCGAACCAACCAATGTGGTTCATCGTCAGGACAAGTTGAAGAGCACATCCAGCTTAGCCTGTTTAAATAGCCAGAGCAGAGACACCAACGGTTACATGGGCAAAAGGTTGACTTAAGGAGCAAGGTCAAAATTAGTTATATTAGGTAAATGATAAATTATAATATAATAATAAATAGATTTATATATAAAAATATAAATATAGTTATATTAGGTGTAAGATGAATAAATAAATATATAAATATAAAAATGAAGAATTATAAATTATTAATAAATAAATAAAAATGAAATAATAATAAATTTATTTATTTATTTATTACATAAATAAATAAATATATGAATAAATAAATTAATAAATATAATAGTAAAAATAAGATAAAAATAAATGGTATCATTATTAAGGTAAATACATATATAAAAATTCATATATAAATATATAAATTTAGTTATATAAGGTGTAATACAAATAAACAATTGAAGAATTATAATAATAATAATAAATAATAATAATAAATTATTCATTTATTAAATAAATAAAAATATAAATGAAGAATTAAAAATAATAATAATAAATTATTTATTTATTTATTAAATAAAGGAATAAGTATATAAATCAATGAAAAAATATAAATTAATAAATATAATAGTAAATAAATTATTCATTTAATTTTTTATAAATGAAAAAATAGAAATGGTATCATTAGTAAGGTAAAATTAAAGGGGAAGTAGTTACGCACCAGGTTAAATTAGTTAGAATTAAATAAATTAAATAATCCAATAAATAAAAAGGAAGAGGAAATAAAATAGCTTAAATTATAGTTAGTTATAGGTATTAAAAACTAAAAAGAAAGGGGGTAAATAAAAATACATAAAATTAAAATTAGTTAAAACTATTAAAAGTAATAATGGACCTTTCTTTATACTAAACAAATGATGTTGGAATAAATAAAGATAATCATAATAATAATAGAATACATAATAATAATAATAATAATAATTATAAAAGAAAATCAATAATAATAAATAAATAGATAATAATAACAAGAAAAACCATTACTAAATAATGGTTTATAAATAAATAAAAATAATAAATAAATAATAATTAAGTTAATAAGAACATAAATACTAATAATAATATTCCTAATAATAATAATAGAAATAAGTTATTAAAAATAAATAATAAAATAAATAAAGACACGAAAAACGAATATTAGTTTATTATTAGTATTAATAATAGTAACTGTATAATAAAGTAATTGTTTAATAGTTTCTTATTTGAAAATTTAATAGAAATTGTCTAGTAAATAAAAGTACTAATAAAAATATAAATAATAAAAAGAGACAGAAAACGACTAAGAAGAAAGCGCTGGAACCCAGCACCTGCTGATTTTCCAGCCATCATCTCTATTGAGATTGTTGGGTCTCTTTTCAATCTCAATAGCTTCCCTAAATTTCCGATGATGGAAATGCGAGACCTTAGCGATAACACTAGCTTCCTCAATGCAAACATGATGATTGGTTTTTTCAACATGCTCAGCCAAAGCGGAAGATTTAGCTCTCCTATGTTTAAGGTCAGCAGAGTGCTGACAAATCCTCGGATTAATGGAGCGATCGGTTTCACCAATATAAGGGGTCCCACAGGAGCAGGGGATCATATAAACCCCTTTCATATCTTTGGGGTCGATAGGATCCTTAATTGATCTGAAGGACGAACGAATGGTGTTAAGGGGCCTAAAGGTCACGGGGACACTATGCATCTTGAGAATCCTTGCAACCTTATCAGTGGTCCCTTGAACGTAAGGAAGATGAACACCTGGAATCCGTTCCTTTGGTTCCCTTTTTGTCAGAGAATTCATGGTGGCTTTTCGGAAAGCCTTCTGACCCAAGTATCTACTATAGCCATTCTCAACAAAGACATCAAGGAGATGGGATTTTTCTTTCTCAAAACTCTTATTATCTGAGATCCTTAGGGCCCGAGTAGCAAGGGTGTTGAGAACACCCATCTTTTGAGCTGGGAAATGGTGAGAACTGGCATGGAGATACTGTTCAGTATGCGTTTTCTTCCGATAAACCTGGTGGGCGATGGAACCATCACTATTCCTTGAAATAAGAATATAAAGGAATGGGAGGCACCCATCAACCTCCTACTCCTTAGTGAACTTGATGGCAGAGGATTGATTGTTGAGATGCTCAAAGAAAAGATCTTTCCAGTTTCTCTTTTTCCCCGGGCGTCTTTAAGGTTTTGAGTAAAGGGCTAAATTTTGCCTTAGCCCCTAAGAAGATCCCTGTGGATGATATTATCTGTGACATAGAATTTGGGATCAGAGGTTTACCTGATAGGATCAAGGATACTATTAGGCAAGACTGTGCGGTTGTCTTAAGGAAGGCTAGACATCCTGAGAGAAACCTTAGCAAGGAAGAGTCAGCAGCTCTCAGGTCCTTAAACGAGAACAAAGATATCATTGTTCTTAAGGCTGATAAGGGTGGTGCTGCTGTCATCCTCAACAGGGCTGATTACCGCAGAAAAATGTTGGATCATCTTCTTAATAGTGGCAGCTACAAAAAGCTTCCAAAGAATCCTTTAAAGAAGGTTTCTAGGAATGTGGCTCTTGCCATTAAATCCATTAGTTCGTTGAGTTCCATTCACCATAAACTCATTGAGAGCAACCCTATTACTCCGAGGATCTATGGTCTCCCCAAGATTCATAAGGAAGGAGCTCCTTTGAGGCCCATCGTCAACACTATTGGCGGTCCTACCTACCTTCTTGCTAAGTTTCTTGCGTTAAAGCTTAAGCCCCTAGTTGGTCATACGGAGTCTTTCGTTAAAGACTCTGCTTCCTTCATTGATGAACTTAAGGACATCAAGCTTGACCCTGGGGACATTCTTTTTAGCTTTGATGTTGTATCCTTGTTCACTTGCATTCCTATTAAGGAGGCCTTGGAGGTGATCTACCGTCTAACCGACCCTGACACAGCTAGGTTGGTTGAGATCTGCCTCACTTCCACCTTTTTCTATTTTGAGGGGGAGTTCTTCGAGCAAACCTGTGGTGTCGCCATGGGTTCCCCCCTGTCCCCTGTTGTCGCCAATCTCTTTATGGAAGATTTTGAGTCTAAGGCTCTGAATTCTTCTCGTCTCCTTCCTAAGCTCTGGAAAAGGTATGTGGATGATACTAATGTCATTTGGTCTCATGGCCAAAAAGAATTAGATCTTTTCTTTGAGCATCTCAACAATCAATCCTCTGCCATCAAGTTCACTAAGGAGCAGGAGGTTGATGGGTGCCTCCCATTCCTTGATATTCTTATTTCAAGGAATAGTGATGGTTCCATCGCCCACCAGGTTTATCGGAAGAAAACGCATACTGAACAGTATCTCCATGCCAGTTCTCACCATTTCCCAGCTCAAAAGATGGGTGTTCTCAACACCCTTGCTACTCGGGCCCTAAGGATCTCGGATAATAAGAGTTTTGAGAAAGAAAAATCCCATCTCCTTGATGTCTTTGTTGAGAATGGCTATAGTAGATACTTGGGTCAGAAGGCTTTCCGAAAAGCCACCATGAATTCTCTGACAAAAAGGGAACCGAAGGAACGGATTCCAGGTGTTCATCTTCCTTACGTTCAAGGGACCACTGATAAGGTTGCAAGGATTCTCAAGATGCATAGTGTCCCCGTGACCTTTAGGCCCCTTAACACCATTCGTTCGTCCCTCAGATCAATTAAGGATCCTATCGACCCCAAAGATATGAAAGGGGTTTATATGATCCCCTGCTCCTGTGGGACCCCTTATATTGGTGAAACCGGTCGCTCCATTAATCAGAGGATTTGTGAGCACGCTGCTAACCTTAAACATAGGAGAGCTAAATCTTCCACTTTGGCTGAGCATGTTGAAAAAACCAATCATCATGTTTGCATTGAGGAAGCTAGTGTTATCGCTAAGGTCTCGCATTTCCATCATCGGAAATTTAGGGAAGCTATTGAGATTGAAAAGAGACCCAACAATCTCAATAGAGATGATGGCTGGAAAATCAGCAGGTGCTGGGTTCCAGCGCTTTCTTCTTAGTCGTTTTCTGTCTCTTTTTATTATTTATATTTTCATTAGTACTTTTATTTACTAGACAATTTCTATTAAATTTTCAAATAAGAAACTATTAAACAATTACTTTATTATACGGTTACTATTATTAATACTAATAATAAACTAATATTCCTTTTTCGTGTGTTTATTTATTTTATTATTTATTTTTAATAACTTATTTCTATTACTATTATTAGGAATATTATTATTAGTATTTATGTTCTTATTAACTTAATTATTATTTATTTATTATTTTTATTTATTTATAAACCATTATTTAGTAATCGTTTTTCTTGTTATTATTATCTATTTATTTATTATTATTGATTTTCTTTTATAATTATTATTATTAGTATTATTATGTATTCTATTATTATTATGATTATCTTTATTTATTCCAACATCATTTGTTTAGTATAAGGAAAGGTCCATTATTACTTTTAATAGTTTTAACTAATTTTAATTTTATGTATTTTTATTTACCCCCTTTCTTTTTAGTTTTTAATACCTATAACTAACTATAATTTAAGTTATTTTATTTCCTCTTCCTTTTTATTTATTGGATTATTTAATTTATTTAATTCTAACTAATTTAACTTGGTGCGTAACTACTTCCCCTTTAATTTTACCTTACTAATGATACCATTTCTATTTTTTCATTTATAAAAAATTAAATGAATAATTTATTTACTATTATATTTATTAATTTATATTTTTTCATTGATTTATATACTTATTCCTTTATTTAATAAATAAATAAATAATTTATTATTATTATTTTTAATTCTTCATTTATATTTTTATTTATTTAATAAATGAATAATTTTTTATTATTATTTTTTATAATTCTTCAATTGTTTATTTTTATTACACCTTATATAACTAAATTTATATATTTATATATGAATTTTTATATATGTATTTACCTTAATAATGATACCATTTATTTTTATCTTATTTTTACTATTATATTTATTAATTTATTTATTCATATATTTATTTATTTATGTAATAAATAAATAAATAAATTTATTATTATTTCATTTTTATTTATTTATTAATAATTTATAATTCTTCATTTATATATTTATATATTTATTTATTCATCTTACACCTAATATAACTATATTTATATTTTTATATATAAATTTATTTATCTTTATTTATTTATTATTATATTATAATTTATCATTTACCTAATATAACTAATTTGACCTTGCTCCTTAAGTCAACCTTTTGCCCAGGTAACCGTTGGTGTCTCTGCTCTGGCTATTTAAACAGGCTAAGCTGGATCTGCTCTTCAACTTGTCCTGACGATGAACCACACTGGTTGGTTCGAAACGCGTCGACAAATGATTTCTCATGTGATTTTCGCAGAAAAATATATCATAAACTAGATAGAAGTGTGTTGGTCGAATAGATATTCAAAAATTCATTATGCAGTAGATCAACATGCTCATTGTTTAATGAATGGTGTAATTTGAAGAGTATATGATAGATCAACTTATACTTTTAGTCTTTAGAATTTTTCAGTTTTTAGATTTGAAAGAGTATTCGGATTAGTGTTGGCATATGGTTTCATTTCATGGTTGTAGGTTATAGCCTGCACTAGTAGGCTATTCAAATGATAAGGTTGTACTAGGAGAGTTGGTTATGGAAGATGATGGTTGATGATAAAGTTTATAGTATGACTCCATACCGAACACTAAAGGTAAATGATCTGCTTGTTCTCTACATCTCATAGGGCAAAGCAGTCACCATTGGAACTGATTTTGTAACATATTTTGGCACACCTAAAATTTTTAATTTTCGGTGAAAAATTGTCAATTTTTCATTATGCCATAAATGTTGAGAGATATATTATGCTTTCGAAAGATTTAATTTTCTTTTATATATTAATATTTTATTTAAAATATATTATTTTTATAAAAATTATAATTTTTATGGAAATATATGTTTTAAATTTAAATTATATAATGAAATTAATTAAATTTTAAGCCTAAGTCAAACTAAGCATTTGAGCTTTATGAAGAAATATTAAAATTGCATTTGCAAAGGCAGATATAAAATGTCAGGCAAGTCAAAGTCAGTCAATAAGGTAATTTCAAGGCATTTTTAAATGACAAAGATCATCAAAAAGCATTTGAAATTTATGAAGAACGATCTCTTTAGACCCCCCAGGATCATTCGAGCTTTAACAACTTGGGGGGGGGGGGGGGGGAGTTGTTTAGCAAAAAAAATCGTGGGCACATGGCATCATATGGAGTAGCTCGCACCCCCCATGAGCGAAACTGCAAACCAGCAGGGATCTCCTCCAAATTTCTGCTCATTGTTTTTAATAACAGCGAAAAGAATTGGTTGCTGCAGGATTATCTCCGCATTTAATATAGCACCTTGTGATAGGTCTAACATTCTTTGCACCTCTTGATACTTCAACCCTCTCTAGAAGCTCAAGAAAAGAGGGTGTAGTCATGTGGTTCCCTTTGCATATGGATGTCTATGTATTGAAGCAGTGAACACCAGCCCAATGATATAATTGCATTCCTGGAAGCTACAAGATTATTTTTTAGGATCCAAAGTATGCCCAAGCATTCATCCTCAAATCCACCGCCGTTTTTCTTCTTCTTCTTATCATGGCTGGCCGTTGATGTGTTATGTGAGGAAAAAAAATGAATTTGATGGTTAAAGAAAATTTTTAATGTATACTTCATTTAAAAACGCAGTATCTTCAGTAGGTGATTTTTGGGCTCATTTTTTGGGCAAACAAAGATGAATTTCTCAATTCCGAGACATAGGTTTTTTGCAGGGTGGTCCTAGTTTAGTTAATCATGGAATATTTTATGGAAATTGTGATAAAATAGAGATATTTTACTAGTTTTCTATAAGGCATACGTTTAGTTCCATTTTCTATAAAACTATATGCCAGGTTTGCTCTATGTAATCACCTTTGCAGGCTTGATAAGGAGATGAAGGATAATTTCTCTGGAGAAGATGTCAGAGCTATTTGCATTAAACAGGGTTACATTCTTTAAGAGAAAGTTGTATGGAGCTAGTCATGCTCTAGATGTCCTAGATTTTAGTCCTATTAATGAAAAGGCCAGTGTACCCTGATAGAGTTGTTAAATCAACTGATGCAGGAGGCGATGTTAAGGTCACCTTTCCTTTCAGTCCAATAGTAAGGAAATCATGATGGAGATTCAATTATAAAAGGCGATTGGGTAGTTTTCTCAATGAGCATTACAACAATTAAGAGAAAATGAAGAAATATCAGTATATCTTTTTAAGGCTCTCAAGGAGGAGGATCCATGTAGTCCTTTTATGGTGCAAAATTTTGAAGGAAAAGTTAAATTGTATATTAATGAATAACAAGCGGTTCTCCTACAGACGCTTTGGAAAGTTGATATATGCACAACATGTAGTTTCCATTATCAATATTGGTCTTTGCTAGATTTGGATTGAATATTCTAATATTCATACAGACTTGGGTGCCCATGTGTCAAAGTTACTTCATTAAAGAAGAGACCAGCCTTACTTCTCAAGGAAGATGATGCAAAGGTACATCGACAGTTAAAGAGACCATATAGATAGACTAGGCTGCATATCCTCACTATCAAGCACCAGAAAAATTTGCTCCTTTTACTTGGATGGTTGGGACTTAAAAACATTTAGATATCTATATCAAGATTTTCTTCTAAGCAGAGTTGTATCTAATGTTGGAAGTTTATCAAATCTCTATTTTTTATTATGTAAGAGATTGAATTTTAAACTCAGAGAGCAATAACAAATGTATTTTTAGATTCTGAGGGTAGTTATGCTGGTAGAAACAGGTGGCAAGGAGGAGTTAGCAAGCATATTCGAAAGCCTTCCAAACCTCTTAATTTAATCTTGTTCTCCTCCCAGATGTCACAGCACATTTCCTTGTAATCTAAAATAAGAAGGATAAGCTTGTACATTTGTTTAGTTAATAGGTGTTAGGTTAGTTATCAGATTAGTAGGCATTTATTTAATTATATTAAATTGTTAGGGTTGCGAGCCTTTCTAATATATATTAGAAATTTAGAAATAGTTAAGAGGTTTCACATTTCAAGGAGAGTCCATCTGGGACTATTTTTAATTTAATCATTTTAGATAACTTGGTTAAGATTTTGTTTTATTTTCCTAAAATCTAGCAACAACCAACTTATTGTAATCTATATACATTTGATCATTTTCAATAACAAGAGTGTGGGTTTTTGACGCCAAGACTCTTCATGCTACAAGAAAGCTTTTGTTGTAGTATTTATAATGAAATTGTTATGGCACTAGTTTTGACATAATTTTGTTCTTTGAGCATGTTTTTCCTGTTGGAAATAATACTGAGAGGGGGGGGTGAATCAGTATTATCTAATCAATAAAACTTTTTCATTTTCATACTCAAATTCATATACGCTACTTCAGTTAAGTATACCCGTGTATATACGCGACTATGTCTATTGCAACTAGCGTATAACCATTAAACTCATGATTCAGTTATGTGATCTTCAATGGGTACATCAGATAAAATCATGATATTAACAGTTAACAGTAGTAGTAAAACACATAGATCAACACACATAAGCAACACACATGAACACCATGATATAAGGTGGAAACCCAATGTGGGTGAAAACCACTTGCTGTAATTTGTTTCTATCTTCCTTTCTTAAGAAACTTCTTTTACAATGTACTGGTGCATTCCTTTACCAGTACGCAGGCGACAACCTGTAGAAGGTTACGACCTTCTCTCATTCTCCAGACACTCCTGGAAGGGATCTCCAATCCCCTTTGCTCTTGTACTAGCTAATATACTAGTACGTAGGCGCGAGCCCACAATCTTCTCTCCTCCAGGTACCACGTTTCATACATTTTCAGACTGGATAATCCTGAAGCACAACACTATACTCTGAAAGGCCACGTTTCATCAAATTTTCATACTGGACCCATAACTATCACTGAAGCTACTAACATCATCAATCTCTGAATCACTCAAACACTAAAACCCTTTCAACAACACATTAACCCGAACACAGAGCAGAACTCTGCAATAACAATAAGAACCAACTGTATCATCAAAATCATGTATCAGAGTGCATACGCTACTTGGAAGTGCCAAACCTGCATGTATATGCAACTTCATCAAGATGAACTAGTGTATATGTCATTAATCACTTATTGATAACTTTGTTGTACTTCCTGACTTTAGACATAACCAGATCATGACATATACAAGGATAATATATGCGTTAGCACCCAGATCTAGTCCATCAGATCTCATAAATATGAGTCATTATGATCCTGATCCAATATTAGTTCTCATCCATCAATACTGAAGCTAAACACAATCAGTCAAACAAGATATGCAGAATAGTGACCCCTTAAACTGTCATCAGAACCTTTTAAAACCAGAACCACTTGTAACTTCAAATATCATAGCTTAAAAGGTATACGCTACTACAATGAACTCAACCTGCCTACATACACGCTTACACCAAAGTCAACCCGCGTACAGATCTATAAATATTCAATCATGACTTGTAGCGATTACAAACTTAAGTTATACCCAGTTCAGATCATTGCATGCATTAATATACAGATCTAGAATAAACATAATCAATCATATAGAGATAGTTCATTTCAAACCATTTGATCCCAATCTATCCTTAGATCTTGTTCTCCATCCACTGGTGAGATCCCTCCTTGGCTCAGATCAAGCAATGCATCATCAACCCATAACCTGCATACTAGATCTCATACTTCCTTAGATATTCAAGACTTTTTGGATACCCTTTCCTAATGAACTTCTTCTTCTTTATAGTCTTAGGCCTTACTCAATACCACGGTCCAAAACCATAATAAATCAATACCAAGAGCCCAATACTTTGGATCAACACACTTGTCGAGATACCATGGTCCAAAACCATAGGTTCAAATACCAAGGACTAACTACCACGGACCAAAAGTAAGCTTTCTGACATGTACGTGCTTTTCCGTGCATGAAACTGTGTGTATACCCTGCTTGGTATATAGTGAACCTACGTATATACTCTTCTTTCTTCATTCTTTGTAGTCTAATCATCAATTCTTTGCTACTGACTTGTTGCACTCTAATCTGTCATCTGTGTGATTTTCCATCGAGGACAACACTTGTCTCATAATGCCAACAATCTCCCCCTCTGGACTTGATGGCAAAGCTAACTTGTCACACTTAGAACTATCATCTGATTGCTTTGAGCTGTCCTCCATCAGTCACATCTGATATCTCTTCTGAAGATTCATCCAGTTATAAATAAGTGAGATGTTCTTCTATGAGTGGGTTGCCATGAAGTACAACACATGCATCATAATGACAGAAATCTCCCCCTTTGGACTTGATGGCAACAACAGCAAATCACTCTCCCCCTTTGACATCAAGGGCAAAGGGCAGACCAAGATATTCTCTTCCTTTGCTGAACATTCTGTTTCCATACTCCCCATGAGTATCTGTTGAAATCTCTGAATGAGCTCCCCTTTGTATATGCCAAGGTGTACCAATCTGTCCATACATGCCAAGTCTCTGTACTGTTGAAGTGTGTTGTTCATGCTCTTCTTGGCTGTAGGCAAGATCTGCAAAAAGGTTTTCTTTAAGAAGAACCATGACGTATACATCATGAAAGACCTTCCTATCACCAAAAGACTCAATACATATAACCATCACCCAACCATGTGGGGATCATCCACCCAACCAAGTGGGGATACATCAGAAATTTACATATGACAACCAATTGCATCAATCATCCCAAGCATAGTGGGGAAACCAAAATATGCTGTTACATGACCTTGACACCATGAAATAGATATCACAAAAGAGATATATGACCGAAATATCTAGAGCAAGACTTTATGAAAGTCACCAATAACTGATATCGCCAGCATCTGTCGATCACCATTTAGATCATCTACCAAGAGATCCTTCTATTCTCCCTCTGCCTTTGTTTCACCTGAAACCAACAACAATTGTGAACTAGAACCAAAAGCTTCTAGGATAATGCCAACAATGCATCATTGGAAGATTATCTGCTCCCCCTGAACCTGTGCCAGATGGTCTCTGTCAGACCCATATCAGAATTTTCTCATTCTGAGTTTGGCCCATTGATTTTATTCAAACCAACATATACGCGACTGTATCCACATAAACTTGCGTATATACACGGATACTCCTTATTAAACTCATGTACATCCAATTTCAGATCAGCAACCTGTAAATGTCCTATGACAGGGTATAATCAATTCATCCCTTTAAACAGAATTCTGCATATACAGACTCATTCACATTTTATCATATGTGAGGAACACCATAGCTATCCAGATCTGCATTAACCAAGTATCATCAATTGGGAATATCTGCATCAATCAACAACCTATCATCATATAGGTAAGAACTCATCATCATCATGTCTCCAATAATGCGATTTTGAATAATCATCCATGTATCAGCACTATGTATCTTGAGCTCAAGCTCTTTTGACAAAACTTCTTGATATCATCAACATCAACAATCCTTATCCACATGAGTGCCTGCATCATAACTGTATGATCTTTATGCATATGACAATAGCAATATATGAGTGACTCATCATCAAGTGAGGAAGATGTGTATTCAAGCTTTGTACTTCCATGTAAGCACCATATATGCATCATCAAAGAATCAACCATAAATCTGATCTGAACATCTACTATGTAACTTCAAGAATCATATGAGAGTTTATCATAGACAACTCACAACCACATCATAGCAAGATATATCATTTAGCCATATAAGTATCATCACCAAGGACTATTAATCCATAATGCCAACAATGCATTATTAAAGGCATAAGCTCCCCCTCAACCTGAGCCATCTGTTTACTGTTAGATCTGATCATGCATATATCAGTAATAAGCATCAAGACATCACCATCATCTAGTTAGGATCAAAACACTTCTAGACATCTTACAAGTATCAAAACATTTCCACACATCCTCAGCAGACTATAGCTATTAACCAATAGAGCAAATAATGGAGTGAATCATATCAGATCCTTTTTCTGAGCATGTCCCACTGCTTTTCCTCAGACTGAGATATACGCGACTTTGCAGTGTCTAACTCGCTCATATAGGCGACTTCCCTTTATGGAACTTGCGTATGACATTCAGGATACTGAAGTTTTATACTTTCAACTCCCTCTGAGTCTGTCATGTCTATGATGTGCTGTATCTGAGTACATTGTGATGTGCCACATCTGTCTGACTGTACTTCCTTCTTCCATATCTTCAAGTGTGATGATGTTTTCTCCTTTCGGTGTGATGTCCGTCCTTTGTTCCTGCATTCCTTTGTTATATGTCCAAGCTTGTTACATGCATAACATCTTACATGTTTCATATTCCTCATGTAGCAATCAGCAGCTTTGTGACCAAACATATTGCAAGAAAAAAAATATCCATTGAAGTACCTGGAATGTGATGATCTTTTTGTGTGATGATCTTGAACCATCCTTCTTCTGCATCTAGCTGGAACATGTCCAAGATTATGACATTCATAACATTCAATATTATTCATCTGAGTAAATGGTTGGCCATAGTTAGGAGTAAGATATTTTCTTTGAAGAATCTCTTTCCTTGATTGTTGATGAGGTTGACCTTTCATCTCTCTTATCTCCTTGTTGATCATTTTAGATTTCTCTTTAGAGTTCCTTGCCTCACCTTTTGAACTAGATTCACCTTCAATAGATTCATGAAAACCAAGACCAGTCTTAATAGTAGGAGACCTTTGACTATTAAGAATATCATCCAAGGCTTTAGTACTATCTTGAAATCGTAACAGTTTATCCTTTTCTTCTAATTTACCTTTCAAGATATTTACCTCAATTTGAAGTTGTTCTTCCTTTTCAAGATATTGCTTCTTCATGTCTTCTTCAGCTTTCCTTCCTTCTTCCAACTGATGTCTTAGTTTGAGAATCTATTTTTCTTGTTCTTCATTCAGATCCTGCTGTATTTGACGAATTTTGAAGGCGCATTCTAGCTGAGATTTTAAGCTGATAACTTTGTTTACCTGTTTTTCATTAGCTTGGAGTATATCTTTATTCTGCTTCTTTGATTCTTCAAGATCTTCCTTTAGCGAGCGGATCGTGGCTTCAAGACTTTCATAGTAACTGGATCTATCTATGAGTTTCTTGATGGTTGTGCTTCTTTAATTTACTTCATCTCTTAGAGATGTTACTTCATCCTGCAAATTTTGATATTTGTCCTTGAATAACTCTCTTTGAGCCTTTAGTCTAGTAATAGATTCTTTGAGGGCACCACTCTTTATGTTCAGAAGTCTTTCTTGTTCACTAATTTTGTTTGTCAACATGTTAAATTTTGCCTCTATTCGATATCCTTCTTCCTCACCCATAAGAGCACATTCAGTTGTTTCGTTATCACTTCCATCCTTTCCAAATGGATAGATAGCCGGAACATCAAAGGATGGCAAATTCGTACCTGATAGTTCATCTTCATTCTGAAATGATTCTGAATCTGATTCTGAATCTGAAGAGATTCTTATACCTAATCCCCAATCGATTCTCCCATTGTCATAGTTCTTCTGAGATGTATTCTTCTTCTTAGGTGCTTTCTTCTTAAGCTTCTTTCCCATAGTTCCACGGATCTCCTTCAAGCGATCAAGCTTCTACCGAAGGACCGGCTCTGATACCAATTGTTGGAAATAATACTGAGGGGGGGGGGGGGGGGTGAATCAATATTATCTAATCAATAAAAAATTTTCATTTTCATACTCAGATTCATATACGCTACTTTAGTTAATTTCACCCGCGTATATACACGACTGTGTCATTGCAACTATCGTATAACCATTAAACTCATGATTCAGTTATGTGATTTTCAATGGGTACATCATAACATTATTAGCCATATTAACAGTTAACAGTAGTAGTAAAACAGATAGATCAACACACATAAGCAACACACATGAACACCATGATATAAGGTGGAAACCAAATGTGGGTGAAAATCACCTCCTGCAATTTGTTTCTATCTTCCTTTTTTAAGAAACTTCTTTTACAATGTACTAGTGCAATCCTTTACCAGTATGCAGGCTACAACCTACAGAAGGTTACAACCTTCTCTTATTCTCCAGATTCTCCTGGAAGGGAGCTCCAACCTCCTTTGCTCTTGTACTAGCTAAGATACTGGTACGTAGGTGCCGGCCTACAATCTTCTCTCCTCCAGGTACCACGTTTCATACATTTTCAGACTGGACACTCTTGAAGCACAACACTATACTCTGAAGGCCATGTTTCATCAAATTTTCATACTGGACCCATAACTATCATTGAAGCTACTAACATCATCAATCTCTGAATCACTGAAACACTGAAACCCTGCCAACAACACATTCACCAGAACACAGAGCAGAACTCTGTAATAAGAATCAGAACCAACTGTATCATCAAAATCATGCATCAGAGTGCGTACGCTACTTGGAAGTGCCAAACCTGCGTGTATACACAACTTCATCAATATGAACCAGCGTATATGTCATTAATCACTTATTCATAACTTTGTTGCACTTCCTGACTTTAGACATAACCAGATCATGACATATACAAGGATAATATATGCGTTAGCACCTAGATCTATTCCATCAGATCTCATAAATATGAGTCATTATGATCCTGATCCAATATTAGTTCTCATCCATCAATACTGAAGCTAAACACAATCAGTCAAACAAGATATGCAGAATAGTGACCCTTTAAACTGTCATCAGAACCTTTTAACAACCAGAACCATCTATAACTTCAAATATCATAGCTCAAAAGGTATACGCTACTACAATAAACTCAACCTGCGTACATACGCGCTTACACCAAAGTAAACCCACGTACAGATATATAAATATTCAATCATCACTTGCAGCGATTACAAACTTAAGTTATACCCAGTTCAGATCATTGCATGCGTCAATATACAGATCTAGAATAAACATAATCAATCATATAGAGATAGTTCATTTCAAACCATTTGATCCCGATCTATCCTTAGATCTTCTTCTCCATCCACCGGTGAGATCCCTCCTTGGCTCAGATCAAGCAATGCATCATCAACCCATAACCTGCATAGTGGATCTCATACTTCCTCAAATATTCAAGACTTTTTGGATACCCTTGCCTAATGATCTTCTTCTCCTTTTATAGTCTTAGGTCTTGCTCAATACCACGGACCAAAACCATAATAAATCAATTCCAAGAGCCCAATACTTGGGATCAACACACTTGTCGAGATACCATGGTCCAAAACCATAGGTTCAAATACTGAGGACTAACTACCACAGACCAAAAGTAAGCTTTCCGACATGTACGCGCTTTTCCGTGCATGAAACTGCGTGTATAACCTACTTGGTATATAGTGAACCTGCGTATATACTCTTCTTTCTTCATTCTTTGTAGTTTGATCATCAATTCTTTGCTACTGACCTACTGCACTCTAATCTGTCATCTGTCTGATTTGCCATCAAGGACAACACTTGTCTCATAATGCCAACATTTCCTATTTTTCATATCTTATTTCTACACATGATAAAAATGTTTATAGGAAGGTTTGCAAAACCGTTATCTTTAGAAAGAGATTTGTTTATTAGACTGTTTGTTCATCATAACTCCTCTTTAACTGGTTTTGATTTGAGCTTTTTGACAACCATTAAAAGAGATTAACTTATTAGGCTATTTGTCTGAAATAGCACCTCAGAATTTATTTCAGTCTGGCCTTTTGTTTCATTCTAAATCTATTTTTTTGAGCTGTAGAAATCTTCTACATGCATCAAGATCCTCCTAGTTGTTAAGTAATCAGTCTGGTTACACAATTATTAGGAATCTCCTTACATTCTTCAGCCAAATTATTATACAAATCAAGTCATTCTGTTAGGCTAGAAGCTGACACTTTCAAAGGAAACCTATGAGAGAGCCTTTAAATCATAAATAGGAATTGTCATTGATTGTTTACCACCCCCAATTAAAACCATAAATTTTGCCATTGTGCTTCAAAGGTTATTGTTCAGTGATAGGTGAACAACATTAAATAAAGCCTCGTAACAATTGAGGGAGCCACCTCTAGTTCAAGGGCCACCTTGAACCTAAAGGTTGGTTGAGTTGGTTTCCCAGTGTAGTTTTTATAACCAAGGACTACCTACAAGAAACAAGTACAACATTTGGTCTCATTGTCAGGGATCAGAGTAAATATCTTTCTCCTGGGAATGATAAAGCTTAGATCTATTTCTTGCTGGTGAACAAGGAATATGCATTTGTATTCGTTTCCTTATTTTCACCTGGTGACTCAACTTTGTCAGATGGCAATATGACTGGATTACCGATCCCACTATTGTATTGAAATTCTAGCTACCTTAACTGATATGCGAGGTTTCTTGATACTTGCAATAAGTAGTATATGTATCTCCCTGTCAGTCTTAATAAAAAATCTAAAATATTAGTAGAGGATGGAATTTTTAAAGAATACATGTGAGTATAGGTTTTCCATTGGAGTTTATGTGTATATTATATATATTCTTCAGATTTTCAGTTGTTGGAAATGTGGTTTGTCAATAAATCCACTACGTACTTCGTTGCATTGGAAAGTGGATTTCACCTAATAGTGAATGTTTTTCATTTTAGTTAGATAGAAGTGTGGGGATTGAATAGATATTTAGAATTTCAATATGCAGTAGATCAACGTGGTCATTATTTAATGAATGGTGTAATTTGAAGAATATATGATAGATCAACTTCTATTTTCAGTCTTTAGAATTTTTCAGTTTTCATATTTGAAGGAGCATTCGGATTAGTGCTGGCATATGGTTGCATTTCATTGTTGCAGGTTGCAGTCTGCACTAGCAGGCTATTTAAATGACATGGATAATCCAGGAGAGTTGGTTATGGAAGATGATGGTTGATGATCAGGTTTGCAGTATGGCACCATGCCCAACACCAAAGGAAAATGATCTTCTTGTTCTCCACATCCCACAGGGGGAAGCAGTCCCCATTGGAGCTGATGTTGTAACCTATTTTGGCACAACTAAAATTTTAAATTTTCGGTGAAAAATTGTCAATTTTCATTAATCTGTAAATGCTGAGAGATATATTACGCTTTTGAAATATTTATTTTTCTTTCATATATCAATTTTTGTATTTAAAATATATTATTTTTATAAAAATTATAATTTTTATGGAAATATATGTTTTAAATTTAACTTATATAATAAAATTAATTAAACTTTAAGTCTAAGTCAAACTAAGCGTTCGAGATTTATGAAGAAATATTAAAAACGCATTTGGAAAGGCATATTTAAAATGTCAGGCAAGTCAAATTCAGTCAATAAGGAAATACCCATGCATTTTTAAATGACAGAGATTATCGAAAAGCATTTGGAATTTATGAAGAACGATCTCCATTCATTTTGGACCCCCGAGGGTCATTCGAGCTTTAGCAACTGGGGGGTCCAAAATTAGTTGTTTAAAAAAAAAGACTCTTGGGCACATGGAATCATATGGAGTAGTTCACACCCCCCATCAGTGAAACTGCAAACCATCAAGGACCCCCTCTGAATTTCTCCTCATGGTTTTCAATAACTGCGAAAAGAATTGGTTGCTACAGGATATCTTCATGTTTAATATAGCACCTTGTGACAGGTATAACACTCTCTGCGCCTCTTAGTACTTTGACCTTCTCTGAAAGCTCAAGAAAGGAGGGTGTGGTCATGTGTTTACCTTTACATATGCATGTTTGTGTATAGATTCATCCTCAAATCCATTACCATTTTTCTTCTTCTTCTCATCATGGATGACCATTGATTTGTTATATGAGGACAGAAAATGGATTTAATGGTTAAAGAAATTTTTTACTATATGCTTCATTTAAAAACGGAGTATCTTTAGTAGGTGATTTTCGGGGTCATTTTTTTAGCAATCAAAGATTAATTTCTCAATTCTGAGACATGGGCTCTTTGTAGGATGGTCCCAATTTAGATAAGAGTAGAATATTTTGCAGAAATTGTGATCAAATAGAGATATTTTTCTAATTTTCTATAAGGCATATGTTTAGTGCCATTTTCTGCAAAAATACATGCCATGTTTATTCTATGTAATCACCTTTGCAGGCTTGATAAGGAGATGAAGGATGATTTCTCCGGAACAGATTTCAAAGCTATTTGTTCTGAAGCAGGGTTACTTTCTTTAAGAGAAATTCATATGGAGCTATATGTGCTTTAGATGTTCTAGATTTCAGTCTTGTAAATGAAAATCCTAATGTACCCTGTTAGAGTTGTTAAATGAACTGATGCTAGAGGCGATGTTAAGGTCGTCTTTACTTTCAGTCAAATAGCAAGCAAATCATGATGGAGATTCAATTATAAAAAGTGATTGGGCAGTTTTCTCAATAAGTACTACAACGTTTAAGAGAAAATGAAGAAATATTAGTGTATCTTTTTAAGGATCGCAAGGAGGAGGATCCATGTTGTCCTCTTATAGTGAAATTTTTTGAAGGAAAGGGTAAATTGTATATTAATGAATAACAAGAGGTGCTCCTACAGACACTTTGGAAAGTTGACATATCTGCAACATGTGCTTGTCATTATCAAGTTTGGTATTTATTATATTTGGATTGAATATTCTAATATTCATACAGACTTGGGTGCCCATATGTCAAAGTTACTTCATTAAAGAAGAGACCAGCCTTGTTTATCAAATGAGATGATGCAAAGGTACATCGACAGTTAAAGAGACCGTATGGATATACTGGGCTGCATATCCTCACTATCAAGCACATGAAAAATTTGCTTCTTTTAGTTGGATTCTTGGGCCTTAAAAACGGTTAGATATGTATATCAAGATTTCATTCTAAGCAGAGTTGTATCTAATGTTGGTAGTTTATCAAATCTCTAATTTTTATTATGTAAAAGAATGAATTTTAAACTCAGAGAACAATGGCAAATGCATTTACAGATTCTTAAGGTAGTTATCCAGGTAGCAACAAGTGGCAAGGAGGAGTTAGCAAGCAAATTCGAAAGCCTTCCAAATCTCTTAATTTAATCTTCTTCTCCTCCGAAATGTTAGCAGGAATTTCCTTGTAATCTAAAATAGGAGCGATAAGCTCGTACATTTTTTTAGTTAATAGATGTTAGTTATCAGATTAGTAGGAAATTGTTTAATTATATTAAATATTTATGCATGCGAGCCTTTTTAATATATATTAGAAAGTTATAAATAGTTAAGAGGTTGCAAATTTCAAGGAGAGTCCACCAGGACTGTTTTTAATTTAATGATTTTAGATAGCTTGGTTAATATTTTGCTTTATTTTCCTAAAAGCTAGCAACAACCAACTTATTGTAATCTCTAAATATTTGATCATTTGCAATAATAAGAGTGTGGGATTTTGATGCCAAGACTCTTCACACTGTAATAAAGCTTATGTTGTAGTATTTCCAATAAAAGCCTTACGGCTCTAGTTTTGACATAATTTTGTGCTTCGAGTATGTTTTTCTAGTTTTTCATATCTTATTTCTAGACATGATAAAAGTGTTTATAGGAAGGTCTGCAAAATCATTATCTCTAGAAAGAGATTCGTTTATTGGAATGTATCTTCATCATAACTCTTTAACTAGTTTTGATTTGAGCTTTCTGACAACCATTAAAAGTGATTAACTTGTTAGACTATTTGTCTGAATTAGCTCCTCTTAGAATTGATTTCAGTCTATGGTGAGCTCCAGTATTGCAGCAATAATGCTGCAACTCCTAGGGCTTCCTTCTTTACTTTTATCAATTGGTAGTTTGTAACAAACTTGGAAGTGACAGTGTTGTATGCACAAGTACTAGCTCTTACTGTAGGTTGTCACTTGATCAGCTGGTGCAAGTTTGCTAGGAGCTTAAGCCAACTTCTATGAATACTTAGAAGAAGCTTTTAATTGCGATGAAAGAAAGATAACTCTATAGAGGTTATCCTATTTGTAGAAAGAGAAGGGAAGCTGAAATGAAATGCAAACCCTAGCAAACCCTAGTTTACCCACTAACCCTACTTTTGCAAGAAAAGAGATGGAAACTACTGAAATGGTTGCCGTTGACTACTCAAAAGGTAAATTTCATTTATTCACACTACTTTTGAAGAGAAATGAGAAGAAATCGTCTTTTTGTACTTTTGAGTATTTTTATGTGGAATTATTATGCTTGTGATTTGACTGGTTGTGACTCTGCAGAGGGTTGGTGGAAAAGGAAGATGGAGTTGACATTTGCAGAAGGTGAGCAAGGTGTGGATAGGTCCTAAGAATTCCCCAGTAACCTTTTGAAGACTTCCATTGGGATCAGACTTCAAAAAATCAGTCACAAGAAATTCTAGAGGAGGTTGTAGGGGATCTATAGGAGGTTCTACAGGAGGATTTACAGGAGGAGGTCGAAAGTGGTTTTTGGAGGTTTGAAGGTGGAAAAATGATGGGAGAAGGGAAATGAAGGTTGGATGAAGGTGTTGGGGTGTCTATAACTTTTCAAAGAAGATCAAGGACGAAGGAGATGGTTGGATTTGTTCAAAGGACAAGAAAGCAGCTTTATCGAAAATTGCAGAAATTAGGGCAGATTTGCGAAACACGGCGAATGAGTGGGGAAATATTGGAGAAGTGAGTTTGTGTTGGCTATTTTATGGAGGGATAGTGAGCTGATATGTCCTACAATAGATCTGCACATTCAGTTAGCAAAACTAACCATAGCAAGAATAAAGAAACAAAGTTTTGTCTAACTTAACCAAATTTCTAACCTAAAACTAGAAAAATGTTGAACGGTATCTTATGAACAGGAAAGCATGTGAGAAAGCCATGGTAAATAAACAAGAAATTATCTAAGCATGTGAATATAAACTAATGTCAACTTCACCAACTCGAAATATCACACTAGCAGTTGCATTGGAAGAGAAAAAACTGTGTTTTTGGTGGCAGCAATAGTGCCTTGACCTCAAATCATGGTGCCAAGGAGGGAGAAATGAGATCAAGACTTGTTGTTGACCTTTTTGGATCCTTTCTTGTCATTGTAACAAACTACTTAAGCAAAAAGCAACTATTCTAACCATCAAAAGTAACCTAATCTAATGAAGCAAAATGAACCTAAACAACAGAAATTATCTCACGAATGAAAGCAAAAGAATATAAATATACAAAGGAGGTGTTGGGAAGCTTGGGTTGGGCCCTAACCCAAGAGCTTTAGCTTTCTAGAAAAGATTAGTGCTCGTACAAAACTTGGTTCATCTTCATTTATCAAAAAAATAGGAGTTACATCACAAAATATCTTCAAAAAGAGAAAAAATGAGCTGAGTACAATGTTGTACAAAAGTGCGAAAATATACTAAGAAGCTAACCTACTAAGGCTTGAAGCCTTTTGATTTATACAAGTGGGGACTCCCAACAGTCCACTTAAACTTAAGGAACTCGACTGTCTAGAACTGAAGATAACAACAGCCCTACCTGACTTGCTCGGCTATCCCTTGGAATCATCAATGTGGGTATTTGTACTCCGAGCTGCTGATGGAGAATTCAAGGAAGGGGTCATCAAGGACACCCCTCCCAAAGTCTCCTCATGTTTTCAATAACTGCGAAAAAATTCCTGGTCCTTGTCCAAAATTGTCCAAAAAATGTGCAATAAACACTCATTGGACTACATGGTAAAGTGACTATCCCCATTCACTCTATTGACATAAATATATTCAAAAACATGCACAAAACTATTGAGAATGGTGGATTAAATGAAAACCTTTACATATGCATGTTTGTGTATAGATTCATCCTCACCCCATTACCATTTTTCTTCTTCTTCTCATCATGGATGACCATTGATTTGTTATATGAGGACAGAAAATGGATTTAATGGTTAAAGAAATTTTTTACTATATGCTTCATTTAAAAACGGAGTATCTTTAGTAGGTGATTTTCGGGGTCATTTTTTTAGCAATCAAAGATTTTTCTCAATTCTGAGACATGGGCTCTTTGTAGGATGGTCCCAATTTAGATAAGAGTAGAATATTTTGCAGAAATTGTGATCAAATAGAGATATTTTTCTAATTTTCTATAAGGCATATGTTTAGTGCCATTTTCTGCAAAAAATACATGCCATGTTTATTCTATGTAATCACCTTTGCAGGCTTGATAAGGAGATGAAGGATGATTTCTCGGAACAGATTTCAAAGCTATTTGTTCTGAAGCAGGGTTACTTTCTTTAAGAGAAATTCATATGGAGCTATATGTGCTTTAGATGTTCTAGATTTCAGTCTTGTAAATGAAAATCCTAATGTACCCTGTTAGAGTTGTTAAATGAACTGATGCTAGAGGCGATGTTAAGGTCGTCTTTACTTTCAGTCAAATAGCAAGCAAATCATGATGGAGATTCAATTATAAAAAGTGATTGGGCAGTTTTCTCAATAAGTACTACAACGTTTAAGAGAAAATGAAGAAATATTAGTGTATCTTTTTAAGGATCGCAAGGAGGAGGATCCATGTTGTCTTATAGTGAAATTTTTTGAAGGAAAGGGTAAATTGTATATTAATGAATAACAAGAGGTGCTCCTACAGACACTTTGGAAAGTTGACATATCTGCAACATGTGCTTGTCATTATCAAGTTTGGTATTTATTATATTTGGATTGAATATTCTAATATTCATATAGACTTGGGTGCCCATATGTCAAAGTTACTTCATTAAAGAAGAGACCAGCCTTGTTTATCAAATGAGATGATGCAAAGGTTCATCGACAGTTAAAGAGACCGTATGGATATACTGGGCTGCATATCCTCACTATCAAGCACATGAAAAATTTGCTTCTTTTAGTTGGATTCTTGGGCCTTAAAAACGGTTAGATATGTATATCAAGATTTCATTCTAAGCAGAGTTGTATCTAATGTTGGTAGTTTATCAAATCTCTAATTTTTATTATGTAAAAGAATGAATTTTAAACTCAGAGAACAATGGAAAATGCATTTACAGATTCTTAAGGTAGTTATCCAGGTAGCAACAGGTGGTCAGGAGGAGTTAGCAAGCAAATTCGAAAGCCTTCCAAATCTCTTAATTTAATCTTCTTCTCCTCCGAGATGTTAGCAGGAATTTCCTTGTAATCTAAAATAGGAGGGATAAGCTCGTACATTTTTTTAGTTAATAGATGTTAGTTATCAGATTAGTAGGAAATTGTTTAATTATATTAAATATTTATGCATACGAGCCTTTTTAATATATATTAGAAAGTTATAAATAGTTAAGAGGTTGCAAATTTCAAGGAGAGTCCACCAGGACTGTTTTTAATTTAATGATTTTAGATAGCTTGGTTAATATTTTGTTTTATTTTCCTAAAAGCTAGCAACAACCAACTTATTGTAATCTCTAAATATTTGATCATTTGCAATGATAAGAGTGTGGGATTTTGATGCCAAGACTCTTCACACTGTAATAAAGCTTATGTTGTAGTATTTCCAATTAAAAGCCTTACGGCTCTAGTTTTGACATAATTTTGTGCTTCGAGTATGTTTTTTCTAGTTTTTCATATCTTATTTCTAGACATGATAAAAGTGTTTATAGGAAGGTCTGCAAAATCATTATCTCTAGAAAGAGATTCGTTTATTGGAATGTATCTTCAACATAACTCTTTAACTAGTTTTGATTTGAGCTTTCTGACAACCATTAAAAGTGATTAACTTGTTAGACTATTTTTCTGAATTAGCTCCTCTTAGAATTGATTTCAGTCTGTGGTGAGCTCCAGTATTGCAGCAATAATGCTGCAACTCCTAGGGCTTCCTTCTTTACTTTTATCAATCGGTAGTTTGTAACAAACTTGGAAGTGACAGTGTTGTATGCACAAGTACTAGCTCTTACTGTAGGCTGTCACTTGATCAGATGGTGCAAGTTTGATAGGAGCTTAAGCCAACTTCTATGAATACTCAGAAGAAGCTTTTAATTGTGATGAAAGAAAGATAACTCTACAGAGGTTATCCTATTTGTAGAAAGAGAAGGGAAGCTGAAATGAAATGCAAACCCTAACAAACCCTAGTTTACCCACTAACCCTACTTTTGCAAGAAAAGAGATGGAAGCTACTGAAATGGTTGCCGTTGATTACTCAAAAGGTAAATTTCATTTATTCACACTACTTTTAAGAGAAATGAGAAGAAATCATCTTTTTATACTTTTGAGTATTTTTATGTGGAATTATTATGCTTGTGATTTGACTGGTTGTGACTCTGCAGAGGGTTGGTGGCAAAGGAAGATGGAGTTGACATTTGCAGAAGGTGAGCAAGGTGTGGATAGGTCCTAAGAATCCCCCAGTAACCTTTTGAAGACTTCCATTGGGATCAGACTTCAAAAAAATCAGTCACAAGAAATTCTAGAGGAGGTTGTAGGGGATCTATAGGAGGTTCTACAGGAGGATTTACAGGAGGAGGTCGAAAGTGGTTTTTGGAGGTTTGAAGGTGGAAAAATGATGGAGAAGGGAAATGAAGGTTGGATGAAGGTGTTGGGGTGTCTATAACTTTTCAAAGAAGATCAAGGACGAAGGAGATGGTTGGATTTGTTCAAAGGACAAGAAAGCAGCTTTATCGAAAATTGCAGAAATTAGGGCAGATTTGCGAAACACGGCGAATGAGTGGGGAAATATTGGAGAAGTGAGTTTGTGTTGGCTATTTTATGGAGGGATAGTGAGCTGATATGTCCTACAATAGATCTGCACATTCAGTTAGCAAAACTAACCATAGCAAGAATAAAGAAACAAAGTTTTGTCTAACTTAACCAAATTTCTAACCTAAAACTAGAAAAATGTTGAACGGTATCTTATGAACAGGAAAGCATGTGAGAAAGCCATGGTAAATAAACAAGAAATTATCTAAGCATGTGAATATAAACTAATGTCAACTTCACCAACTCGAAATATCACACTAGCAGTTGCATTGGAAGAGAAAAAACTGTGTTTTTGGTGGCAGCAATAGTGCCTTGACCTCAAATCATGGTGCCAAAGGGAGGGAGAAATGAGATCAAGACTTGTTGTTGACCTTTTTGGATCCTTTCTTGTCATTGTAACAAACTACTTAAGCAAAAAGCAACTATTCTAACCATCAAAAGTAACCTAATCTAATGAAGCAAAATGAACCTAAACAACAGAAATTATCTCACGAATGAAAGCAAAAGAATATAAATATACAAAGGAGGTGTTGGGAAGCTTGGGTTGGGCCCTAACCCAAGAGCTTTAGCTTTCTAGAAAAGATTAGTGCTCGTACAAAACTTGGTTCATCTTCATTTATCAAAAAAATAGGAGTTACATCACAAAATATCTTCAAAAAGAGAACGAAAATGAGCTGAGTACAATGTTGTACAAAAGTGCGAAAATATACTAAGAACTAGCTAACCTACTAAGGCTTGAAGCCTTTTGATTTATACAAGTGGGGACTCCCAACAGTCCACTTAAACTTAAGGAACTCGACTGTCTAGAACTGAAGATAACAACAGCCCTACCTGACTTGCTCGGCTATCCCTTGGAATCATCAATGTGGGTATTTGTACTCCGAGCTGCTGATGGAGAATTCAAGGAAGGGGTCAGTAATGAAGTAGACACCCCTCCCACAAGTCCTCATCCCTGTTTCCTCATGTTTGGCTACCATTTTTCTCATAAATTCCTGGTCCTTGTCCAAAATTGTCCAAAAAATGTGCAATAAACACTCATTGGACTACATGGAAAAGTGACTATCCCCATTCACTCTATTGACATAAATATATTCAAAAACATGCACAAAACTATTGAGAATGGTGGATTAAATGAAAATAATAAGCAGAATGAGCCCATATAGTTACCCATTTCTGGGGTTCATCATCACCCCCTTACTAAATGGGTTTCTCATCCTCTGAGCAACTAATCTAACTCTTCATCTTTACTGGCTCTCACAGATGTCCTGACTTCCCAAGCCTCTGATGTGATTTCCTGCTCTTTGTCATGGAAACCTTCCTTCCTATCCACTTCCTCCCATTATTTATGTTCTTCCTCCTCCTTAACTCCTTCCAACAGTCCTAGCAACAGTGGACGACTAAATTTAAGACCAATCCAGTTGGATTTTAGGTTTTTCATTGATAGATTATATAGGGGCACTCTCTTGATGGATTCCCTCATTTCGATTTTGGAGTGATAGTCCCTGATCTTTAGGCTATGTGATAATGTATTCCACCTTCTCATGCAGGCAAGAAGGTAGTTATCACCAAAAAATCTCTCCATATCTTCAAAGTGAGAATTACCCTATGCTTGCATGTCAACATAGTCATGGGAAACATGAGGATTGCATGGAAGGTGCTGGTGGGCATAAATGAGATCCACTGGTTCTACTGGTTCTACCATTATCATGAGGGGCTCACTTAGCTCCTTTTCCATGATTTTTTGAATTTCCACTACCCTCTTTTATTCATGGTTCAACCAAGAAGCCATAGCCATGAGTTGTAGGTCTCCCAATGCAGCATTTGGATCCCATAAATTCATGTCAGGAAGTGCCATGTTGTGTAGGTAAAGTTCTGCTAGCTTGGCTTTATCCTCGGTTGAACTATTATCACATAAATGCATAAATTGGCTATAATCTTGAAAAGGTTTTGTGCCCCTTTGGGAAAATGTTTTAATCTAGAATTGGAGCCACTAATCTCTAAGATATAGTGCATATGATCTAGCTAGTTGTCTACACTATAAGTCGTCCATTGCCCAGCTGGCCATGCAGGCCATCTGGGCTTCCTTTTCCTACAACTGCCTTTTCAAAATCAGCACTTCAGTTGCTACCTAAGATTCTTTTTCTTGCTGTTGTTTCATTAGTGTCTCATTATCTTCTTGTAGTTCTTCCTCTTGCTATTGTTTCTTTGCTACTTCACTATCTACCTAAGGTCCCTCTTTTTGTTAGCATCCTTCCAAAATTGGCAGCTTATCCCCTCCTTGAGGTCTCCTTTCCTGTAGCGGCTTTTTCAACAGTTCATTTTCTTCTTGTAGTTGATCTCTTCTAATGCTCTTTGTGTGCCTTACCATGCCCAATTCTTTTCTCATCTCTGTCAACCTATTTTCCATCTGCCCTATATCTTCGACCACTTTAGATTTTGGAATCTACATCCAGATGTGGGTCTTGACTCGTTCTTTTTCTAGTTTGAAGAAAAGAGGCACTGCAAAATTTTGTGGGATGATCTTCCCACCTTCTAGAAGATTGTAATAGGAGCCTAAATTAGGCTGAGGGATTGGCTCAGGTATTTCTTTGGCATTATGTTCCTCTTGGAACTGTTCTTCTGCCTTCTCTTCCAATTTTTTAGTTTCTTTGAGCTTGGCCAGTGTCTCCTATAGAGAGTTTTGTGCCTCTTGTAGGACTGCTTTAGAGTCC
Organism: Pinus tabuliformis; assembly: GCA_031772625.1. Classification (NCBI taxonomy): domain Eukaryota; kingdom Viridiplantae; phylum Streptophyta; class Pinopsida; order Pinales; family Pinaceae; genus Pinus; species Pinus tabuliformis. Next base: position 757,987,651 of record CM062806.1, read on the forward strand.
ATCAATTTGATCATTTCCTTCCAAGTGGAGGTATTAGGACTCCCTCTCTAATAGGTGATGGAGATTTTGGATGGATATTCCTCCTTTTCCATAGTAGGTGCATCCTCAATGATAATGGGTTCTTTTGATGGTAGTCGGGGCTTTCCTAGCTTAATTCTGGTGCTCCTTCGGGCTTTGAAATACATATATGTCTATATTTTCCTTTTCCACTTTTTCTTTGCTGGAGTTCTCAATGTAGCAAGGATAGTTGCTGCTTCCCTTGCTAGTGTCGGAGGGGACACTTCTCCTTGGTGTTCTTCTTCTTCATCCTCTGTAGTTTTTCCTGTGTCTGCTATTTCTGTTTCTGTCTTTGCTGTCTCTGGTGGTGTTTTCTCCTTTTCTTGCTGAGTCTCTACCTTCCCTGTGGTAGTCTTTTTCTGAGTGTTCTTGGGCTTCTTCTTCTCTGCTTTCATCCCCTTCCTCTTGTTTGCTTTTGATACTATTTTCTTTTCTGCCTTAGGTTCAACTGCGGTTTTGTCTGATATCTCTTCTTCTTTTTGTTTTTACTCTTTTTCTTCTTTTATTTTGATATTCTATGCTTCCTCATGAATTTCCTTTCCAAGTTCCTCTATCTTCTCCTCCTCTTCACTGCCACATGGGGTAAGGTCATCAGTAAGAGTTTTGATGTCATCTTCTCTAAACATGTTCTTGAAAATTTCCTAGTCTATAGGGATGGTTTATGTGTGTAGGGCATCCTCTACCAATAATTTGATGAGCCCATGGTGGGCCAGTTGGCTTGGAACCCCTACATTTAGCTTGGTGCCACACTCTATCAAAAACTAGAGGAGAAAATATGGTAGACTAAGTTTTCTACCTGCAGGTAGGGCCATTCCATATCTTAATTCATGCAATAATCTTAAGTGATAGCCATAAACTATATTGAATCTTCCTTCACAAGAGACATATTTCATGATCTAGTAGCTAACCTCACCCCATGGATGAGGTAGGCTTGTCCTTCAAATCCCATTCTTATCTTCTACAGGATGTTCATCAGGCTAAAAAGATGTCTTTTTATCAACCTGTCCTAGTGGTTTTTCCTCTTTGCTCCAAGGGAGCCCAAGTGGAAGACTTGTGATTCTGCTGATAAATTCAGGTGTAATCTCTAGGGTCATACCCATGAAACTGACTGTAGCATGTGTTTTCAAATGGGGTCTTAAGGACATTAGAAATTCCTCGGTCACCTCCTGATCATATCCATGAATTCTCTCAAAGAAAGACATCTAGTTTGCCTTGGTGAAGAGGGCCACCACTTCTAGGTGCTCATGCAATTTGTTGGAGTTCAAAGGCTCCTTTCTCATAAAACCTCCTGGCATGGTGTTTAGTGACTTCTTAAAATGCTCAAGTGAGGAAGAAGGCAACAACTTTCAATACCCGAAAAAGAGGAATAGGTGATGTTTGTCTTTTTGAAACCAGAGAGGGAATTTTTCATGTTCTTCTTTTTTCACAACGTCAATCTGCAATTTTTCCCTCCCTTCAAACTATTTTCAACCTGAATTTACTTCTCGGATTTAGGAGGAACTCAATATTTAGATAGAAAAAAGAATACATAAACGATGTTTTTTTTTCTCGTAGAATAAACAGACTTGCAAATTCGTTTTTCTAGGCTTGATTTTCTATGGTTGCATCTCTTTTTTACAGAAGAATACGAGGAAGAAAAAGGACAAATTTTTAGTGCAGAGAAGAAAATGGAGAGACTGTATAGAGTTTAGAAAAACAAAGGTAGACTTTTGTGCTCACGTTCCTTGCCTTTTTTTCAACCCAATACTTTTCTTCTAATTCGCCACCTTATATAGATATATCACATGCAGAGTGGGTTTCTGAACCTACCTCTTTTCAAGCTCGAATTTGACAGAAATTACGATTTTTCCTCTGCAGAGTTGCTCTCTGGCATTCCTGTAGAAAGCCTCCTATAGATGGTGCTCCTACTCCTGTAGAATGGAATAATGCTCCTGTGGAGCTCGATAAGCAAGAGGGTTTTGAAAACTGGCAGAGACTAACTGGTTCGTTGTTCTAAAGGTGGTAGGTGAGTGCTATAGTTAAGAACGCGTCGATGCAAATGAAAGAAAAAGATGGTGGAGGCTTAGACTGCACTGTCCTAAGCTGATGGCGTGATTTGCGGTGACGAGGTGAGGTGGTAGGATGGGTACGTTATCCCCATCTGGACTGTTTGTCCTACTCCAGTGCCATTATGGTATTTCATGTCACCTAACTGCCATCACTTCCATTATTGCCACCACTACCAGTTTGAGATTTTTTCTTCCCAAGTTGACGGGCCACACGTGCTGAATGCATATATGAACGGCTGCTTGAATGGGACAAAGCTTGTTTGAACTCAACAAGGGTGATTTGAACTAAACGAGGGTGATTTGAACTGAACGAGGGTGACCAGTTAGCTGGCCATTGATTTCATTTAATCATGACCATCCCAATAGATCATGCAGTTCCTAAATAATATTCATTCAATAGAGGAATAGGTTTAGCCACTTACCTATTAGTCGTTGTTGTGCTCTGCATGCTCGAACTTTGGCAATTCATTTTCTCATTGCTTCTGCTGCTGGTGCTTTGCATGCTCGAACTTTGGCACTTCATTTTATCATTTTTGTTGCTGGTGGTGCTTAT